>CAJQUN010000024.1:3525619-3969855 GCA_907163345.1 Haberlea rhodopensis | reverse complement strand
ATCCATTAAAGATCATTACCACACCAGGATTATCACCATAATTCCCGGGCATCACAAGTGGTATGAACGAGTCACCTGGTAGATATATTGGTCATCAAAGACAATTTGTACAGACTGATACCAACATGGTGACTGTCCAGCGTGACATCATGTGGTAAGTTAATAGATTTTGACATTGTTTTTTTGGAATCTGTCATATGGATTTATAAATTAAAAATTTAATTATTGTTATTTACTTTTCAGATTGATCAGATGCAAACAGTTAAGTGTTAGTTGTGATCGCTATCCTGCTGATGGGAATCTGTTAGAAACGTTTATGGAGTCCGATGAGAGAGAGCATCATAGGGCAATACGCAAAATGTGATGCAAGTGGGCTCGTGAACGACGAGACCGAAACTTCTCACCATGCGAAGAAGTTTATGGGAATGATGAAGAACCAGTACAACCAGTCCATGCACGCCACCAAGAGTGATATTGCAGGTCCATCTTTGTATACACCTATCGCGACAGATGCGGCAGGTCCATCTATATCTTTTGGCACTATATACTGGTTATTATGTCCTGAGCCACCGGCGTATGATCATTCACTATTCACTCCATATGCTTCCGATCTACACACATCAGGATACAGATGTCGAGATTGAATTTGCACAATCATATACGACATCTACGGGTCTTAGTTTTGAAAGTATCACCTGTTGTATTCCCCCAGTTCACACTATATCATCCATGTAATGATGTGCATGTGGTACAACAGAGGAATGAGCAAGTGGATATGAGATAAAGAGTTCGAAGAGAGATTATTCCTCCTCGTTGTGGTACCAGAGGGCATTTACAGATGAGGCCTCGTGGTCATTGATATCATTTGTTGCATTCCTCTTGTAAATATTTTGATAGTTATAAAAAAGTTTGAAAAATGTTAGTGTTTTGTGAGCATACAATCCAACGTACAAGTAATTCATAAGTAAAACGTACAAGTAATTTTTACAATAACGTAAATCATTTACACATAAACATACAATCAATTACACATAAAAAAAATTTATTGATTTCGAGAAGTTGATGCCATTTGTCGTTTTGCACGGGCTTCTTGCCACTCCATCTCATTCTGAATGTGCATTGCTTATAAAACATTTTTTATATAGAAGGCGCTATCTCAGACGGCGCATTCTATATAAAAAAAAATTATATTCGATGGCGCCTTCATATTTAAAAAAAAAAAAATTAAGACGCAATCGGAAAGGAAGTCGCCATCGAAGGTTACTTTATCAACGTAACCCAAATTGATCATTTTGTTAATATATATATTATTTGAATATTTAATTAAAAACCTAGATATATTCACCATGCATTATAACAAAATATTCTTTACATCATAAAACGAAAAAAAAATTATCATATATCTATACCTTTTCAAATTTATTATTTTTTTTCAAAAAAATCAAAAAGAAATTTTATTCCAACACGCAAAATCAGATTTAGTTATTCCAACGTACATGTCCCTACAACCCTACCCCTTCCCTTATCTTGTACCAATGTCTTGTTTCTTATTTATATATATAAAAAGAAATGATTCATCATATACCATGTAATGATGAATCATTTCTCTATCTCTCACTCCCATTAAAATCTTTTTCCTCCTCAGCTTAAAATTTAACTACTTGTATAGCTTCGAGGAGACCAATATTTTCTGGATTATTATACCCAATGATGGTTTCTTGCCTTATCAGAAGAGAGAAGCAGCAGACGTAGTAATTCAGGCGATTCTGAAATCCTTTTCACATATATCAGCGGCCAATCCATCAACCCGATGCAACCCTACAAAACCATGAGCTAAAACTCAGAGCTCACAGATTAATGGCGAACGACCAGGTAAATTAATATATTTTACTTTAATTTATTCGTTTTAGATTATTTTTCTTTATAGTCCAAGATTTACAGTGTTCATTTTTAAATTTTTGACTTATTTATTTATTTATACGGTGCAAATCTCTAAGTTCGATGCAAGGGATATGTCTTGAGTTTGAACTTGTTGACGTTTTATTGGTTGAATTAACTGAAATAAGTTGTATTATATTTGAGATTGGTTAAATATCGAATTTTGGTGTCTTATTTTTTGATTAAATTTGTTGAAGTATTCTATTTAATCTATAATTATCTCCTACTTTTTTTTTTCCAAAAATACTTCTATACACCTAATTTCTACATTATTTATACACAAACTCAATAATAAAAACGAAAACAGGCTTTTTAAACAACTAACATTTGTTTGACCATTATTTTGAAATATAATTTTTTTAATTTTTGACATTTGTTTGGTCTTTGTCTTTTGCATGTGTTTGAAGATCGTTTTACAAACACAATCTTTAAATAAGATCATAAAAGAAATTGTTTAACCAATGTCATTTTTCAAATTATCCCGTAATAGAAACACAATATTTTTAAAATTAAAAATACATAAACAATATATCAATCATTTTAGACCAATCATATTGAATTGATCCATAAATGGGTCCAAATCGGAACCATACAAGCATTTTTCCCACTTTTTGTTATGACCTTTCGAAATTTTTACATATTGCGTACGTCACCTAAACATATCTTTATTTTTTATGGAATGAAAAATCTCCCATCATAAACTTTTTGAGTGCAATTCATTTATTACCTGAACTATAACTTACTGCTATTTCCATACATTTTTTCTATCGTATGGTTTTAAAATTACTATAATTATGCAAACTATTTTCAAGTCTAAAAACTTTTAAATTTGTTTAATTAATATAAAAGTTAGGTGAAATGGACATATATAAATCTGTATTCGCTATTACCTTGACTAACATATTTTTGGAGGCAAGCCAAGTGTTGAAAATATAGCTAGCTCTGTTTTTTGGTTCCAACTGTTGGCCCAACTGACACTGAGAAAAGGAGATATTGAGTAGGCCAATACGTACATGCACAGCCCGAATCTTTAATTATTTATCACGAGTATAAAGCCAACTTTGGGATTATTTTTGAATTAATATCCTATAAAAATAATGGGAAAGGATATAATTATACGCACAGCTATCCAAAATGTGAATTATTGAATACAAGAAAGTTTTAAAAAATTGAGCGTGCCAAGGGTAATCACCATATCATGAGAGGCCTGTTTCATTATATTTTTTATTTTTATTTTTTTGGAAAAAAAGGAGAAGAATAAATATATCTTTTAAAGTGTTTTCTAATTTACTAAAAAATAGTTTTATATATAGTTAAATATAATTTTTCTTTTTCTTAAAATGGAAGTTTAGGAATAAACACCATTTTTTCCTTATTTTTAAACAATTTAAAACTATACAAAAAACCTCTGAAACATAGATAAAAAATTTAAAAATATAGTATTTCTAAAAGACTTTTTGTCCAAGCATTTATATATTATTAGTGAACAAAAATACACCTTTTGTATAGGGTACGAATTATATTTTTTGAAATGAATATATTTGGTATTATTTAATTACCTGTTATATATCAAAGTAAAACCGACTAACTATAATATTTGATTATATCATTTTTTTCTAATATACGATTAGAAATATATATTTATATTTTGGTGTATAAAAAGTATCTTTCTATTTACTTGATGCTTTATTGAAATACAGGGTACTATATATTTAAAAAATTTATATACGGTATAATAGATTATTTTTGTACGTGTCATTTTAATATTATCACCTTTTCCTTTGAGTCTAATCTCTACAGTAACCATGCTCTTTCTTGAAATATTAGGCCTAACTTGTTTTGTAGTTTTTTTTTTTGTTCGTTTTAATTGTCTCCATAGATTTCTATATTCTATGTTTCCATTATATTATTCGTAAAACGGTTTTTTGATGATTGGAAAATGAATGCAGAAGTTGAGGGAAGCAGGCAGTAGGCAAACGTCTATTGCAATGGGGGTTGCAGAGACCGTAGGAATTAACACAATTCATTCTCCTAGAGCAAATCATCATGGTAAAAAGGTCTCGGTCTTACCCCTTGTTTTCCTCATATTCTATGAGGTATCGGGTGGACCATTCGGTATTGAGGATAGTGTTAATGCAGCTGGTCCTCTTCTTGCTCTTGCTGGTTTCTTGATATTCCCTCTCATATGGAGTGTTCCCGAAGCCTTAATAACTGCTGAAATGGGAAACTATGTTTCCGGAAAACGGTGGTTTTGTAGTTTGGGTTTCGTCTGCTTTGGGACCATTCTTGGGTTTTCAGCAAGGGTGGATGAAATGGCTTAGTGGGGTTATTGACAATGCCCTTTACCCAGTATTGTTTCTTGATTATCTAAAATCGGGGATTCCTGCATTAGGTGGTGGTCTGCCAAGGGTTATAGCTGTGCTGGCCTTAACTGTTGTCCTGACGTACATGAATTATCGAGGCTTAGTTGTTGTTGGATGGGTTGCTGTGCTTCTTGGAATCTTCTCGATTCTTCCTTTTGTGGTCATGGGATTCATTTCGATCCCAAAATTGCAGCCTAAACGATGGCTAGTTGCAGACGTACACAAAGTGGACTGGAATTTGTATCTCAACACGATTTTCTGGAACCTGAATTATTGGGACTCGATTAGTACACTGGCGGGAGAAGTAGAAAACCCCCAAAAAACTCTTCCAAACGCCCTTTTCTACGCACTAATTCTTGTTGTTGTTGGGTATTTCTTTCCTCTACTTACCGGAACAGGAGCTATCCCTCTGCAACGTGAATTATGGACCGATGGATACTTCTCTGATGTGGCCAAACTTATAGGTGGAGTTTGGCTGAGATGGTGGATTCAAGGGGCTGCCGCAATGTCAAATATGGGGATGTTTGTGGCGGAAATGAGCAGCGATTCATTTCTACTTCTTGGCATGGCGGAAAGAGGGATGCTTCCCGAATTCTTCGCTAAGAGGTCTCGATACGGAACTCCACTAGTTGGAATCTTGTTTTCTGCTTCTGGGGTGCTTCTGCTTTCTTGGCTGAGCTTTCAAGAAATCGTGGCGGCAGAAAACTTCATGTACTGCTTCGGAATGATGCTGGAGTTTATAGCGTTTATACGACTTAGAATGATCGCCCCTACTGCATCTCGGCCTTATAAGATACCAGTAGGTACAGTTGGTGCTATCTTGATGTGTATCCCTCCAACCATATTTATCGGTGTGGTATTGGCATTTTCTTCGCTTAAAATCGTGATTGTTAGCCTCGTTGCTGTCATGCTCGGGCTGATATTGTACCCATGTCTCAAGCATTGTGAGAAGAAGAGATGGCTTAGGTATTCCACGAGTCCCGATCTTCCAGACTTTCATACAAATACTCGCGAATGAGAACGAAAATTTAGTAGACTAGCTAGTTTGTTTTCTTTGATTTTTGCTGAATGCAAGAAAATGTCAATTTACATATGTGCCTCTTTACTTTCTTACATACAAAAAAATCAAATGCCAAAACAATGTTCAGTTACTTGAGAATACGTATAACATATGCTTCATCTTTACTTTGCAAGAGTATTATCACCACACAAAGTAATATATATTTGTATAAAGAAAGATAATAGATTATGAGAAACGAACTTGTAAATTCAACAATCGGATTAGAAAAAATCATAGAAACAATACACTTGTTCACCAACAAGATCCAGTGGTAAATTGAGTGAAAACAAAACGCACCAAATATAGTCCAATACATGAGATGAGCGAGTGACTATCTGCATTACTTCCGAGTAGCAAGGCCTTCAGTAGCCAAATCAACTCGACAAGAGCATTACACAATGCAATGCCAGAAGCAAAAATAAACTCAGAAGCCACATAGGCTTTAAGTACAACCAAGACAACGAACTTCGCTAAAAAAAGTGTTGGGAGTTCTTCAACCATGGAGGGCAGCAATATTATTCAATACACTTCATGCGGTTAAGGAGTCGAGTTTGCAGATGTCCCCTCGACAAAGAGGGCATACCCTGAAAATCATAGGACAAGAAGGTAAGGCTATATCTGATCTTATTTTCAAATTTTTTTTGGCCTTTATCGTTGTACAAAACTGGTTTATAGAGGGAATAAAGCTAAAGAAAAAACACCTGTGAATTTCTTTGAGCCATTTATCGACACATGCTCTATGGAATTCGTGATGGCAAGGCAGTATCCTCATGCTATCGCCATCCTCGTATTCAACAAGGCATATGTAACATCTGTTAAGATTTAAGGAGCAAGGAACATTAAGATGGATAAGGTAATGCTACGTGTTTCAGATTTATATGTTCCGCTAAGAAATGCATGATTTTCATATTTTCAAAAATTTTGAATTGAAATGATTGCTCACTGTGCAGCTTCATCACTTGGCTTCCTTCTCAATTTACTAAAAATATTCAAAGGTAGCGACTCCACCACTTCGTTAGGTGCTGGAATGGATGAAATGGAAGGTGCAGCATGCCGAGTGGATAAAGCAACAGATTGCTGGTGAATTTCATCGAGAACCTAATTTAAATGTGTGTAAAGATTAACCTTTTTGTAACTAGCCAAAAGATAATAACACCATTAAAATAGATGAGTAACATTACCTCGAACAGAGCCTCTGCTAACATGCCGATTCTAGATATGCTAGCCCTTGCAGCAGCTTCATCATTTGAATTAACCTCTCGAGCAGCAATGCGACATGTGCAACGACCACCTACATGCTGACCAGATAAAATGCAAGACCTTTCATGGCCAGAGAGATTTTCTAAACGGCTTCCTAGTCGTTGAAGCGCCCGTACCTAAGATAAGAGATTCAGTACAGTGACTTTTAAAATTCACAGTTTGCTTCTAGCTGTCCAATAATAAGTGGGAAGCACAAGTACCTGAGATCTTATTCTTCTTCTACGTTCAACGAAATTTGATCGATGCTCCACAGATCATGGTAACCGGTGTCTCTGGCTTGTGGGATTTCAATTCTTGATTTTGAGTACCATAAAAGGACATGGACATGTTTGATAAGGCATTACCCGAAGAAACCGGCAGACTAAAATCGTTTCCATAAGACATTGGTTCTCCGGGTGCATCATCTGAACCTTGTAGCTCAGTAACTCGACTACTATGCCTCACTTCCCCATCTTGTTGAAAACGATATAGATCTAAATCAGGAACAAATGATCTACGAAGGACTCTGTCACGAAGCCTTCCAACACTTAATGTTCTGCTGAAACGAATGTTACGCTCTATACGTTCCCGAGCAGCAATTTGTCTGTTGGCACGTCTTGGTCCAGCACCATCAGTGTTGCTAATATCTATACGAGAAAATAAATTCGGAGTACAGTCTATTCTTGCATCGCCTCTACCGATCACCATATCATGTCTAGCATCCATTCTTTGATTATCTTGCAAATTATAGGAACAATCAGAATCACAAGGGCCGAAATGTAAATCATTAGATGCACAATGGCAATGCCTCGTCCTGAAAGGTCTATTATTAAAGCACGTAGGGAGGAATTCACAACCTTGTGACCTTATACGTCTATTAACTGCACTAACTGATGGATCTTCTTGTTCTTCTTCATCATTCGAGATTGTAACACTCACAGATGTAGTGGGAAAAGGATTTGACGAGCCCAAACTTTTTGCCCTGCTCAGTCGGAAGCTTAAGTTTCCAGGGTAGAAACTAAAGCGAGAAAGGAAGCGACTAGGAGGATTAAGTGACTGAGAGGAGAGAGCTCGAGATGCATTATGATCCCTAGACACAGAGTCAATGAAGCTTGATTCACCCGACTCATCGAGCTCGATGCCAGAGGTAATGCAGTTCGTGTGATCATTCTGGTTGGCTTTGTCTTTCCTGTAACATTCAGCCAAAACTTGACAAGAACCTGTTTTCGTCTCAGTTGGACAACAGACAGTATTTCCATCTTCTTCACCAGGGCAATCAGATACCTAAGGTATGAATTAGAATAAGTATGAAGATTCTTACAGAAAAAGGCAGCAATATGGTGAAGTCGTTAAATCTGAACGTATATATTTGTCCAGTCAGTCCATACATCGCAGCCATTTCAGCTCATTTTCATGTTATTTTCGGTGAGCTCAGAGCATAGTGCATTTCTATTCCAAGAAAGTAAAGTGCAGGTTTAATCTTACCATAAAATGATGGGATATGAGAGGATCAATATAAGACAGCAACAAACAATTAACATTACATCAGCAGATATGCATCTACGCTTTCTTCGAGAACTCAAACTAAAAATTGAACCTTTTGTTCTTTCAATTCAGCGACAAGTATATCAAGGCTTGTCATCTCAATGCAGTACAACATATCTTCCTACCAAGGGAAACTACACCAACATTTCCAAATTGAAATTAAAACACCATGTAAGATGTTACGGCCATATGATTTAATTATCGATTAAAAAATATATGCCTTATGTAATGTAATTGGTTAAAAGATGCATGTCTCCATTTTAATGGTTAATGATGAAACGACATATCTTAATGAAAGAACACTCCTCTCCCAATAGTTAGAGTCTTGATGGAAGACAACCTTTGGTGGTCCTCCTTGTAACTTCTCAAATCGTCAATCAATCAATTTATTACAGAAATTAAACGTAAAGAAGATTTAAGGGATTTCATCTTCTGTTCCATCAACAAGTTGTGGGGGTTCTTGAGACAAACCAATCTTTATCCTTCATCTTCATTTAACTTCCACACTTGTGGAGCTAAAAACACGAAATTCTACTCTCCAAAATTCATAAATATCATTCATTCACATCAAACCCGTTTTCTCTGATACACGAAAAATGAATACACCATCATATTACTAAAGTCTAATTAAAAACCAAAACATTATCACGCCAAGGATGCATAAGGTGCAACACAAGACATCATACCATATGCATCACAAGACATCATACCATTGATTATCTCACCTACAGCATTTGCGTTACAAAATGTGAACCCCATTACTCTGTTCACAAAAATAACCACATACAAGTAGATCTTCCCCAGGAGATTCGATAGGAAAAATATTTAGTCTTGACCTAAAATATCATAATATTATACTAATGTAAAAGGTAAAACATATTAATGCACCATTCGTTCAGCGTGCACACGATCCATTTTCCCAAAATGTCCCTCCAACCCCCAAAAAAGAAAACACCTATACACGCGCGTTACTAATAGATCCAAACATAGATCGTATCATAACAAAATAATTTAAAAACAACAAAAGTAAAATCATTTGATTTGATCTAGCCACCTGGGTTTCATCATCATCGCAGCGACTCGATCGGAGGCAAGAAGATTTCAACAGTCTGCTTCTGGTGGACCTATTCCTTCGAACAACAGCTCCAGATGATGATGAAGATGACTTCGATGATGCTGCAGGTGCACTGCACTTGCTACTGCTTAACCCCATTTTCGCTCAAACTTCAAACTACACTCCCATTCAAATAAATAGCTTTATCTTCTACGATCAGTTCCAGCAAAAATATTCAGATCCAAAGCTCCACATTTTCTAAAAAATAAAAAAAATTGCAATTTGAAGAAGCGGTGAAGTGCAATTTAGTTAATGATTGTGTGTAAGAAGTCAGTGGAAATAATGGCGTAAAATGTGGCTGTATTTTGGGGATTCAAAATTGAAAATTGGTCGGACGCCATGTGTGTACAGAGATGGGGTGTTGTAGTTCGTGAAGATGTGGACAAAGAGTATGGGGCCAGACAAAATTCAGCCCATTTTCAAAAGTAGTTTTCAAATTCAATCCATTGAAAACAGCATTATTGAGCTGGGTTAACCCAAACTGATTTTGGGTAGGGATGACAATGGGTCCGGTCTTACCCGGACCCATATTAAACCCGTCCAACCGAAGCAAGTCTAGACCCGATCTAACGGGTTTTTGAAGAGAGGTGAGGTGGGTCTTGGGTTTGACCTGACCCACCCCCGCTATACATATTAGTGTTTTTTTTATTTAATATCGAATATAATTTCACTTTTTGGCTGAATCATAACGTAGTATTATTTAATTTTATATCAAAATTCATGTGTTCATAACAAATAAGTTGGATATTTTGAAAGAAATAATAGCAAATTAATAAAGATCTCGTAGCTTAAAATAGTTTTATAAGACATTATTAATATTTGTCCATCTAATTTGAACAATAACATATCTGACATACAATGTATTTTTATGTCAAATCACAGGGGATATAGTTGTAATTTTTCTTATATATTTACAAACTATATTGTGTGTTATTATAATACAGCTATTCTACAAGGGATACAAACGTAATTGTTCAAACTAGATGTGAATATTTGTAAAATACATATTATACAAGAGATACATATATAATTATCCCTAAGTATTTATGAGAGAAAAACATGATATACAATCACAAAACTCAGTTTGTGTTCTTCAAAATTGGTTCTTACCTAATAATTTTTTTTGAGGGTCAAGTGAGACAGTGCGGGTTTGGAAGTGGGTTTGTTTGCTCTTTCATGTCTTTTTATTTTGTTATATATAAGCTGTTTTTTCAATATTTGGTTTAAATATGTCAGTAAATGAATACGAGATTTTATAATATTTAAATATGTTTAATATATATTATAAATAAATGTTAGTTTTATATTTTTCTATGTACAAACATATACACGTGGTTATGCAATTGCATATATAATACAAGTTTATATTATATACATTGTTAAATACTGGATAAAATAAACATTGTTAAATACGTAGTTGTACATATTATAGATAAATAATTTTAAAAAGAATAAAAAAGTAACATTCTAAGATGTAATCAAACGTCGATGACTTATAGTTCATCTGATATCGGTCGCAATTGTATCCTAGGTCTCGTGTTCTTAGGGATGGCAACGGGGCGGGTTTGGGACGGGTTTGACCAATCCCAGGACCCGCCCCGCTACACATAAAACCCATACCCGCCCCGCCACGCAAACATTTTTTTTTTTTATAAAAAAAAAAAATTTGGTAGAAATTAATTTTGAAACACAAAAATTGAGTTTTGAGATTGAATTTAATGTTTTCCTATAGTAAATATTTATAATATGCATCGTAAAACTATCTTTAAACTATCAAATATTTATTATTTAGTTTTTATTCCATTCAAAATGTTCAACTTCTTTACCATAAACACATGAATTTTGATATGAAATTAAACAATAACACATTATTGTACAATCAAAGAAGTGAAATGTATATTCAATATTAATTTTTTTTAAAAAAAAATTAAAATGCATAGCGGGGCGGGTTCGGCCAATCCCAGGACCCGCCCCGCTTCCAAACCCGATTGAAGCGTGTTTGGACCCGCCCCGGCGGGTCGGGTTCAATACGGGTCCGGGTTTGGACCCGCCACATTGTCATCCCTACGTGTTCTAATCTCCTTCCTCCCACCCCCAGTAGTTGTAATAGTTGCGAAAAAAATGTAATCAAACAACATATATATATATATATATATATATATATATATATATATATATATATATACTTTTAGCAGTAATCAATCAAACAATTTTGAGAAAAGTAATTATCTAATTATTACTAAATTATATGTGGTTAGAGGTATTTGCATTCTATATGTCCATGAGCACAAATTATTATTTTTGATAAATTGCCCACTCAACTTATAGCAATGCTTTCAGAATTTCGCTAATCACTCACAATTAAATTATTAATTAATACATAAAACTGCCATACCTCAAAACTTATAGCAATGCTCAGAATTTCGCTAATCACTCACAATTAAATTAGTACATAAAAATGCCATACCGTGGTAAATAATTTTAGTGCGGCGAGTCAATTACTTTGAAATATGTTCGAAATTGTGAATCACAAAAAAAAAAAAATAGTTTATGGCCAAAATAATTGCTGTAGTCCCATTATTATTATCCTTAACATCAAATAATTTCTACTTAAAATCACACTTAAAAAAATTTACTCAAGACGTGTTTAGAACTTGAACATAAGTAATATATGTATAATTCCTTATAATGGTGCAAGAAAGAGCAATCCCAAGCGCAGAGTTTCTCTGCACCTGTATTACATTTTGACTTATTTTTAAATGACTTAACGAATTGTATAGAACTTCTTTTTATTGTTCTATATATAGAATCTTTGCTTATTTTCTTTCTGCATTGGGCTCCATATATTTATACCGGTGGATGCTCTTGAGGATCGAAAACACGGTTATGACAAGTTTTGTCACATGGGTAAGGACAGTCGATCTTCTGAAATGGACTTCTGTCATAAAACCAATCTCCCATTGCTTCAGCAATTGTCTGCAACAAGAAATTTTCTTGATTTTAATGACTCTGAGCTCACTAGATTGAAAAGAAGGGGTAAATAAGTTATGAAACACGTGATGAACCCATGTAACCTTGTAGTTTAATGTAGGAGAGTCGGCACTGAGCCACGTTCTTGCATCTCGGATTGGCAGTGAGCGTAGCACGAGTTGATGAAGTATCCTCTTGAAGCAGACGTGCCTATTTCGGACAATGCAGTAAGAAACTCCGATCGGAAACCTGAAAAGTATACTGGTTGAGATACAAAAGTCATCTGATGCAAGATTACTGCCAATGAAGTTCATTTCTTTAGTGTTTTTTTAAAAATACTACAGATGAAAGTTTTTCCCATAAATTCTCGTGGTGAAGGTTTGAAGTTAGGAATCTTTTGAATGCTTCTGTATAGAACCGGTTAAAAAGAAGACAGACACAGAGAGCTTGTGGTCATGGCATTAACCTTGCATTGTTTCGATTTGAGAGCCAGAACATTTAAGTATGTCGAGTTTGCAGTTGTGCCAGATACCATGAGGATCAGCTACACCAGGAGCCAAAATGTTCTTTATCTGGTACATATAAGTGTTGAATGTTAATAGAGTAAAAAACATTAGGATGCGATAGAGGAGGTTATCTACAAGATTTTTTTGAAAAAAATTCTACAATTTTTTTTAAAAGTGCGAGTTATTGTCCACTCCCATATTTATCAAGTCTTCAAGCCTCAGCCCCCTTCTTCTCCCATCTCAACCACCCTTCCTAAATTCTTAGATCCACCAAAACAAGAATTGAATGCAAGAACTAATTGTCAAGTGGAGAATCTGAGATCAGAAATAAGAGAGAACCTGCCACGAATCGTAGGCTGCATTTAAAATGAAAAGTGGTGTCCGAAGTCCTTGTGCGACGTGTTGTGGGAAGAAGCACTGCAGTATTTTAAGTGATATAATTGAAATGAGATCATTCATTCAGCTACAAGGGAAACTAGTAGTCAAAAAACTTGTTCCTACCAAGCCGGGACTCAATCTTGAGGTACAAGAAGCAGGTAAATTCTTTGCTGATCCCTGAATCCAAGTAAAATTATTCAAATTTAGAAGAAAGTAAAGGTGGAAATGATGGAAGAAATAAAAGAACGATATCTTACATGTGTTGTAACAATGTCATTATAGAAATCTTCTATATGCAGCGCTCCAGAAACATCTCTCCTGTTACGAAAATAACCGAACATTGGCTCGAAAGAAAATAAGCAAGTAATATCTGCTACCATGTTTGAATTAATCATTTAGGTTATTTAAATCGAAGCTTACACGTTGATAAAATAGCCAGCATCCGAAAAGCACTTTACTTTGGTGCCCATGGGAAAGAGAGCTTTGAAGCTATCACAATGAAGAATCGATGTCAATCCACCAGCAGAACATCCCGATAAAATAGCCTGAATTTTCATAAAAAACAATCATTTTATTTGTCAATTCGAAGTTGAATGAAGAAGATGACTTGTGTAATTTTGTTTTGAAGGAAAAATGATAACATTTTCAGCATTCTTCATTCCCTTGGCAAACAAGTCCTCCATTACAGCTAGAAACACTCTTGCTCCTCTGTAGTGAAGGTTAGTAGCCTGATCACAGAATAAAAAAAAATAGTAATTCAATCCACTTAATTTAAGAGGGAAAAAACCATTGTTTTAGCAAAAACATTCCTATTTAAGGTAACTTACAGGATTTACTACTTCTATGTCACCCGTAAATGATGCACCATCACAGTATCTAACCTTGATCCTATTCCAATTATAGAAATCTGGTATTTGGTATCAGAAACATGCCAATTTATTAAATTATTCCGCAAGTCTATAAAATTTTGATTCCCAGGCTGGGAATTATAATGATTGAAATATTGCTCCATACCACGATTAAACTGTGGCTTGTTGCTCAATATCCCAGAAAATGCGAGCTGCTGGACCATTTGCTTGGAGGAACCTAACCGAGTCTTCTTACGGGCGAGGCAACTCGTAACATTGTTGCACCATCCTCCTCCCTGAGAATCAAAAGAAAATCTCCATCCAAAAACTGACAAGAAGCCTTCAAGAAAACAGTAATAAAACATACAACATTTTACATAGATGAATCAATACAATTTTAACTCCATATAAGACCCATTGGTGATTATTACCTTGAATTGGCATACAAGTATATTTTATTCAAAGGCAAATATTCTGGCAGATCAAGTAGGAGGTGATTGTCCCCCACTTGGCCCTCGAACCAAAAAGAAACTACAATTGACACCAAGACTTTAGCCAATTGGTTGTCAGTTGTCACCCTCCCAATAGTAAGACTCAAGTTCGAGTCATACAACTCCTGTTGGGTATTTGGCCCATTACCACACCACTTCCTTCATGGGCTTTGGCCCTTCTATTTTGCACCCCAAAACCGAGCCCCATCTTCAAGCCCCCTTCCTTCACCTTGCAGCCATCACTCCTCGGTGCCCTACTCTCCAGAATATTCCTGCCGCCTCTTCAGCTGGTTCGTCCCTTCGGAAATTGCACCCATCTCTTCATCTCCCTCTTGCCTTTATGTATGGTATGGTTTATGATGAGTTGGTCAACCCTGAAACCCGAAAATACTCTGTGGATTTTCGCCTACCCCTACCCCTTCGTTTTCTGTTCCGACGTTGGCTGGCCGTGGCTTTGTGCTCCGGCGTTAGGTGGTTTCCGATTGCTTGCCGTGAGAAAGCTTTGTGCTTTGGTGCTGTTGCAGCGGCTGTGCGTTGGCTGTGTTTGGGCAGCGCTCGGGCAGTGAGAACTTCGGGCAGTGCTCGGCCGTGTATTTCGGGCAGCGGTCACGGGCAGTGTGTGTCTCCATCTGTTGGATACGATACCTTGGTTCCCCGGTGACGACGTGGATTGGATACCCAGCTCGACCTGAGCCCTAATCCTTAATCTTGTTTGCATTCCAGTTTATTTTATATATATTGGAATTGTATACTTTGATTTGGTTTTGTTTCTTGATTGCAGGTTGTAGATCGAGATTGAAAGCGGGACGTAAACATTACAGTGGTATCAGAGCGTTCCGTGCCTGGTGGAGTGTTCGGGTGACCTCGGGCAGCGCTGTTTTGGTCTCGGGCAGCGCTCTTTTGTACTCGGGCAGTGTTCGGGCAGACGTTGGGCAGTGGGCAGAAGTCTTCGGGCAGTGGCAGAGGACTTCGGGCAGTGTGCAGAGGACGTCGGGCAGGAGCTGGAGGCTTCGGGCAGACCTCGGG
The DNA here is from genome assembly GCA_907163345.1 of Haberlea rhodopensis. NCBI lineage: Eukaryota > Viridiplantae > Streptophyta > Magnoliopsida > Lamiales > Gesneriaceae > Haberlea > Haberlea rhodopensis. The sequence continues at coordinate 3,954,377 of CAJQUN010000024.1, read as the reverse complement.
CAACGACTGGAGTGCTCGGTGGTTTCGGGCAGAGCTTGGCAGGGCCTCGGGCAGCAGCAGCAGACCTCGGGCAGCAGCTGTTGGCTTCAGGCAGCGGGCAGTAGTGCTCGGGCAGCTTCTGGAATCTCGGGCAGATTCGGGCAGGCGCTTCGGTGCTTCGGGCAGCGTGGTTTTCGTCACCCCAGAGCTTTGTCTCTGGGTTGTAAGTGATTTTTCCAACCCTTAATCATTTTACTATCGTGTTTCTAGGTGTAATTGTGTCCCTTTACCCGTAAGAAAAAAAATCCTATCTGAAGCCCCATGCTCGTACACCGTTGAGTGTATTGTGATCTTGTGGGTGATAGCGTTTTTTCTTTCCCATAGCTTGTTTAATTCTTTCATTGTGTTTTGTGTGCCTTTGTGGTCCTTGCTTCTGCTGTTTGGTTGTTGAAATTGTGTGTGCCTACTTGCTTATGTGCGATGGCTTCAATTTCTGGATATAACCTTGAACCGTTTAATGGAAAATCTGATTTTTCTATTTGGCAACAAAAGATGAAAGGAATTTTAATACAACAAAAGGTATTTAAAGCTATTGATGGTAACTGGGCTGAGAATATTACTACTGTTAAGAACTTGAAGATGACGAATATGCTTATTCTTCTATTATCTTGAACTTGTCTGACTCTGTGCTCAGGAAGTGTGGTAAACTTTCATCTGCTAAAGAACTTTGGGAAAAATTAGAAGAGATGTTTACTGAGAAATCTTTGCCTAGTAAACTTTTCTTGTTGGAAAAATTTTTCAGATTCAAGCTAGACTTGAACAAAGATGTAGATGAGAACTTAGATGTGTTTACTAAGTTAATTCAAGATATTAAGTTGACAGGAGATAAGAACATAGACGACTATTCACCTATTGTCCTTCTAAATGCTATTCCTGAAAATTATAGTGATGTAAAATCCGCCATTAAGTACGGTAGAGATTCTATTACATTGGATACTGTAATGAACGGCTTGAAAAGCAAGGAATTAGATTTAAAAGTTAACAAAGGTAATAGGCATTCCTCTGGTGAAGTTATGCACGTTCGTGGTAGATCACAACATAGGCATAATAATAATAACCAATATCAAAAGGGTGATAAAAGAGGAAAGAGTAAGGCTAGATCGAAATCTAGGTCTAGTAAGAGAAAATGCTACAATTGTGGGGATCCTAACCATTTCATAAAAGATTGCCCTAAAAAGAAGAACCAGAATAAAATTGGAATCAGACTGGTGAACAAGCGAACATTGCTTCTACCTCTGGGGAAAACATGGGGGATATTTTTATGGTGACTGAATTATGTGATTCTGTGAACTCTGTGCTTTCATTACCTGTGTGTGAAAATGAATGGCTTGTAGATTCAGGTTGCACTTATCACATGACACCACTTAAAAATTTGTTTTCTAGCTACAGAGAAATTGAGCATGCTTCTGTTTCTATGGCCAATGAGAAATTGTGTAAAGTTTCCGGTATTGGTGATGTATGTCTGAAATTTGAATCTGGTTATTCTGTGACTTTGAAAGATGTTAGGCATGTTCCTGCTTTGTGCAATAACTTGATGTCCTGTGCAGCTTTAGAGTCTGATGGTTATGAGGGTAAATGGGGAAATGGTTGCATGAAAATTATGCGGGGGTCTTTGGTAGCATTTAAGGCTGAGAATATGAGAAATTTGTATGTTTGCAAAACAGTCTGTGATAAAATCTGTGCTAATTCTGTGTCAGATGATTTAACTGATTTATGGCATAAAAGGTTAGGTCACATGAGTGCTAAAGGATTAGAGATTTTACACAAGGATGGTTGTTTTGGTAAGGATAAATTGTCTTGTATGACTTTTTGTGATTCCTGTGTGTTAGGCAAACAACAAAGAGTTAAATTCCCTATCTCCCCTTCCCCTAATGTGACTAAGTGTTCTGATATACTTGAATACCTGCATGCTGGTGTTTGGGGACCTTCACCTGTCCCAACTCAAGGTGGTAATAGGTATTTTTTGTCTATCATTGATGACTACTCTAGAAAAGTGTGGATTTTTCTAATGAAAAATAAATCTGATGTTTTTGATAAGTTTAAAAACTGGAAGATTTTAATTGAAAACCAAACTGGAAAAAAGATTAAACGACTTAGGACTGATAATGGAATGGAATTTTGCAATATCTTGCTTGATGACTTGTGCTGTGAATCTGGGATTCTGAGACACAAGACTGTGCCCTATACTCCCCAGCAAAATGGTGTTGCTGAGAGAATGAATAGAACTTTACTCGAGAGAGTTAGAAGTATGCTTGCATCTTCTGGACTCTCAAAGAAGTTATGGGGCGAAGCTGTCGTTACAGCTTCTTATTTGATAAATAGATCCCCTTCCGTGCCTTTAAATGGTAAGTGTCCTGAAAGTGTTTTTTCTGGTAAGCAATTAGATTTTTCAAATCTGAAAGTGTTTGGTTGTTCTGCATTTGTGCATAGGAAATGAGACAAACTTGAACCTAGGCCAGTTAAGTGCGTCTTTCTTGGTTATCCTGAGGGTGTAAAAGGATATAGGCTGTGGTTAAGATGTGAACCTGGTTTTAAAACTATTATAAGTAGGGATGTCATTTTTAATGAGTCTGAAATGCCTTGCTTGCTTCCATCTTTGCCTGAACCTGACTGTGTGTCTGAGTCTACACCGAGCAAGGTGGAGTCTTTGCCTATTGTTACCCCTGTTATTGAAAACGATGTGCTCCCTAATATGAATCATGAGAACTTGCCTGTTAATGAACCTGATTTGCATGAAAATGTTGACGAACATGTGCATAATGAATTGGTTGCTGATGAACATGAAGATCTGCATGATTATATGTTGACTAGGGATAGAGTTAGGAGAAATGTGAAACAACCTGCTAGGTTTAATGATTTTCACCTCACATCGCATGTTTTCAATATGTTTGAGTCTATAGATAATTGTGAGCCTAAGACCTATAATGAAGCTTTGAAATCTAAAAATGCTGTGCATTGGCTTAGTGCTATGAAAGATGAAATGCATTCTTTAGTTGTGAATCATACGTGGACTCTTGTACCTAAACCTGTTAATTGCTCTTTGGTAGATTGCAAATGGTTATTTAAGGTAAAGAATGAAGTTGATTCTGTTAGATATAAAGCTAGGCTAGTTGCAAAAGGTTTTACTCAAAGAGAGGGTATTGACTATACCGAAATCTTTGCTCCTGTTGTTAAGTTTACTACTGTGAGAATTTTATTATCACTTGTTGCTCACTTTAATTGGGAACTTAAACAGATGGATGTTAAAACCGCTTTTTTTGCATGGTGACTTAGATGAAAAGATTTTTATGAAACAACCTGATGGTTTTGTTGACTCAAAGAACCCTAATCATGTTTGTTTGCTTAATAAATCTTTGTATGGCCTAAAGCAGTCACCTAGGCAATGGAATAAGAAGTTCGATGAATGCATGCTTACCTTAAAATTTAAAAGAAGCTCTTTTGATCATTGCTTGTATTTTAAGGATAAAATGCCAGTGCCTGTTTTCTTGTTGATTTATGTGGATGACATGTTGATTGCTAGTCCTTGTCTGAAATCCATAGAGCATATTAAGAACTGTCTAAGTGATAAATTTGATATGAAGTTCTTAGGAGATGCTAGTAGAATCCTAGGCATGGACATTGTTAGAGATAGGAAGGTTTCTACTCTCTGGTTGAAGCAAACTTCTTATGTAGAGAAAATTTTAAAGAAATTTTCCATGTTTGATGCAAAACCTGTTAACGTGCCCTTAGCTGCTCATTTTGTGCTAAGTAAAGATCAAAGTCCCAAAACTGATGCTGACTTTGATGTCATGAAAAATGTACCGTATTCAAATGCTATTGGGTCTATAATGTATTTGATGGTTAGCACTAGACCTGACATTGCTTATGCTGTTAGTTGCTTAAGTAGATATATGTCTAATCCTGGTGTGGTACATTGGAATGCTGTTAAGTGGTTGTTGCGTTATTTGAAAAACTCTATGCATTATGGCTTGTGTTTTTCTAAATATGCTGATGGTGTTAAGTTGAATGGTTATGTGGATTCTAATTATGCGAATGATAAAGACAATAGAAAATCTACAACTTCTTATGTGTTTACTTTGTGTGGATCATGTATAAGTTGGAAATCGCAGCTACAGCATATCGTTGCCTTATCGACAACGGAGTCTGAGTATGTTGCTGTGACAGAAGCTTTGAAGGAAGCTGTCTGGCTGAAAGGTTTGATTTCCGAACTTAACTTGCTTGAAGGTAAGGTAGAGGTATTTTCTGACTCTCAATCTGGTATTCAATTATGTAAGAATCCTGTTTTTCATGACCGCACTAAGCATATTGATGTTAGATTTCATTACATTAGGGATGTAGTGGCTAAAGGATTAGTTAATCTTGAAAAGATTCCTTCTGAATATAATCCTGCTGATATGGGAACTAAGTGTTTACCTGTTTCTAAATTACAATCATGTCTTAAAATTTTGAATTTTGATACATGTGATTGATTGCTAGGTGTTAACTTTGTTGTTTTGTATAACTGCTGTGTGCTTGTTATATGATTGTTACCCTGGTTATTGACTTTAACCTCTTTGTGTTGGTTATTGTCTGTGTTCTTTGTCTGTGCTGTGTGCTATGACAAGAACTTGGTCCACACAATGCTTTGTGTGTTGTGGGGACCCTTTGGGCGATGATGAGTCATCTATTGGGTTATCCTTACATCGAGGTGGAGCCGGTATTGTGCCAAGGTGGAGATTTGTTGGGTATTTGGCCCATTACCACACCACTTCCTTCATGGGCTTTGGCCCTTCTATTTTGCACCCCAAAACCGAGCCCCATCTTCAAGCCCCCTTCCTTCACCTTGCAGCCATCACTCCTCGGTGCCCTACTCTCCAGAATATTCCTGCCGCCTCTTCAGCTGGTTCGTCCCTTCGGAAATTGCACCCATCTCTTCATCTCCCTCTTGCCTTTATGTATGGTATGGTTTATGATGAGTTGGTCAACCCTGAAACCCGAAAATACTCTGTGGATTTTCGCCTACCCCTACCCCTTCGTTTTCTGTTCCGACGTTGGCTGGCCGTGGCTTTGTGCTCCGGCGTTAGGTGGTTTCCGATTGCTTGCCGTGAGAAAGCTTTGTGCTTTGGTGCTGTTGCAGCGGCTGTGCGTTGGCTGTGTTTGGGCAGCGCTCGGGCAGTGAGAACTTCGGGCAGTGCTCGGCCGTGTATTTCGGGCAGCGGTCACGGGCAGTGTGTGTCTCCATCTGTTGGATACGATACCTTGGTTCCCCGGTGACGACGTGGATTGGATACCCAGCTCGACCTGAGCCCTAATCCTTAATCTTGTTTGCATTCCAGTTTATTTTATATATATTGGAATTGTATACTTTGATTTGGTTTTGTTTCTTGATTGCAGGTTGTAGATCGAGATTGAAAGCGGGACGTAAACATTACAACTCCCTTCCCCCATTATCCCAAAAATAAAAAAAAGTACAATTAATTGTATAAATTTATTCAAGATCTATCTAGTTGTTTTAACCATCACCATGGCCTCCTTTCCGAGTTCCTATCTCCATCTCAAATTATCAAATTCCACCTTGTAAATACATTTTCCCAAACAACATAATGAACCGTACATCCTGCGGGAATTGTTGGATCAGCCAAGGCAGACATGATTGTTCATGATATGTCAAAAATATTTGGGCAAGAACAAAGATGGTTGAAAAAATGATACGAAAATTCCGACACGGTCCAATGATTTAATATTATGCAGTTTCACAAGGATTTCAATAGCATGCAACAAGAGGACCTACCTCAATCTGAACTAACCAGCTGTTAATTCCAGCTCCAAATCCCTTATCAAAATGATATGCAGGTGGACTCCCATCCAAACAAACTGCAAATTAATTACAACCATAATATTTATTTAAAAGCTATTTAAATTTCTACATTAAACAAGAAAACACTGAAACAATTGATTTCCATGTATCAATTTAATATTCTTTACCAGCTCCTTTTGCTACAGCACTCTCAACATATGTGATATCTACATTGACGCTCTCAATTCTCAGCACCATCAGCATGGAAACCAGAATGGGCAGCCATTGCTGAAATCTTCCGCTCATTATTCTGTTCATTTGCAATTCAAAATTAACCATTTGCATACGAAAACTGGAAAATGTATTCCACTAGAAATTCTGGAAACTAAACATTAAAAAATTACAAAGGTTCAATCCTGAAAACCCGTTTTATTGATACAAAATTAAGAGCAGAGGCTTGATTTTTACCAAGGGTTTAACTATGAAAACAGATTTTTCAACAATTATCCATGATTTACTTGGTTGAGAAACCCAATATTCTACCGACACTTATTCTCCAATTAACAATTTTTCATGGTTTATATAGTTTTTAAAATGGGTAATCGGGTCGACACTCGAGACCCGGCCCTTTTGCCATGGAAAAATTCTGAACGATCAATGAATCTTATCGATTAACGCGCTGTGCATTGAATGAGGAGGTGTGAAAGGATGGATGGGAAGTGGAAGCAACAGAATATAGGCAAATAATTTCCTTCATTTCAGTGATTTCATTACTCGTTATGTCTATATAATATTGGATGATAAATGCAGTATTTCATTAAATTTATTTGGAATTCGTGTCGGAATTGGGGAGTTCTTGGTATGCTCGATTTGAGACGATTTCGGATAATGAAAGCTCGATTTCAGTCGAAAAATTAATACAGCTCAAAGCTTTGATTTGGGTTGAGTCACGAACGTGACTGGTGTTAGTAGAAGTATCTGATCGGTGCCCCCAGTTTCTGAATTCGACTTCGATTCAGGTATTTTATGCGATTAATTTAACATCGAACTTGAGTTTACTTTAATTTCGTAAAATTTATTCCTAAACATGTAATGTATCTAGAATTAAGAATAAAATATTAATTAAATGAATGGCGAACTCAAGAAACTTGCATCCCTATGTCGGACTTATTTAGAACTAACGATTTTTGGCACGTGATACGTGCACATATAATTTTATATAATTTTTTTAAAATTTTTTATGGTATTAAAATTACATTATAAATATGTAATTACAAATATTATGTGATATGATAATATTGTAAATGATAATATTATTAAGGGCATTACAAATATTTTACGAATATAGTATATTAGGATAAATTGAAATTATTAAAAGCCTCAAGGATATTTCAGTTATTTTGAATGTTGGCATACTATTTATGATTAATAAAAGATTTAGGGGCATTTTGATATTACATGAACATGCCAAGATGCCAAGTAGTTTATCTAGAATGCTCCATCTTTATAATATAGTAATAGAATATATATATATATATATATATATATATATATATATTACTATCTTATAAAGTGTGGGATGCTAGAGAAACCAATTTGATGAAGCTTTTTTCAAAAGCCCAAAATTGCCCTTCAAACTCCCTTCTTTTTCATGTTTGTGTTCCACATTTTAAAATTTTAAATTTGCTCCCTCCTCTTAATTTTCAAGATTTTCACACTCATCATCAAGGCCCCTAATAATTTAGATAACAAAATAAAATCAAAAAAATACATGGGAGGATACTAAACTACAAACTCGATTTGAAAAAAAAATATTACATCACAAAAGCTCAAATTTAAAAATAAATTTGCAATTACCACGTTAGTTTACAAAAAACATAAAAATACTATATATGTACGTGACACATGCAAACGAGGATTAGTATATATTATGTTTCTGTATAATATATTTTATTTACTTGAAAATACATAATGAAATATTAATTAAAATGAAACCTATTTTTTCAATGGTTAGTAATTTTGTTGAAGACCGACGATTTGCTTTGCCGGAAAACGTATCATTTCGGCTGTTACATGATTTACAAAAATTCAGATGCCTGATGAAATATAGGTTTGTTGGGTCAAAGTTATGGGAAAATGTGGGAAATTCATAAAAGAACTGCGTAATTTTATTACGACAAAAACTTATGCAACTAGGGATGGCAATGTGATGGGTCTAAACTCGAACCCACATTGAACCCATCCCGCCAGGGCGGGTCTGGACCCGCTTCAACCGGGTTTGGAAGCGGGGAGGGGAAGGTCCTGGGATTGGCCGAACCCGACCCGGACCCGCCCCGCTATATATTTTTATTTTTTTTAAAAAAAATTGATATTGATTATACATTTTACTTCTTTGATTGAACAATAAAGTGTCATTATTTAATTTTATATCAAAATTCATGTGTTCATGTTAAAGAAGTTGGACATTTTGAAGGAAATAAGAGCAAATTAATAAATATTTAGTAGCTTAAAGATAGTTTTACAATGCTTATTATAAATATTTACTAGAGAAAACATGAAATTTAATCACAAAACTCAACTTTTGTGTTTCAAAATTGATTTCTAAATAATTTTTTTTAAAAAAATAAAAAATCTGGAACCGGAGCGGGGCGGGGCGGGTCCGAGTTTTATGTGTAGCGGGACGGGTCCTGGGATTGGCCAAACCCGTCCCATACCCTCCCCGTTGCCATTCCTAGATGCAACTATTAAACATGACATGTTCATCAAATTTTCAGGAAACTAGTTGGCCGACACAATTTTAAATGGTTATGCATAGAATCACGACAATGGCCTAATAGCTTGTCAGTCGCTCCTCTTGTATGAATTCAAATTTGGGTCTTTCTCCTTGTAGATAGGTTGATTAAAAAATTGTTATTTATAGAGATGGCAAAATAAACGGTCCCTACTGTTGTAACGGGACGTATTTGTACCACCCATATTTTTTAAAGCTAGCACTAGGTTGGCCCGTATTTTTAAGTCTAGACTTGGGTCAGCCCGTGATCTATGGACCTATGGATCGTGCTAGATCGGCCTACATTTTTTAATTTTTTTGTAAGAAATAAACTTAGGTGCCTAGGTGTTATTCTAAAGGACCAACGAGCAGTATTATGCAGGCATGACACACAAGCCGAAATAGGCGGTTTGACATGACACGTATATATGTGCATGACCCATTATTATCAGGGGTGGTCTTAGAATCCAAAATAAAAGGACATAAAAATTTTAAGATGAGCAAAATACAAGTTTTTATGGGTCAATCTATACTTTTAGTGGGGAAATGTATATTTAGGGTAATGGATTTTTTCTTTTTAGTATTTGTCTGGCTATGTGTGTACGTCTAGGGGAGGGTAACAGGGTCGGGTCCGGGTCTCGACCCGATCTGATCGAGTATTTCCCGATCGGATCGGGATAATCGGGTAATGGCGGGTTCGGGTATGGGTTTTGGGAACAATTTGTTCGGGTCGGGCACCCGAACCCGATTTCATTTTAAAACTAAAAAGGGGCTTTGTTTTTTGGGTTCAAAATATTTTTTCCATTTCTTAAAAAATAAAAAATCAAGTTTTTGGCACTCGAAATCTAGTACCCGAACCCGATTTCGGGTACTCGAAACCCGAATTTTGGGTACCCGACAATTCAGGTTCGGGTATGATTTTAGTATATCCGATCCCCGAACTCGAATATCCCGGTTTCCACTCCTATGTGCGTCCACCTTGATTACTGTAGCAAAACATAAACAGGTCTGTTCAACACAGGACGCCCGTTTTAGCACCTCTATCAATTAATATATTCATAATTTGTGAGTGAAATATAATTTATCTTTTTCGTATTTTCTCGAATCTGTGTGTCTATATAACATTATCTGTTGAAAATTTGAATTGAATTAAATGGTGTGTTCATTCATGTTGGGTGCATTTTTTTATGCTTGGATGCTTCCAAATTAAATGATGTGTTCATTCATGTTGGGGTGTAAATTTTCATTATTGGATGCTTTCAAATGGTGTCTCTTGATGACACCACTTGATATACTATATAAGAAACAACCATTGAATGAATTAGACATGAAATTTTAGAAATTCACATCATATAGAAGATCAAAATTTGAATAATTTTGTGGATCTTCATCCTTGTTGAATATTGAGCGCTTTTAAACTTTGTGGTTTAAATGATTTGTGATTTGGAGTACTCATATCACAAATCATAGTCGTTGTATCTTGAGAGACAAATTGCCAAATAAATAATTAGCACCCTAGCAGAGCAATATTGTCTTAAAGACATAGATTATAAATATCGTCTCAACATTCTTACTAAAAAGTCATTTGTTTTTTTTACTTACTATTTTACTATACACCCATAAATTTTGAACAACATTTTCATCATTTATCACCCTCTTAACGGGATATATTGACACGTCTTTAATCGACGGCTGGTACTCATCGCACTTGTCGGCTACTGTTTTATTTATTGCCTTTCCAAATTTCTTATTACACAATTTTATTTTCTTTTATTTGTAATTTATGCAATATTTCAAGTACAACCATACCATTAAATATATATAAAGAAAAAATCAACTTTGAGTTAACATGTTTATAAATAGATTTCAACATGTTTAAATATTGCATTTATTCAGTATTAAATGTGATGAGATAAATGTATTACACCCATATGTTTGAGTGACGAATCTTCAATATGTTCCTCGTTACTTTTGAAGTGCACTATATTTTATTCTTAAAAAAAAAAGCTTTCAATTAATGAATAGGAACATTTTTATTTTTGGATTCATGCATATCTGTCATTGAATTATTGACCCATAGAAAGATGCTTTGACTTGAATGTGGAAGGAGACTATTCAAAAAATAATCTATAAATTAGATCTAATTTATCATGAAATGTTAAATTTGATGTGCAAATTTATATTTAAGAAAAAATTATGAATAAAAAGTTAAACTTATTTTTTTATTGGGAAAATTTCGGGTCGGTATCATTAGGTAAAAGGTTTTTCGGCCCAGTCACCCAATAAAAAGTTCTTTCAACTAAGTCCATTTTTAATACAATGACTAAATTAACCCCACTTATGAAAACACGCTACACCGCATAATTAAATTTTACATGCACCGCAAGAATAATTTACATGCACCGCATGACTCATTTTCACATGCATCGAGTGAGTAATTTTACATGCACCGCATGACTCATTTTCACATGCACCGAGTGAGTAATTTTACATGCACCTCGTGAGTCAATTTTTACATGCACCGCTCAATTTTACATGAACGACTAGTAATTTTACATGCACCGTCGATTTTAACATGCACCGCATTAGTTGATTTTAACATGCACCGCTCAATTTTACATGCAACGTATGAGTAATTTTACATGCACCACATGAGTAATTTTACATGCACCGCATTAGTAATTTTACAAGCATCTCATTACTCAATTTTACATGCATCGCATGAGTAATATGCACCAATAGATTATGCATATTAAACTGTCTCATATGTTTCTATCGGTGCATGTAAATCACATGCACCGATAGACACAGATGATACAAGTCCACCGCAGGAAAAAAAAAAACCTCAACGCATGCATTTGAGTCTATCGGTGCATGTGATTTAGATGCATCGATAGACTCTACCGGTGCATGTAAATCACATGCACCAATAGATTATGCATATTAAACTATCTCATATGTTTCTATCGGTGCATGTAAATCACATGCACCGATAGACAGAGATGGTAACAAGTCCACCGCATGAAAAAAAACTACCTCAATGCATGCATATGAGACTATCGGTGCATGTAATTTACATGCACCGATAGACTCGATTGGTGCATGAAATTACATGCACCGACAGATTCAGTCGGTGCATGTAAAAATAAATAATCAAAATCAAATAAAGCGATTGTACCACCAAATCGTTCTTGTATCAAATGATCGATTCAACAATATAAGCAAGGAACGCAAACCGAATGCAGGAATTGGAAAGAAATTCAAAACAACGAGAATGAGGATAAATGAATAATTTCCTCAATTTTTTTAGATTCACATTTACTGCCCCAAAATTGAGCGTTCAACTTAAGAAAATTAATCCAAAATTCAACGAAAAATAATTCAAGGATTTTAGAAAATCACGATCGAAGAACGCGAGGCTAGAACAACTGAAATTCGATCAGAAGTTAGTCGCTAAAACAGAATTCAAGCAAACACCCAGAGCATTAGAAACAATTCACTGAGAGGGAACAAGGAATCAACAACAATCACAACACAAATTGTAAATACGATCACACAACACAACCTAATAAAGTGATTCCAAATGAAATTATCTCAATTTGTTCGAAGAATCCTTTGCAGAATTGCGGAACAAAAATCAGAAACAAATCAGAAGCTTCAGAGGGCAACGCGATGGTGGAAAGTAGGCAAAGGCTTGGGGATGAAGGTGTAGATCAAGGGTATTTTAATCATCTTAATGGACTAATTATATTAGGGTTTGATAAATTGGACTTATTTGAAATAAATTTTTTAAAAGATGTATTTAGTTGAAAGAAGATTTTTTTGGGTGATTTAGTTGAAAGATGTTTTAAAAAGTGGTACCTTCTTGTAATTTTCACTTTTTTATTATATCACAGATAGAGACTTACCCAATTGAACCCTCCAACTAGATAGGTTAGACCAGCATTTTCAACAGGCCTATACGAGTCAATCCATTGGGCCATGGGTTATGACAGGTTGGCCCGTGAGCCTGACCTTTTTCTTTTATAAAAAAAATATTTATTCCTTTTTTTTAGCTTCAAACTATAAATAGGAATCCAATATCATAATGAAAAATCTGATCCACTATATATTTTTCTCTTAGTCATACTTGAAAGTGGCAAAATGTTTTCAAAAGAGTAAAATATTAATTCCCTAGTAATTTTTTTTTAATAAATGTGTTAATGTCTAGATAAAATCTGAATCAAATTCAGTATTCTTCTATCATAAGTTCCAAGATTTCTTTTTTGAAGTTTTTGTTTTTTTTTTATTTTCTATGGGCTGGCCCATACTAACCCACGACCCATCTCGTGTCGGGTTGGATTGGGGTTTACTTAACCTGCTTGGAGGCACGCCCAACCGAATTTGGCTCTTTTGGGCCATTGGTTAGGCGAACTGGCATATTTTGACAGTTTTAATGACTTGTTCCTAAATACTAACTGATGCACAATCTTTGAAAAGTATTAATAAAATTTAATTATCCTTCTACATTATAATAATAACTGATGCACAATCTTTGAAAAGGAAGCCAAGTACAAAGTTTATTTCAAAGCTCATTCTAGAATTCAAAAGAGACTACTTAATTATTTGAAAAGGACTAGTATTCAATATTTGTGGTGGTGATGAGATCTTATCCTCCACATTATATATCCATGATTAAGATATCTAACCTAAAATAGCAAGTCTTAGTCAGATTTTGTTTTTTATATCTAAACAATATATTAAAAAATTATATATTTCAATCAAATCGATATTGACACTTTGGTTTATATCTTAGTTTGATGTCATTCGATCCTAATGCATGAAGATGCATCCAATGTACCATTGACATTTCACAAGCTGGAGATGAGCCCCACATGTGAAAATACACCTTCAAGATGCACAACTCAAGATATTATCCTTTATCCTTAGCGTAACATCGAATTTTCCCTATTTCTGAATTCTTTACATTCAGATTTATAGAAATTTATTGATTATATCGAGTGACATATACTGTAATGCAACTATTTAATTGCCGACCAATGAGGGGCTCCGTATGAAATATCTGAGATTCTAAGAGGAGGTGTAATAACTTTTAACAACATAAGGGCATAAATGTAATAACTTTTAAACATTAATCCTAAAATTAAAACTTATAAGTATAATATTATATCCCATTAAGACATAATATTTTATTATTATTTTTTAAAAAATACCTTTATACGATTAAGAAATTATATACGTAGAGGACGCCTGCTCGTTTTAACATATTTCTATTTATCCAAAGTATCCAATATAAAATAAAAATTCCATAAAATAAACAATATATTAGTTCTTCAATATAATAATCAAACATTAAAGAGAACAGAAACCTTTATTACCCAGATAGGGCACTCGCATATCAAATTTGTCATCAGCGGTGGAAATTTGTGTAGCTGTTCCAGTTCACAAACACCTATCACAAATATATATATATATATATATATATATATATATATATATATATATATATATATATATATATATTCTATGTAACCCCTTCCCTTTTTTTCCTTTTTTTTCCTTTTTTTTTGTTATTTATTATTTGTTCAACCGGTTATTGTTCCTTTGATATTAGGCCGTCGCTTTTTTTATTTTTTTTAAAATTTTTTATTTCCTTTTTCTTTTAGTTTGTCTTTTATTTTTGTATTTTTTATAAAATATTCCGCATGATAAATTTCAGATAGATTGCAGGTCGTCGATTTTGCTTGTTTATGTACATTTTGATTTTTTGCTTACCTACGACCTATTGCTGATATATGGTATTACCTTTGTTCTGATGTTTGGCATCAAATATTCACTTAATGTGAGATTATATCAAAACCCTTGACTCAACAGTGCATCCCTCTTATCTCAATTTTTAAAATTTAAAATGTTTTCTTTTTTTTTTTTTAGAAAAAAACTTGTTGATTTTGTCAAGTATGAATTAAAAAAAACAGGTAGTTCAAAATAGATTTTTATCGTGGCAAACTTTAATAATAATTTTTTATATGAATTTATTTTAAAAAAAAAAGAGTTAAAAATAAGTTTTCGTTGTGGCAAACTTTAATAATATTTTTTTATAAAATATTCGGCATAATGAATTTTTGGTAGATTACAGGTCGTCAGTTTTGCTTGTTTGTATACATTTTGAGTTTTGGCTTACCTACGATCCGTTGCTAATATGTGATTGTTCTCGATTACCTTTGTTATGATGTTTGGCATCAAATTTTCCCTTCATGTACAAGGAGATTATATCAAAAAAATTAGAAAATATTAAATTATGATAATTATATATTACTTGTTTGATAATAATTTGAGACGTCATATTTACATTCATTTTGTCAGAATGTATATAAATAATTATAAAAGTAAGATGATTAATTAATCATGAGGCCATAGAAGTAATATAAGAGCAATATCCTAAAATAACAATGCAACTACAACAATGAATATAAACTATAATTCCTCTTATGAGATGCTTGCTACTGCTATGAGAAATCGAACACATATCTGCATTATGAAATGAACCATCGTCATTTTGAAAACTCTTGCGAACAACTTTTGATTGGTTTTTTGGAGTTCATTGAGATTTACTTTTATTGTGATATCTGATGTCATCTACTACTGCATTTTCGTAGATGACTTTTGTTTAGAGTCTATTGGGCCCTACAAGAATATCATATGAGTTGGGGAAGACTTTTGTTTACTCCAACCTATTTGATTTTATATAGGTACGATTTTGTATGTTCAATGAGTATGAACCATCTTTTTATTATCTAGAACTGTCTGTTGAACTTGTGTCGGGCGCTTTATTGGACATATATACCAGATTATAAGCTCACTGGCACCGCGCCTTGTGCGGTGTCAAATTAACTAGTATATATATATATGATGCGTTACGTTAACACCGGGTCACAAAATAATGACTCCAATCTACCCTCCAGCAAAAATTGAATGTCTTTTCCCCGAAAATGACCATCGAATATCAAAATTCAATTCGCTGAATTTTATAAATAAGCAAAGGTTCTGATACATTCATATATATATGAATGAAGACACATATATGAAACTTTATTTTATACAAATATACAAACCAACAACCGGAAACACCAACAAAAGGAAAGAAAAAAGCAACAGATCAAAAGCACAATATAAAAACTTCCACCCAACATTATTAACTCATTACGGGCCTGTCTGGTTGTTGTAGACTTGGCCGCCGACAGGCTCATTGGTCGGAGGTGCATCATTTGTCGGCTGAACATTTGGATCATACTGAGACTGGCCAGGTGCTGCACCATGCGCCTGCGGAACAGTTGTCCCTGTGGGATTTTGATTGCCCTGCATCCCCGGAACAGTGGCCCCCGTTGGGTTTTGATTGCCCTGCATCCCCGCCGCCGCACATGTGCCGTGGGGGTCATTATGACCGGTTTGCTTTCCCTGCAAATGACCGGCAGCATTATCAGCCTTGGATTCATGCAACCTCATCTTGGCTTCAGCTTCCTTCGCTTTACTCTGTTCCTTAGCCATTGCTTCGTCTTCCTTCGTACTTGCCGTAGATTTATCCACCTATTTTACACATTTTTCAATAAAATGTCAGCAAAAACAAAGATTCAGACCAAACATTCTGGAAATGTTTAGATTTTGTCCTTAAAATCACGCCTGATCCGCCCAAGCCACACCCATTAAACGGATTCTTGAACCAAATTTTTAAAAAGACGTATCTATACTGACCACATTATTAAACCATTATATACCTTTTTTTTCAGCTTTGGCTTTGAGGATGTCAACATGCTCCTTGGCAGATGCCGCAGTGTCACTCATTTTTTGTTTTGCAGTCTGCATCTTTCTTTAACTGGTTATCGATTTTTCGTTACGCAATTTTTGTTGAATACGTGCCACAAATGCAAATGCATATATAGAGTTTCATAGACTGATGAGATAATATACCATATTCATTACGTAATTTATCTGGAAGCTTTTCAGTTTTATTATTCAAACATATATGCCACGTCCTGCCTCGTGTCACTCAGGCAGAGGTTAGGTTGAGGATGTTATGCCACATACAATCTTTGGGGATATTATAATCTCTCTCTCTTCCCATTTCCTAACAGATGGCGAAGGAAAGGATGGAGCTATGGTTGATATTTTTCGTAATTAAAATGAGTTGCGCTGTACTTTGCCATTTTTTGGGGATACTGATTGGATATGAGATAAAAATTGGTTGTGATGAAAAACATGGGATATAAAAAAGGATTATTGTCTAAATACAATTATATTGTGTCGGTTAACTTTTTTATTTTTTTTAATTTAGACCAGGGTATGTGGCCCAAATTGTTCTATAGTTGAGGACCAATTGTCCACGGGGTAACTGTACGGGCTGAATTTATAACGGCTCAGGACCTAGGTCAATTTAGTAAAATATTAAAGGGCAAAATTGGTATTTTACTAGATGATAAAGTTTTTTCGGGTCAGCCCATCAAAATATTTTGTTTTCTAAATCTATTTTATGTCAAAATGACAAACATATCACTAAACTACCATCTTTTTCACTGCGTCTCCTCGTTGAATGATCATCCTCCACATTTTTTTATTTTTATCTCTATAATTTCTCCATAATACACAGAAAAACACACAATTTCTTAATTTATCAATCATTTCATTGAATCGTCACCTTCATCGATATTTTCAGGAAGCAAATCATATGCCACTGCGAGGGAGTAATGTGTGTGGAAACTTTACTATGATTTGGTAGTATATCATGTTGAAATTATATTTAACAACTACCCTGTATTCCATTCATAGTTCTGGTTTGTTTCCTCAGGATAAATGCCCAGTTTCATGAAATGAACAACCACCATGGAATTCCACGAAATGAACAATCACCAAGGAACACTTGGCATATATCTGGATGTTGCATTCAATGAACATATCGAATAATGCAAGAAATAAATCCTTAGAATGTTGCAGGCAAAGAAATCAGACAACTGTGTGAACAAGTTGAAACAATTGGTGCATGTTTTATTATTTTTGTTAAAAGCCGGTATCTGAGTCTATCGATGTGTAATTTGCATGCACCGAAGACTTAGACTGTGCATGTAGGACAACTGTGTGAACAAGTTGAAACAATTGGTGCATGTTTTATTATTTTTGTTAAAAGACGGTATTGAGTCTATCGGTGTATGTAATTTGTATGCACCGAAACTTAGACTGTGCATGTATATTACATACATGCACCGAATGATTAAAATTTAAGTATGCTGCACTTACTGAACAAGTTGAAACCATTGATGCATGTAATATACATGCACTGATAGACTCAAGGCGGTGCATACATATTCTTTGCACCGACTGATTAAGTTGAAACCAATTGGTACATGTATCTAGGTTTTTTGGTTAGAGATAATAGGTGCACTCAACCCTTATGTACCACCTGAGTTTATCGGTGCATGTAATTTATATGCACAGATAGACTCAAGCAATGCATGTATATTACAGCATCGACTAATTAAAATCTTAGTTTTAATTATTTAATTATCTAAGACAAATTACTTTTCTCTAAATATTAAAAAAGAACAAAATATTTGCATCACTTATGTTAGTGCATACTTCAAACACATATTCATACATTATTTTAACATTATATTTGAAACCATTGGTGCAATAATATACATACACCGACAGACTCAAGACGATGATGTATATTACATGCACCGACTGATTAATTTGAAACCATTGGTACATGTATCAAGGTTTTCGGTGAGAGACACTAGGTGCACTTAACCCTCATACACCGTCTGAGTCTATCGGTCCATGTAATTTACATATATCGATAGACTCAAACACAATATATATATTACATTCATCGATAGACTCGAGTGGTGCACGTACGATCTAAAATTATTAGCATCACCACCCATTGGCTGAAACTTTCCAACGTCATCCCACCACCACCATCACCACTCGATTGAAATCTTTCACCATCAACCCCACCAATGCCCATTGAACCAAGCATGTCACCATCGAACCCACCACCACCCTTGGTCCAACCTTTCATTGTCGCCCCCACCACCCATCAGATGAAACATTTCACCATTATCCCCACCACTAGTCAAAAACCTTTCACCATCAACACTCATTGATCAAATCTTTCAACCGACCACCACTCGTTGGTCCAACGCTTACACCATCTGCTCGACCAACAATTGGTTCTCATATTGAAGAACCAAAGTGCCAAATTGTTGCATCAAGCAGAAGGTACTCAATAAATCAAGGGGCATATAGAGCCAGGGTAGCAATCCCATGTCATAAACAAGCAAGGTTTAGCAATGGAATTTCTGAAACTTGCGACCAGTTTCTGCAACGTCGTGTGCGTTGCCAAATTTCTGGATCTTCTCGCGGCTCCCTGCAGTGAACTCGCCACCATCAGTTGTGTTCTCGACTAGGTGATGTTGCTGCCGATGAAAGTTCAGAGGAGATGGCGCTACAGCTTCTTCATGATGAAAAAGATGGTGTTGACATGTCAGGGGTATTCAAGAGAAACAAAAAGACTTGTTAGATTAGGGTTCTAGAAGATGGACTTTGTTGGGATCGATTGCGGGGGTGGGTTACCATCCACACCCGAGTTCAATCAACTTGAGCTTCAATAGCTCGTGTTCTTGAAATAATTGCACCGAGAGATTATATCGAGTTCGGTTACAAAACCGAGCGGAAGACACTCGACATAACCCGCTCTAAAACCGATTAATCATTTGGAAGGCATTTTAAAGATATGCAAGAAAGTATGTAAAAACAGTTAGCTAAATTGTTGAGCATTAAACACATGGTTGTGTTTAATGCGTTAATTTATCTCCGGTTTATTTTTGAGTTTTGATGATCAACAAAACTTGTGTTTGTTATACTAATGTGTGTACTTAGTGTGCAGATTAAGTGATTAAAAGTGGATTGAAATGAAGAAAATCAAGTGTGCACAATCTGGCGTGGATCGCCCCAGTCGATGGTGATCATCGCCCCAGGCGATGGCAGCTAGGCGGGGCATCGCCACGCACATCGACTGGAGCGATGCCGAGGCTGGAGCGTGGGGGAGTTCGCCCGAGGCGATGGCATGAACGCCTGAAGCGATGGACTGATCGCCTGAGGCGATAGCTTGTTCGTTTGAGGCGATGGAAGGATTTGAGCTGCTGAAGCTACGGCCTTGATTTTAGCCTTTGATCGCCTGAGGCGTGCGTGTAATCTGCTGACCGTTGGGGCGCGGCGATGGAGATCGTTTGAGGCGATGGTTGAGGCGATGCAGGAGTGATTTCAGCCTTATGTGTAGCAACGGCTAGTAGGAGCCTAGGGGGTCTCCTACACTATAAATATTGATGCTTTGGAGCATTTTGTAGAGAAGAAACAAGCCTACAAACTTCTACAAGCTTTGCTAATTCAAATTTATTATAGCATTGCAAACTCCATACATTGTTGTTGTATTGGAGCTTGTAAGTGTTTTTTTTTTTATAGAGTCTTGTTGTCTTCGCGTGAGTACACCGTGAAGGTGTTTGTTTGTTTATTGTATAGGTCCTCCAACACCAAAGCAAGTTGGTAAATTGTAAAGTCGCCAACAAGTAAAGTTGGTGCATGTGTTGTGGCTATCCCCTTAAGGCCAAGAAGACTCGTGAAGAGTGTTGGTAGCTCGTGAAGAGCTTTGTGTACTCGGGAAGAGTATTGTGCTCGGGAAGAGCTTTGTGTACTCGGGAAGAGTAGTGTGCTCGGGAAGAGCATTGTAAACTCGGGAAGAGTTGGGTTGTGGCTAACTTGGAGCCCTCAAGGCCAAGATCATTTATTCTAGTGGAACCTCGGTTGGAGGTTATCTAACCGGGAAGAGGAGACGTAGGCGATTCATCGCCGAACTACTATAACAAATCTTTGTGTCTTTTATTACTTTAATTTTCATTACGCATTTATTTACTTATTTTTTTATTTATCGATTGACGTAAGGCTTCCGCAAGCGCAAACTCTTTTAGTTTTGTAAACTCATTTTAAAACGCTAAAGTAGCCAAGGAATCTCATTAACCCCCCCCATTCGATTCCAACATAAATAAATGCAGTAAAGTAAATAACACAAGCATTTGTTTCTGGAAGTTCGAAGCACAACGCTGATACGTCTCACCTTATTCCATCTCATGGAAGGATACACTAGAAGACTTTGATTTATACAACTTTATGTACGAACCCGATCCAGTTGGGTATTTCTCATCCAACTAGAACTCCTAGCAACTCAACTATGTATGTTCTTAATGTCTCACATACAAATATCTCTCATACAGCTGTGATGAATCACTAGCTTTACAATGCTATCCACTATTCTATTTTAGCTCACAAATACAATGAATAGAGTGAATACAAAGGCACAAATGATTCTATAATGAATTTGATACATCACGGTAAGAGGTGTCAAAGGTTTGGGGAGCGCTATTCATTTAGCAGGTTTTGTCTTTGAAGTTTCCCAATTGAATCCCAAGTAGGTTTGCTTTGGAATGCTTGGATTGATCTTCAATCAGCTGTTATTGAGCTTCCAAATCATGTATATATAGCCCCAAGTAATGATATATACGTTAGATACAAGAATATAACCATTGGGACAGTTTTGGTAAGCTTTTAAACATTGCCACGATCATATTCTTCTTTCTGGACTATTTCTGGAAGGCTGCTGATTTGTTCCAGTAGAGCATGTCTACTTGCAAGTCTACTGGTCGAGTTGTTGACCTCTACTGGGTCGAAGTTCGTCGGCATTTATTAGTTAGAAGTCCGCTGGCATCTACTACTTCGAAGTTCGCTGAACTCTACTGGTGCGAAGTCCGCTTGTCGACGTCTACTGCTCAAGGTCTACTGGTTGGTCGAACTCTACTGCTTGAAGTCCGCTTGTCGACGTCTAATGCTCAAGGTCTACCGGTCGACGTCTAATGGTTGGAGCTTCGAGGTTGGCTGGTCCAAGGTCTACTGGTCGACGTCTGCTGGTTGGAGCTTCGAGGTCTGGTGGTAGTTCGGTAGATGATCAATTTAGTCAACAACGCTCGGGGTCTACTGATTGTATCTACTGGTCCAGTAGACCTTTGTTTTTGTCTACTGGTCCAGTTTACTTCAATCCATTTATTTACTAATCATCAAGCTCCTAATTATGATATATTCACTACACACTTGATGAAATATGTTAGCAACACAATAACAAGTTTTGTTAATATCAAAATCAAGATTATTCGAGTTTCCAAAACTCAATAGACTTAATTGAAAGAAGTTTTCTAGAATGTGATTAATTGGGAAGAAGATTTGTTTAGAGATTTAGTTGAAAGATATTTTGGCAAGTTATAAATTTATATAATTTCTTCAATTTTAAATTTAGAAAATCAGTGGATACTGGGCTTTGAGCCACGTGAACAAGAGTAAATATTTAAGCTAGTTGTATCCAAAAAATAATCAACATTCTTTGAGGTTATTTTTCTGATTATTTTTCTGATTTTACTTGGTCACTATAACTCTAAGTTGAACAGAGCTGAAAAAAGAATTATTGGGAGTAATAAAAGCCCAATAATTTTGTTTAATTTTGTTAATGAGAACAAAATTTGGTAAGTTAATTTTGAAAAGTCAATTGGCTAAAGAAACCCCACATTAGAATTTTGACACTTATGGTTTGTTTATATTGAGAAGCAAATCAATAAAGTGTAGTTAAATAGAAAAGATGGGTGCCCCTCATGCGCCGTCAATCGCTCCGCTCGGCTCGTCTGGCCTCGCTTAGCCGTGTCGCGCCTATCGCTGCTGCTGCCGCGAAGACAGCCCTATCTTTTTACTACTCGAATTTCTGAAATGACTTTTCACCTACCTGACTTTTCATATTTTACTGAGTATTAAGTTTGAGACTTTTCATCTGCTGCAGAATTCATATCAGATTTAAGTGTGAGACTTAAATCCGTATTAAGTGTGAGACTTAATATCTGATGTTAAATGTTGAGTTATCTACCCCACTAAACATTGCACTAAAACTGTTGACCTTTGGGAGGTCTGTTGCTCAGCTATATAAGCTGCATCAGCTTCAATTTTTTAGTTTACGGGCACACGGCTTGCTGTGACCTCGTCCATAACCATTTCGAGCTTGTTGTGCTTTTACAGTTTATAAATTGTTACTGTAAGTTCTACTGTTTTTGTATTTTAGTGTAATTTATATTATCAATCAGCGATTGTTTAAACTGATTCAATCCGTAAATTTATATAAACATTTCCAACAAGAATTTACATGTCATGGTCAGGCTGCATTGGATGATTTCTCCACCAGGACCATAAACATCACTCCACATAGCATACAAAAATTCCTAGATGGGAACTCTAATTCGTAAAATATTTAATTTAATTTCTATAAATTTAATTGATGACACGATGATAACATTGAAATATTATACGTGGTGTTAAATATAGTCGACCACCCCTTTACCTTAGTCCGATAATGGGGAGTAGTCAAATTTAAACTCAAGTAGCTCTTTACTATTCGAACTTTGATTCAAAAAAATTAATACTAGAATTCGGATTCCATTGAGTGCACGTTGGAGCTGTTAGGAATCCGACTATCATATAGTAGTGCAGCGGAATAAAATATCCGGATTCCAACCATGGATTTATACGAAGTATTCATATCGGGTGTCTAGAATTATACCTTTGAAGCATGTTTGATGCAGAATCGTTGAAGCAAACGTCCACGAGTCACGAGCAATGCTTTTGCAACTTTGCCTCTATGATATCCACACGATCAAATCGGTGAAGGGATGTTGAAGAACAAATTGCTAGACTTGATATTCAACAGGAAAGGGACGAGCCACCAAGATACGAGATGGCGGCTGCGTCTGTCTCGAGTGGTCTGTTAGGTTGAGTCGTTTGTTAATTCTAAATTAACCTCTGGCCTAAACCTCGACAAGAGCACACACACACACACACACACACACACACACATATATATATATATATATATATATATACTTAAAAGAAGCGGCTATATTAATCACAGGCTTTCGAAATACCTTAGGCCAAAACCATCTCTTCTGTTATATCTATCGCCTATTATATATATATCTTCATATATATATATATATATAATTGGCCCGATATAATATATGTATATATATATATTTATTTATTTTATGATTAAGACTCTTTCTAATCAAATTAATTCATCCAATGAATTTTATCTTCCCTTTATCGATTTAATCTTTTGTGTGACCCGTTAGGATCTTGCAACGTTGGCACTCATATAAAATCTAATTTTATGTCACAAGCGATGAGCGGAATCTAGCAACACATCAAAGCTACCCAAGTTACAAGAATGTCATTGACTCGACATAACCTATGGTATGTGATAATATTAACCATGTAACTTAATCACTTTGTCCTATGTGTTTAGATTAAACACGAGTCATGGAATAATCATACTCGTATAGTTTAAACTTTTATTTCTTGATCCCCAAGTAGACTAGAATAAATGAATAAGCTCGATATCACATATCGACTTATTCGAGCATGACCATGCATTTTAGTCTAACTTGATCATGGGCCCAAACACTTCTCCTGTTATATAGGAAGGACAAATCCTATCTTGATCACTCAACATCCATCTACATAATTCGTGGTGTATTCAATGATTGTCTTTATAGTTTACCATGTTACAGGTAACGTTTGACAATACCAATATACACAACTCATTATGTTGAGATCTCTGATGATCTCAAGTCGTAAGGATTACATACATTATTATCACTATGAGAATTGCTTATGACATTCATATAACTATCCATGTAGCATTCTCATGGTGGGTCTGTCCAGTACATTGTTCTCTAACGTGTACCCATGTGTTGATTTGATATCTCATATCCATGAACAATTCATCAATTACAACTAGTCTCAATGCATTATCATTATCATAATTCATGATAATACTTGACTATGGACAATCTTTAAGAATAATACAATATTATTCTAAGAACATTAACATATATATATATATTCATATTACACAGATACTGGAATAATATGCCTAAAGATCTAGTATGACGATCATGTTTCTGTTGTGACAGAGGTTTCGTTAGTGGGTCAGATACATTATCATCAGTTGGTACTTTGCATATTTGCACATCTCCTCTTTCAACGATTTCTCGAATGAAATGAAAGCTCCGAGTTGAAGAGCGAGTCCCCTCGCCCCCTCTCGCTCCCCGGGCCGCCCCAATAGTCATCCTCCAATCGGAAGAGAGCGGGGATGATGGTACCTCGCTGCGCGAAAGAAAAAGGGCTGGGAAAACCCCTGGAACTTCGACCCGGGAAGAAGTGGCCGCCTCTCCAGCACCGCATGTTGAAGCGTCACTTGATTCCATCCAAAGCCTGCAATTGGCTAGGTCTGCCAGGCTTGGCTCTCACGGCCTCCCCGTGGAGTACACCCAATCCACCAGCCTGATTACCAGTCTTATCTCCATGCTGTCGACTGAGGTCTTGGAGTGCATTACAATGGGCACAGATCAACAAGTCATGGCAGAGATGAAGTGGAGGCCTCTGGCCCAGCAATGGCTGTCCCTAGCCCTATCGGTAAATGCTCTATCTGATCTTACTTGACCCCATTTACTGCCTTATATATCCTCCCATACTATCTCCGGGCATAAAGGAGTGCCATTCTTCGGGGCACACTGCCCCCGATCCCCTTCTTCATCTCTCTTACCTCATCTCTTAGTTCTTCCACTTCGACCTCGAGGTTAGGACCTCCAGTGGCTGGCGGGTGAGATGTGGCTACATGCTCGGGTCGTTCATTTTTTCGAATGCTTTCCCCCCGGACGCTTTAAGAATGATCCATAGCTCGCTTCATGGCTTTCTCTACTGTCACTGAGAAGAGGCGTGTGAGTTGTTCAAAAGTTAGGGCTTCCACCGTCATAGGTGGTGGCTCTCTTCCGTTGACTGACGGGGCCTGGTGTTCATTATTCGTCGCCTGATTCGTTCTCCGTATGTTTACCATTTTTATCAACGCCTTATACTCTATTTCCCACAGACGCGCCAATTGTTACCTCGGATTTTGGTAGGGTGTCTTCCTCAGCTAACAATACCTCCTCCCCTTCCGGAGATGAGCTGTCCTGAAATAAAAAAGGTTAGAAGAGAGCCGGAGAGGGTTCTCCGGCGGGGCCCCTCCGACGATCAAGTCAGGATATCGGATATAAGATAGGAAACATAAAACGTTTTTGCAGGAAAATCACGGGGAGTCTAGTCTCTTTTCAAACCTGATGCCCCACATATATATATTCTGGGGGGTGAGAGAAAAAAACCTGCTACGGCCGGCGGGGCCTCGAGAGACCATCGCGAGTACTCCACTGGGTGTCGGCGTCTCAGAGGGTGGGGACCATCGACAAATACTATACCCCTTGTACGGCGCACCACCTACGAGATCTTGATAGTAATAGAAAATATTCCCGGAACATTAGTCACTCTCTGATTGGTCCCCTCACGAGTGGTTCTCTGTTGGGAATAAAATTCTGTTACAGATAGCTCGGATGGAGGACCACACTAGTGCCCAAGGTACCTCCTAGCCAACGCTGAAGAAGAAACTAGGGGAATTACTTAAAGTCGGAACACCAGCTCGGGCAAGCTGGTTTTGACCAAGTAGGGTTGAAGACACATATTGAGCTGAGAACACGGGGATCAGTCACGGGCTGGGGTTACGGGTTTGTTAACCGAGCTGAGCACTTGAGGGTACGTTCCTTCCGGAGTACGAAGATAAATCCCGAGCTGAACACTTGAGGCAGACGAAGAAGTAGGGTCGGGTTATGCCCCGGGAGTAAGGGTCGAGGCCGTACTGACCTTTTATCGAGATATCAAATATAGAATGTTTTAAAAGCTAGAAGTAATCGGTTGTGAACCTTTTTAAAAGAAGGTACAACTTTGCACTAAAAAGGCATGCTATGTATCTTATATTTGAAGTTTGAACATAATGTAAGTAAGAAAAATTAACAAGATATTTGCTTTTGGAAATTGTGTTGTGCATGTCTATGGGAATTTGGACCCTGCACTTAGCGTGTTACTAGGGCAGGTCTGCCCAGATGTGGGTCGAAATTCCTATCGTTGGATAAATAGACGACCCAAAATCCTAAATTTCCATACCTCCAATGAATAAGCCTGCAATTGCAGCTCCTCCTCGAGGGAAGGCACCGAGCTCAAGGACTTGACCAAATCGAACAAGAAATGGTTTCCCATTTTAAAATCCATTGAAGCAAAAGATAACATTGTAAGAACAGGGAAATTCTTGAAAGAAATGGACCTCAATACTCCATGAAACTCCAATTTGGGACCGGTGATTTCGAGACAGTTGAAGCTGTGGCAATGTATCAACCTCATTCGTTCAACTGCGACAAGAAGCAACGAACTACCCAAACGTTTCTTGCACAACTTCAACAATTTGAAGATCAAGATTCACGAGTTTACTAAATCCCTTGAAGCCAATCAGCATGTTTATTGCATTAAAATGCTATTCTTTTTAAACTGTAAATATACAAGAGCAACTTCATAGCAGAAGAAGAGTTTAAGCTCAAAACTCTTCTCAAAACATTGCAGAATACTCCAGGATATGAATCAACTGGCATAAGACCTATAAAGGATTGATTGTGCCTCAAGGTTAAACAACCATCCATCAAGCAAACACTGAGTCATGAAACTGAACCAACTTTAATAGCCAATATCACTTGGGTCTCCCGTGTACTCAGCAATTTCATCAAATCTCACATTGACCATCTCATGCGCATCCACACGAACTAAACCCATCTCCTTCTCCGAATCACGCTCCAACAAACCCCCGCAAATACCCCTGTATCTACCACACAAAACAAGTCCACGTCTTGGAAGAGCAGTCTCCAAGAACTCCTGTTCCACTCCTTGTATCAACTCCCTGCTCTCATCCATAGATACGTCGCACTTCCCTGGCTTCACAACATCAACCACAGTACCACACCCTTCCACTGGCACATCCGAAAAGTCATCCATCCCAGCATCCTCCGGTAACTTCTCCAAGTCCACTCTCAGCTTCCTCAACTCCAAATCACGTCGATCAGGTGCAGGAAATCGACCATTCGCAGCAGCTGGCTGGCGGACCTTAGCTAACAATTTTTTATGCTCCTCATGCATCAGCGCGTGTGATGAGGAAATTAAGCTAACCTTTAGTTGGTCAAGATTCTCAAAAATTTCAGCGGCCGGAATAATTCTCACCTTCTTTCTGTCAATAATTTAGCAATAGTTTTGAGCTAATCTGGTTTGATTTTAAAAACAAGATTTATTACTTAGTTTTTTAAAAAATAAAGCTAAATTGTTAAATAAATTGCGAAAAGATAAATATTTTATTAGAAAATAAATAATTTCAGTTAATCCTTAATTTAAACTTTATTGTATTTATTTATATGATATGCTTGATAAAATTAAAAAAAAAGTACAGCTCAGTCATATAAATATATTGATTATCAAAATATTTCGTTTCGATTTATTGTTTTTAGTTAAAACATCATTAACTTTTAAAGCATGTTGGTTAAAGTTATTTTGAGAAAAATAGTTTTTTTTTTTGGTTATATTAATATATGTATATAATACAATTGATTATCCATGGAACTTGAAGGACTGAATTAGAATTGCATCCAAAGCCCTTCGTTCTCCCTGCGTTTTCAGCCGACACGCTAGTGTAGAGTGATGGAGGAGAAAATGCATGAAGAAGAAGAGCAAATTATAACCCCATGGCAAGTAAGCGGAGACAAAAGCGGTAAAATTGACTACGACAAGCTCATTGACAAGTTCGGCTGCCAGCGTGTCGACCAATCTCTTGTGGACCGCGTCGCCCGCGTCACCGGAAGGCCTCCACACGTATTTCTCCGCCGTGGGATCTTCTTTAGCCACCGGGATTTCGATGAAGTCCTTGATGCGTACGAGAGAGGAGAAAAGTTTTATCTTTACACTGGTCGTGGCCCTTCCTCCGAGGCCTTGCATTTGGGCCACCTCGTGCCCTTCATGTTCAATAAGTAATGGGAATTTTCGAATTAGATTTCTTTTCCTTTTCATCTTCCTTAATTAATTATCGGGTTTTAGTACGATTGGAATGATACTGAGGGTTTATTTCTCCTTCTTTTCAATTTGATCCCCGGCATATCTGTTAAAAGTTAGTTGCGTTTAGATACCTGCAAGATGCATTCAAGGTGCCACTTCTGATACAGTTGACGGATGATGAGAAATGCATGTGGAAGAATCTGTCAGTAGAGGAAAGCCGGCGGCTGGCTCGTGAAAATGCGAAGGATATTATTGCTTGTGGGTTTGATATTTCAAAGACGTTTATCTTCTCCGATTTTGATTATGTTGGTGGGTGAGTGGTTCTTCCTATTTGTTCACTCTTCATTTGTAACCTTTGCTAATGTTATGACCTTAATAGGTTGGCCCTGGTAGGTCTTCATTTAAGGACATGTCTGATTATCTGGTATTTAGATTGATGTTTGATTGCATAGTTTGGCAATGAAATCTTTATTTAACAACCAAACATTTCACTAAATTTTTAATCAATTTTACTGCTCATAGACCAATGTTATGTAGGACTAATTTAACACATTACGAAGCGCTATCCTTTGGAGAATAATTCTCATGGCCCTGTCAGCTCGCATTGACATAGTGAGATGGATTTCTATGCGGACTGTTTGATCCTAGGTATTGGTTGTATGCTCAACTATTTTGAAGATAAGCTTTTATGTTTGACTTCTTCTTGATAAGCATTTGAAGGAACTCTGATTCAAGAAATATTCATGTGAACTGTACCAAGATGTCTAATTCTGATAGCCCTTTTTAAGTTACAAATATATGATGGATCCTAGTATTTTTAGATTAATTTGCTCTCATAGAAGAGGATTCTCCTGATTCTTATTGCAATCTTGTTGATGATATTCTTACAATGGAACTGATTATGCAGTTCCTTCTACAAGAACATGGTCAAGATTTCAAAGTGTGTCACTTATAATAAGGTGATTAGGAATTTGATAGCTTGTCTGTCTTAGATTTGTGCATTTTTGTGATTTTCAGCTTATATATATGAATGCTAAATGTGGTGTTAATCGGTGTTGTAGGTACTTGGTATTTTTGGTTTCAATGGAGAAGATCACATTGGTAAAGTCAGCTTCCCACCAGTTCAGGTACTACCTTTTAAATCTTAAAAAGTAATTGGCTATTGTGGTTGAAAATACAACATTAAGTGATCACAGTATTGCTTATGTGTATATTTCATATAATTGTTTAGTACATCCTTTTTTTTGGATCCTTGGTCAAATTGCCTGTTAATCAACAGCTGTTGTAATATGGTTTGCACGTGGAAATGCCGACATTTCAACATTAAGAGTTAAATATACTTTGTCCTTAATTAAAATAGCAACTTCCTTATCAAATTCCAGTGTCTTAAATAGAGACTCATAGGTTGTTGATGGCCATTGTGTCACGCCCCGAGACCGGGGTCGATAACACCGGTGTTGATTCTAAATATAATTCAAAATCAACAAGCCTCGTAATACAGAATTCAACTAAAACCAGTCTTTTATCCATAAAATAAATATTTCTTACAGTTATCAGCGGAAGCTTCATAAATCGATGGCAGCGGCATCTTGAACAACATCAACTAAATCATTATCTCAAAAACTGATTGATCTTCGTCTTCGATTCTTATTCGCTTCTATCTGAGGAGTGGATGTAAGGGGTGAGCGTTTGGAAAACACTCAGCAAGTGGGGGCCAATCGATGTGACAATATAATACTTTTTCATAATTTTCCAAAACATATATAATAATCGGACATAAACTGATATGAATACAAAAACATAAACTTAACAGAATTGCTCTAATCAGAG
Organism: Haberlea rhodopensis; assembly: GCA_907163345.1. Taxonomy (NCBI): domain Eukaryota; kingdom Viridiplantae; phylum Streptophyta; class Magnoliopsida; order Lamiales; family Gesneriaceae; genus Haberlea; species Haberlea rhodopensis. Next base: position 3,923,877 of record CAJQUN010000024.1, on the reverse strand, counting down.
CCAGAACAGAACATCATATCAGAATCATAACTCATATCACTTAAACATAGATCCATAACACCGACCATCTAGAGGGACTTGCATAGACTCAAGTGGTGGCTCCCGTATATGTAGCACTTTGCTCCGCCGGCTCAAGAGGTGGCTCCCATGTACGTGGCACTTTGCCCCGCAGGCTCAAGAGGTGGCCCCCATACACGTAGCACTTTGCCCTTTGGACTCAAGAGGTGGCTCCCATCATACGTAGCACTTTGCTCCGTATAGCCCTTTATTTCTCGATGATCAAAATTTATTCTCAGAACATCATAGTTTTAAAATATATCACATAATCGATTGAGATTTCAAAACATACATATGATTTTCAAAATTGAAACGAATATATATAACAAAGCCCACTTACAGAGATCAGAAACGATTCTTGCGTGTTTCAAAGAATTTGGGTGGCAAAAACGTGATGAATTTCCTCTCCTTTCCTTGCTGAAAATTTCACACCTTTTAGTGTGTGCTAGCGTGTGTTTCGAAAATTGTGTGAATTGTGAGAGATTTTTGAGTTGCATACTATGTAGAAGAGTCTTATATTTATAGAGCTTGAAATTCGAGAATCTCGGTTCCTACGACTTCTGAAATTCAATCGTATCTTCCAAACTTATCTTTAGATTGTGCTTTATCTTCGGATTTGGTTATATTTATATATCTAAAAGATTATCATAATATAATTCAATATTATATCTTGTCAAGACATTATATATATAATAATATTATCTATTGTTTTTCAATATTATCTATACTTAGTATTTGGTTTGACCAAATAACATCAAGTGCTTGGATTAACTTAAGGATTCTAATTTGTCCAAAACTCTAGTTGTTTAAATACTTAGTCATTGGTTTAGCTACAACTCTACAAGATTAAATTGAATAGGATTTATCTCATTTTTTTATTGGCTAATAGATATTAATGACATGATTATTAATTATCTAACAACACATTATTATATTTGATATAATCTCCAATCATCTACACATTATTTTACTATTTATAAATTAAGATAAACTTTTAATTCTCTAATTATTTGTTTAAATAAGTGTTTTAGAATCTATAAGATTGATTGATATCATGTAATTCAATATTAACTCAAATATAATTTAATATTATCTAAACACTAAGTTATTTATTTAAATAAACAACCTTGAGTATGTTAGTTTACTAAAACTTTAGTTTTTTTTTTTTGGTTGGAAAAATCGGGTTTTCACATTCCTCCCTTCTTATTGGAAGTTTCGTCCTCGAAACTTGATTAAGTTGACCTTGGAAAAGGTACTGGTATTTCTCTCGCATCTTTTCTTCTACATCCCATGTAGCTTCTCACTCCGGATTTGACCATTGATATGGAATGATCATTTGTCTCAATACTTGGCCCTTTGAATCCACAATCTCGGATGAAAATTTCCTCGTATTTCAGATTCTCATTTGAATTAGTCATGACTTAGAAAGATTGATATAATTTCTAAGATATTAGCAGCAATGGTTTGCATAGGGGCGTAACCGAGGGATACACAATTCGAGATACGTTCGGAGAGTAATTTAAAAGTTTATTAATTAAGTTGAGAGATTCATAACATAATCTTAAACAAATAAAATTACTACTAGAATACCAAAGAATATTTCTTATTGTTCTTATTAAAATTCTTCTAATTAATTTATTTTTATATATATACTTTTCAAATTAATATATTATTTTTCTATATATTAACTACACATTATTATCACCTATGCCTAAACATGTGAGATTTTAGCAGACATGTCCAATTAAAAGTTTTAGTAAATAATTTATATTTTTAAAAGTTTAAGGTATAAAAATTATATACGAAAGGTATTTCGGAAATTTTTCTTCGGTTTGCTTCCGATAGGGCGAAGTATCAATTGAGAGATCCGGAAGTCATTTTCAGAAATTGACTGAATAATTGGGTTGCCCATGCGACGTATTAGCCTGGGTGAAGAGGAATTGAATTTTGGTGCGCTTGTGACGAAGGAATCGAAAAATGAATTTCTCCCTTTTAGGGTTCATGTGACGAGGAATTAGGTTTCAAAATCCATCATCGCCCGTTCACTGGAACTTGAAATTAGAAAAGGGCTTTTAACAATTATTGTGAGACGATGTATAATCCCGATTGGATTGAAAAAATACGCAAGGATTACGGAGAAATCTGGGATGGAAAGTTTCGGTCTTTATGGTTCTTAAGGAGCGCTGGTTCGATTTGAAATTGATTCTCGTTCGTTGTTTCTAAGATACAATGGGTAGAGGGCTTTATATGAGGGTGATGTTATGATTAATAATATTTGTTGGATCGAAATTTTTACGTTATGGGAACCAAGAATTTACGATCGGATTTTTTTTTTCCAGGTTTAGGGTTCTTGAGCGTCTCTTCGATTACGAATTGGGAAATCAGGAGATGATTGTAAGTTAAAATTGATGGAGGGTTTTGGGATTTCAGCTCATGACGATCACAGTGATGAGACGGATTCGTCGATTGGTGTCAGGCAACGACAAGATCGGAAAAACGTGTCGATGGGGTCTAGCTTTGGTCGTGAATTTAACTGGGCAGACGGAGTCGATCGGACTGGGATTTTGGCCGCGAGTTCGTCAAGGTGCGGTGGTCACGAGGGTGGGTCAGTTGGCGTCTTAGGGTGGCAGTAGTGGCGGCGGCGGCGGTGGCAGCTGAATTTCAACGGGTTGGTTTAGGGTTGGGTTTTAGATTTCAAATTATTATTATTATTATTATTATTATTTTTTTTTTTTGTTTTCAGATTATTGTTTTTTTTTTTTAAAATTATAATTCGATTTTTTTTTTTTTTATCTGGATTGAGATATGTTTTGTGAACAGATCAATATTTACCCAACTGAATCTCCTTCTCAGTTGGTCTGTTTGAACTGGGTTTTAATAATCTGGTATTATATCTCAACCAGAAGTCTTTTCCCAGCGGGATTATGGAACCAGGTTCGCTCTGATACCACTTAAATGTCACGCCCCGAGACCGGGGTCAATAACACCGGCATTGATTCCCAATAACAACTTGAAATCAATAAGCCTCGTAATATCGTATTCAACGAAAAACCTGTCTATATTCCATAAAAAATAAATAATTGTCTTTACAATCGAATTTAAATTGCATAATCAAACTCTAAAAGTCTTAAAACGGAATAACGTAATGAAATCCTAAATAAACCAAAATTGATGTCTTTAATTCATAGAAACGCAGCGGATCACCAACCCCAAAATTGGTGTTCTTCTTCAGCTTGAATTTCTTCCTCGTCTTTATCTGGGAAGGTAGAGTAAGGGGTGAGTGTTTTGGTATATAAATAGTGTAGGTTAATCAAGATGATGATAGCATGATACACTTTTATCCCTATTAAAATCTAAATAATCTTTAGAGTTTAAATCATATTAGACACCTAATTATCTATCTAATATACCATATTTATTAAGTGTATTTTTGTTACCATGAAGTCTCCCAGAATCAATCAAATTCTATCTAGCTAGGTAGTATGATAATATCATATTAATTTAATATTATCTATTGATATTTAATAATTCAACATTAGCCCTTAATATCAAGTAATTGAGTTGATTTAAAATACATAGTTGTTTAAATGACCAAAACTCTAGTTATTGACTTGGTTGAAAAAAATCGGGTTCTCACACATTGAATCTCTTCCCTTCGATCATTTGCTATCAAAATTGCTGCTCTTGTAGCTTTGAACTATTCCTAATTTCGAAGTTATTCATATCTTCCAGAGATTCCTTACTACTATGGAACTGCTCACATTTAGAAAAAACCTTTTATTTTGAACTAAAACTGCAGTTAATGGCTGAATATTTGGACAAAGAGCAAAATTCCAAGTTTGATACTTTTGGTTGCGACCACAAGCAAATGCAAAAGCTTGCTTGTTCATAATGCCCTTTAATCACTCCGTGCTATACTCTGAATCTTAAGTTGGGAGTTTCGAATATCTGACAAAATGTTGAATCCCTTTGCGACATCGGGTTGGGCAATTTTCTCTTATCTTTAATGTTTAATTATCTAATTCTTTATGCTGCTGCGATTTAAAGCAATAACCAAAATCGGAAAAACTGAAAAGCTGTAAATACCTAAGTTGTCTTTTCTGTTTGTTTAGTTGGTTCAGATTAGTTTTCAGGTTACATGTACCATTTTTCTATCTTTAGGCGATAACATCTGGTTAATTGGATTTCAGGCAGCTCCAAGCTTCCCAACTTCATTTCCACATCTGTTCTCCGCTAATGATAATTTCCGAAGCTTGATTGCTTGTGCCATTGACCAGGTTTAATCATATTACAGTTCTATTTATTTTATATAATCTTTTCAAATGAAAATATCATTTGATTAGGATTAGATATTTTCGTCAAGATTTGATAGTACTAACAATTTTTTTAGCTTTTTCTTCAACACAAATTTTTGATTTCTGGCTGTGGCATATCAGAATAATCATTACTTGATAAAACAATGTTATTCTTTCAGTAAATGATGTTATTTTGTTTGTTCCATATTTAAAATGGTTTTCGAAAGAAAATATCAATAATTAGTTGTTTTTAGAAGATTATATCCCGATGTTCGATCATCTGCATAGTATCAAACCCTAGTCATGTTAAGTTGAAAAATCCTGTCTCATTCAAAATCCACATCTCTTATTCAAAATCCACATCTCTTACTCTTGTATATCAGAAGTCACTTCATCTCTTCTTGCTTCAAACTGATTAACCAATTTTTCAGGATCCTTACTTTCGAATGACACGAGATGTTGCTCCTCGAATAGGGTATCGCAAACCTGCCTTGCTTGAATCATCGTTCTTCCCTGCTCTTCAGGTTTTTCTTTTTTCTTTTTCTAATTGAGAAGCATTATTATACCATGAAAATAAAATTTAGTAGTTTTGCACTTATGATCTTGCTGGTGAAATTAATTACTTTGGAGTATTATTTTTAACAATAACCTTTAATTTTTTCTGTCTTCTCACATGATAGATCTCTGAGGTTTAGTATTGTGTGTTATAAGTACTATGGATTGTTTGCTGTTATTTCAATTTTCAATAATTCAACCATGCAGTATATATCTTTATGCACTCAAGGAAGGTGTTGGTTCAATTTCAACTGCAGTTTAGTAACCTATTTCTTTGTGTAACTTTTTTGTTCGACTATATCTGCAGGGAGAAACAGGGAAAATGTCTGCCAGTGATCCAAATTCTGCCATATATGTTACCGATTCAGCGAAGGACATAAAGAACAAGGTTTTCCTTAAATTAACCCCTCAAATCCAAAGTCTTAAGTAGAAGTCATTGACTAGTTTCTTTTAACACTTTGCCTAATAACTAGTTACGACCACTTCAAATTAAAATTTTCAAGAAACTTGAAAATACGTGGTTTTGTGATCAGAGGCACTGTTTAGGGGTTTTAATTTATTTTGTTCTTCATGTTATGTACCAAATAATGATAACTTAACGGTGGTGCAGATTGAAACCTCTGACAATGATTAATTTATTTATGGTTTGTTTACTGCAGCTAACCGATACTTTGTACAGGTAAACAGATATGCATTCTCTGGTGGGAAAGATTCAATAGAGAACCACAGGAAGTTTGGAGCAAACCTGGAGGTATCACAGTTTATATTTTTGTACCTGGGTAATTTTACATGGCAAATAATCACCACTTCATGGGTATAGAATGTTTGGTTTAATTTTCACAAGTTTAATGTTGAAAAAGTGATTACATGTGCTGCAGTTTGGTAACACTCAAGAGTGTCATCCTGGTAGACATCCCTTAGAAGTGATTAGAAAAGATAACTATATTGATATTTGTGTTCAATCCACTTGTGAGAAAAAATAAATTTTGTTGGGTTCGAATCTATGGCTACTATCATAAGTTTCGTTGTCTCCAGTTCCAGTATTAACATATAGAAAATGACATAATTGGTATTGGTATTATTTAATGTATTCATACTGAACAGTGTTGTTCTTGAACTTATTTAGGTGGATATACCAATAAAATACCTTGGTTTTTTCTTGGATGACGATGCCGAGCTTGAACATATCAGAAAGGTAAGATAGTAATGTTACTTTATGCGGTTCTGTTGTGATCCATACACTATCTTGTATTTAATTCATATTAAATGGTTAAAATTTACTTATTGCCGCTCATCATAATGCCCATGTTATTGTTGAGCAGGAATACGGTGCAGGTCGTATGCTGACAGGTGAAGTGAAGCAGCGGCTTATTGAAGTTTTAACTGAAATTGTTGAAAACCATCGTAGGGCCAGAGCTGCTGTGACTGATGAGGTAAATTCATTAACTTCCTTCTCCTCAAAGTTGTTATTATAGTTAAACCTCAAAAATCTTTAATATGTGACTAGTCCTCTGATTTTTTTGCTTTATATCTGTTGTCTATTTATATGTTCATCATACCAAATTATTTGGTTATTTTCAGCTAAATTTATGATAATCTCATTCTTGGTTTTCGAAAAATTTAAGAAATACCACGTGTTTTCGGCATTCTTCCACAACAGGAAGGAAGAACAAACTTATTCGTAGACTCTGGAAAATTTATTTTCGAAATGAGATTCTGTTGGGTAATATATTCTCCTGCTATTGGTGATCTCTGTCTCGCGCTTAATGAAATACCGAGTACAATTTATGTCGCTCAATGTTATCTTTAGCTATCGCTTATAGAGTTGAAAGTTGGTACTTTTTTCAGTGGACGCTCGTTTGGTGCAGACCATGATGTTGCGTTACGTACTTGTAGTGAGCAGTTTGACATGGTTGTAAATTTATTTTGGGTTCTTTTGTTGCAGATGGTCGATGCTTTCATGGCCGTACGGCCACTTCCCAACATGTTCAGCTAAAATTGCAAGTCCTCTTACAGCTCAGTAGTTAATTTGATGGAAATGAAATATCATTTTTTTTTATGTATTATTTTATTGTTTGGAACTGCCATCAGCACAAGTATATCCCTATTCAGTTAGTTGATGTTCACGTTGGAATCTAACTTTTTAACCTTGGTTGCTGCAAGAAGGTCGTCACTCACGGGAAAATCATATTAACTATCTCCACCAGAAGCTGACATATCCTTTGTCAGTTCTGCAAGGCGGTCTATTCCCTTCATTTTATGAGGGTTCGGAAGACTGTCCTACTCCTCCTCGGCTTTGGGGATTATCAGACTGATAACGAAGGGTTCAATTAATGGCAGATTGGAAGAAAGTCGGTGGATTTAATAACCCCACCATGACTGTTCCTTGACTAAATTGAAATGATAAAGCAATAAATTGTAGCTTTTGATGTGAGACTTACGATAAGTGATGCTATATGAGTATCCTAAAGGTTTCTCTTTTGAAACTTGACGTTGAAAACATAAATATCAATCCACAAAAATCGTCCATTCCCCATAAGTAAGTCAAAATTTTGTGTTCCTAAAGGTTTCTCTTTTGTCCTAAAGTTTTGCAAGGTACTTTTGTATATTTTTAAACATTTTTTTATCGATTCTAGTTTTGAAGGAAGAATATTGAGTCATTTTGTAGAGGCAAACAGGATTATTAAATCATTTCGCAAATACAAAAACTCTTAGAAAGATTCTTGGTTCGTGTTGTATATCCATGGACTCATGTCATAGTTATCAAAAGCCCACAAAGCATGCATCCAGGGTCAAGACTCAACCATTGCATCTTGGTGTTCTATCTAGTGCAGGCCTTGATCTCGAAGGCTCGAGTTGTTTCTTAATCACGTTTTATATGATGGGTGGTAAATTTAAGAGACCGATGAATACTTGTTTTATTGTATATTTTTTAAGGTATTACATATTTGGTTATTTATGATAAAAAAAAAAAGTTCGGATACTTGATTCAGTTATATTATGTTTTTGTGATATAAAATACGTATTTCATTTTGAGCCTTAACAACCAATTGTCTGAAAAAGAAACGTTATATTGCAGGGTAAACTTACTATTTTATTAAACTATAATAATACATTTGCTCCTAGTTAATTTGTCACTGCTATTTCATAGAGTATCTGCTTCCCAATAATAGTGAGATTTACCGAAAATTCTATCGAGAAGCAACATAAGAGGAATCTATTCTATATCTTAGTTAGCCAATGTCGTTTATATGTCCTCTCTGGAGTTTCCGTTATACAAGTACAAGTCAGTTAACTAGCTCTACACCTGTTCGACAAAATGTCCCACCGAATAATCCTCTAATTTTTATGAAGTGATACGGTTCGTACAAAGACTATAAATGCTAGCATTAATTAGAATGAGCAAGATGACTGAAGAAGCTATTACTGGTTCTTTAATTTTTGTTTTTGTTTAATAAGTATGAATGTGAGTTCCAAGTGCTTCGCATGGCAATTTTGATTCTTCTTCCTCGTTCTTTGCTACTGTGCAAGGGAAGGCTTTTTCGTGGTTTCCCTCAAAAGTCCTGGTAAGATAACTTCGATTTAAATATTTAAAAGCTCTATGTTTGTATGCAGTATCTTTTTGAGATGATATGTTTGCTGACATAATACACGAAAACACAAGTAAATCATCCCCTCACACAGATGAAAAGATGATAAAAGAAATTTGATGATTTAAGTGTTTGATTGCATTTTAGCTAAGCAGGATCGCCATTATTATCTTAATTTGTTGTCAGATTACAGAAACATTCGTTCAATACCATGGATGAGTTTGCTGAGAACTAAGAAGATAGACGCCATAGTGTGTCTGATTTGATGAAACGTCGAGAATGAAATTCTATTCATCATACTATACATTCTTGGAATGCTTAGGGTGAAATTATTTTCACCTGGGTTTTTGCTCCATGTTCTTAGACTCTTTAACAAATATTCAAACCAAGTTAAACAAATACAATCCCTGTTGATTACCAATGGTCACCTACTGATAACAGATCGATGGATTAATACTCTTCTTTACAACAGTCTCATCAGAACCTACCTCAATCTTTCTCAACCACACAATTCTCTCCTTCTGTTCATCCACATGCTTCAGCATCAGGCCCCTCCCAATGATCACACATTTCCTTCTGTTCTAAAAGCCACAGCTTCTCTCAAAAAATCGTATGTTGTTTCATCAATTGGTTTCTCCTATCATGCACAATGTGCCAAAAGAGGATTATTAAACAACCATTTCGTACAAACATCTTTTCTTTCCCTTTTTTCGGAGTTTGAAGATACAAGCAGTGCTTGTAGGATGTTTGATGAGATGCCTCGACCATGTATTGTTTCATATAATGCAATGCTTGCTGCATTTGGGAAGAGTGGGGACATGGGATTGGCTATTTCAATGTTCTTGAACATGCCCAAGAGAGATGTTTATTCATGGACGAGTGTGATCAATGGATACATGAGAAACGGGTGTTTTAGGGAAGCTATTGCCCATTTTAGAAACATGATGGTGGATGAGGATGTAACTTGTGGTCTTTTACAGCTGAATGAGGCTACCTTTGTAAGCATCCTCTCTACTTGTGCAAATTTGGATGATGCTTGTGCATTATGTCTAGGGAAGCAAGTTCATGGATACTTGTATAGGAATACAGAGTTGAGTGTTTTCCTTGGAACAGCATTGATATCTTTATATGGGAAAACAGGCTGCTTAAATTACGCTATCAAAGTGTTTGATTTGATGGGTGTAAAAGAGGCATGTACTTGGAATGCAATTATTTGTTCTATGGCTTCAAATGGCAGGGAAAAACAGGCCTTACACATGTTTGAGGTGATGAAAGATTCAGGATTCTGTCCAACCGAAGTTACTTTTGTTGTGGTCCTTTCAGCTTGTGCTCGAACAAAGATGGTGGACCTGGGTCTGGAAATGTTTCGTTCAATGACACGTGATTTTGCTATTGTCCCGAATATGGAACATTATGGATGTGTGGTGGATCTTTTGGGTAGAGCTGGGCTTTTAAAGGAGGCATATGAGTTCGTGGGAAGCATGCCTTTGGAGGCTGATGCATCTGTCTGGGGTGCACTTTTGAGTGCTTGTCGAGTTTATGGGGTCGTTGAGTTGGGAAACAAAGTGGGGAAACGAGTTCTTGAGTTGGAACCGCAGCATTGTGGACGATATGTTGTGTTGTCGAGCATATTTGCTGGGGCGGATAGATGGGACGATGCTGCTGTGTTGAGACAAGTGATGGTGGATGCTGGAATTCGTAAAGTGCCAGCTTTTAGTATGGAGACTTGAGGTGAAGTAGGAGTTGGCCTTTTAGGTCGTTTTAAAAATATAATCCAAATCCTTGTTGCTGAATAATTATAATCGTTATTTTTCAGTTGTGAAAAAACAAAATAATCCTTTTATCTATATAATCTAAAAGACTTCAGAATTTTTAAGGAATTTTGGCAATTGAAATATCAATTTTAGATAATAAAATCAATTAATTGTGCCCATTCAACTCCCATACACAACTCCCAGAACATCAAAAGTTACTTTACTTTATACATATAATTATTTATCCTTTTATGTTCTATTATTTTTCAACAATCAATTGTGTTATGTTCATGTGTACATCTCTTGTAACTCCCAATTTTTTTCTTGTTTTTCCTAACTTACTCATACAATTTATCATTATACCATTACTATCATTTATACATTTTCTTTAATTTTTCACCCTAATTCCTACTAGAAAAAAACGTGTATGCAAGATGATTACTATCTCATATTGATAGTAAAATTATCGTTAATAATGACAATAATAATTAAAACTATTACTTAGCATTTAATAACATTTGATATAATGAGTTAAAAAGTTAAAGAAAACTATATTTATGACGATAAAAATTAGGACGAGAAATATAATAATAGTTAAAACCATTAATTAACCTAAAATAATACTTAGAGAGATAGAATAATCTAAGAAACACGAAATAGTTTATTGAAGACGATATTCTCTGATTTTTATCAATCCAACTTTTACCTGTACTTGAATTATTATTTGCACAGATTTTTATGCCTTCAGAAATTCATTGGAGAGATATTTGTTATGAAGAAGGAAGCAAAGTTGCTTCGACAACCACCCAGGTGGAATCGGTCCAATGACCACAGCAATGCTTCTCATATGACTTTCAGATATTTGTTCAGTTTATCTTTCAAAAAAAAACAAAGACCATCTTCACTGCTCTACCTAACATAAAACTTTTTATATTTTTTTTATATAAAAAGATAAATTAAAAGTTCTACTTAATCAATTTCTTTTTTCAAGTTAGGTACTCGTGTATCCAACAGGCATATTACTACTAGTTTTGATCGCCAAAACAGCTAATTCATAATAAAATAAAGTAAATAACCAATCAAATCAAGCAGTAATCAAATCAAGCAGTAATCCTAGGACGGTACTAATTTAGCATCATTGCTGATGCAATTCACAGTCTCAATTGCTATTAAAAAAAAAAAGGACCTAGAGTATCAGGGAAAACAACTCTAACAACTTCAAACTCATAGCAACCTAAATTACAACTCGAACATATTGTCCTAAAACAGAACTTTGTAGAACATCTTTTCTAACATAGTGTACAGCGTAATTGAACTAATAAATAAAGATGGCATCACTCATTTACCTCTTCTCTTGCTTCTTCGGAGGTTCCCGCTTGATTTTTTCGCTTGTTGCTTCCAATGCATAGGATCAGTCTTTCCATCTGTTGACGGTTGAATCATCTCTTCTGGTAACTCTTCATGTTGCATGCTCAAACTATTCTGTGAACCGCTTGCAATGCTAGCGGTTTCGGTGACAATAGGGACTTCTACACATGTTTCAGTCAAAAGTTCACATCTACCCTCCAAATTGCCAGCACTCACAGACTTATCTTCGTCAGTGTTGCGACTATCCTCATTATCTTGCTCGTGGTTTTGAATGACGCCTCCAGCAGACAAACTGAGGACCAGAACCAGTATTATTTGTAAGGAACAGATGTTGTGAGAAAAATATTGCTGCGTCATTTACCTAATGGAAGAAGAGAGCAATTTTTACTTCACCTGGTTTGAGATGGCAAGAAACCATTCACTCCTGGTCTTCCACCAATTTCAGTAACCTCCTTTGCTGGAGGTCCATGTGGATCTGTAAAGAGATTGAGGTGAAGAGGCCATATCCAACACAAACACACGCACACACATTGTCTCAGAAACTCAAGTATACAAATAGATGGTGAGAATTCACAAAAGAGGGAAGGGAAACTTTGATTTAAACAGCACCATTAAAACGTGTCCAATTGTGGTAAAGTATTACTACACACACTTTGCAAGTGCTCAAGAATCTTGACTTTTTAAAATCGTTTTTTATAAGAAATGGTGCTAAATATGTTTTCAGGATTGATGACGAGAGTAAATATGAGACTCTTCAAGTCACCTAGTTCAAACCCAACCATTTATGCTATGCTATGGTTCGATGAGGAACTATTCAAAAGAACAACTATTTCATCCTTAGCCCCTCTGCCCATGTCATTTTGCTTGTCGCAGTATCCTCATATCTTCTTTGGATATTTGGCAACCAACAAAAAGCAAATTGTGGCATAACAGCAGTGTCATATAGTCTACGCAAGATGCAAGATTTTCCAAATTTGAATTTTATTTAATCCCAAAATAACTAAGTAAAAGAATAATGCACAACATAACAGAACCTAACAAGGACAACCTAAGCAAAAGGAATTTTATTTGAATCACTCCATTCACGCGTTGTCCCTTCTCAGTAACAAAAATATATACAAAAAATTGAAAGAAAATAATAAAGACTACATACCAGAATGGAGCTCCTCAGATTTGGAACTGGTAACGCACGGGAGCTTATGTGTAAAACTTTCACCATCAATTTGACCAACTTTTGAATCCTTTAAGAAGAAATAAACTTGAAGGTCTAAGGCACTAACAAGTGCAAAGTAAATTTTTCAATTGAAAATCCTGATTCCAGTTCCAGTTTATGGTTCTACAATAAATTAATCAACAGCTTATAGAAAACTCTCACTCATAAACTACCTCATTATTTCCTGAAGAAAGAGTAGCTGGCTTGGTTGACAGTGCTTCACTTGCCTTACCATCTTGTCTCGACTCCAAAGCTGACCAAAAATATGATTCAATGTTTTTTTCAATGGATGTTGTTAATTACACTAGTTTGACATAGAAATATGTCAAAATGATTTTTAGATTACCATAGCTGGCAAATGACTAACTGAAAATTCAGATGAGAAATAAACCAACCTGCAAGGGCAGGATCAGAAATCACTCCAGCATCCATCAACACACCTACTTGGTGACTTTTTCTAAAAGAATCTGGCTCAGTAGTTTTCTTGCTCATACCCTCCTGCCTACTTGTTGCAACTGCAAGCAATGATCGATCAATCATGGAAGATGGAGTGCGAAGCATATCTTCAGTTGCTTTTGCACGCACTCTCCGTAGTTCTTCCTGGATATTCCAGGATCCAGATGCAACAGAACTCCGTTTCTGCGACATTTGGATTAGAACACTTGAACAAAGGTGAATAAATAGGATGAACTAAAACAAGTGCAAGCAAAGTAAATAACAGGACAAAAAGAAAAACACCAACCATATCTCTGCAATCTAAAATACATTTTGATCATTGAAGGGTAGAAAATAGATGATGAGATTAGTAAGTCTATCATAAACAGTAACACATTTCGTAAACAAATTTATTTGTCAGCCAATACTGTGTCCTGATAACTCGCCGATGTGATGGCAACATAACACCCTGAATTTTGGACTAAGGTCAGACTCAATAGACCCTACCGATTGAGTTTGTCATGTAATCTTCTGCACAGTAATCAAATAGTCAATAAGCCCACATCATGCAAGAAGTTCAGATGCCGGAGATATACTGATACATGTAATATCTAGAGCTCCATCACCAAAACAATTCGGAGTTTTCAAAGGAAAAAAGAGTCTCGAGGTTCAATTTACAGCAATCCAGAACGAGAAACACTTTCTGGATGCAGGAGCAGATGTATAAAGAAGAAGAATCAGGCATGCACCTTTGATGAAGACAAAGAGTCATGGCCAACTGAATAAGATGTTCCATCGTTGATCAACTCCATTTTTGCTGTCAAAGGGGTGCTTAACTCAATTTGTTTTGTGGGAGATGCCCAAGGTGGCCTGTCCCTCATATAGGATCTGGCCACATCAACAGGAGAACCAGTTACAGTCTTGACCTGCATTAGCATAATCAAATCATCAGATGACATTATCCTAATATCAAGATTTCTTTGTAAAGCCAATAAGCTAATATCAAGATTTCTTTGTAAAGCCAATAAGCAATCTCAAACTCAAAAGGGCAAAAGTGCACATCTTTAATGTCAAAAATCAAGAAAATCTGTCTGGTATAAAATGGGTAATAGGGACAGAGAAAGTAAAGGTAAAAAGATAATAATTCAAGTATTATTGTTTAACAAAAGATCAGCCAATATGTATTATGCACCAAATATCACGAAAAGGTAATCACTAACATGAGCAGTCACAGAGGGGTTGAGATCATAGGTCCCATCATCTGTCTTTGCCACCGAACTTGGGCCCATTTTCTTCTCTTGAAACCATTTTTTTGCTTCCAGAACAGCTTTATTATACATATTCCCAACTTCTGTAAATGAAAATAAGAGCCATATCAAAGAATGGAAAGGATTCACCCTGGGATGAGTATATGATTTCTTGTAAGGAAATAACCATTGTCAGTCATTTTCAATGGAGAGGCAGCAAGTCTTTTCTCTGCTTCCGTTGACCAATCAATAACTCGTGATTTAAGCAGTTCAGTCAACCTATCACACTCTTCCCTGGTAAAAGATAAAAATAAGAGTAGGCAAAATCAACTCTGTCCATAGTACAGCCAATCAGATCATTGTGAACATTTGTGCACTGAAAACATTAGCACATGCCAAATGGATATCACTTGCAAGGTTCAAGTACAGCATAAAAGGTCCTCGTATCTAGTCATCGAGTCCTACCAATATAAGTAACATCATCTCATCTCGTTAAAACCGACAAACACAACTTACACCATCAAAATACATGTACATAAAATAATTATTCATTCTTGAGAAACAAACTATCAAGTTCAAAACCTGATATACATTATCTTCACTAAGTTTTGTGAAAGTAAATATGATCACAGAAGAAAGCAAAAACTGCTAAAACTTTCAAAGTTCAGAGTTCCACTGATAGGTGTGAAATCGAATAACAATAATTTATTTTTAGTTTTTAAATATTTACAGATACCTGATATTTTATCTTAGCAACCATCACTTCTTATCATAAAGAGACATGTAAAAAATGAAGAAAGTTATAAAAAAAAAACAAATAACGAATTAGAACCAGAAAATATCAAGCCAGGTACGAATACTTGAAAGTTCTCGTGATTACCTCAAAAAAGTCTCCTGCATAACAAGTTGTTCAATTATCCTTTTTGTTTCAATCCTCTGCACGAAAAATATCAAGGAACAATCAGCCAAAAACGATAAGAGGATATCTTTCTAAAGGGATTTCGATCATCAACACTTAGATGAATGGTAGTACAGATTGTGTTTTCTGGTTATGACAAGATTTCAAACTCAACATACAGATTATGCATCAAGAATGCATTACGTGATGAGATGCCAAAACAATCTAAATGAAACAAGTTGTTCTACTGAATTTGGGTTCAGATAGGAGTTAACTGGTCGTGTGACTGTCCTCAGACTCTTCTCCCGTGACAAGGCTTGTACAAATTACAAGGATTTAACATAGGATCAGAAGATAACAGGTAAAAGCAATCTAACAGTTCCATCAAGGGAGGACTTCTTTTCCTATCCTTCAAGTACTGGGAATCATCCTTTCAACAAAATTCATTAATTTTATCCCGTACAGTAAAAAAACTAAACAATCCACGAATGGTATCAACCAAAGGAAATGATAAAATTGTCCAATCCCTCTCATATAAAAATTAAGTATTTCATTTCTGCCAGGACATTTTTCTTTGTTATCGTAGAAGATGATGCATTGTGCACATAAATAGAACATGATGCCTGGTCCAAAAATAGGAGATCCACCAATTCTAATTTCAACTTTAATATGGTACAAGGATTATGTTATAAGAATAAGGTTACCTCGTGCAAGGCATTAACTCCATCATTAGCGAGTTTGTGGTCATTGTCAGGACCATCTTTTTCCAAACAAGAAGATACAAAAGAAATAAGTTATAAAAATTAATCAAACAATGTACATCAAATAAAGAGAGTGAGGAAGTGGAAATAAAAAGTGACCAATACAATCAAAAATTACACCACGAACACACATTTATCAAAACTATCACGAATATAAACCCTGCAAGAGAAAGTTTGAGGCTTTCATGATATGACATAAATTTGTTTGATATACTTAAAAGTCAAAAATGACTAAACACGTTTATATAAATTCGTATGGTGTGATTTATTTTATAGAGTGACTATGCGCAATCTACATGATTTCCATCCATTCAAGCACTCATGATGATAATCCCAAATCTATCCATAAATTAAATCTGTCCCCTTCAGCCCACAAAAAAAATCAGAAAAATCTAAACGCAGGAGACTGCTACCGGTGAAGAGAATCAAGAACGCATTAGGTAGAAGTTAACACATGAATGCGCGTATACTTGAACACAACAAAACACAAGAAACCAAGAGGCGCGGAGTGAAAAAAGGAAAATAATAGAAAAAACGGAACAGAGGTGAATGCGTACCAGCAACGGAGTCCTCGTCTTCATCTTCAGAAGAAGACGAAGACTCGGAGTATAAAACACTCGCAAGTAATTTTCCAGCGCCAGAAGCTATGGTGCGGGCTGATGGCAATATTCTGCCAGAAAACCAACTAGGGCTTTTATCAGGCGGAGGCTGCGACGGAGAAGGCGATGGGCGGTCATATGGGGTGGAAGAGAGACGCTGTTTCCTCCTATTAGCGACAATTTTTCCGCCGGCACCGAATCGACGAGAATCTGCCATTTGGAGGAAAATGGGAATTTGAAATTGAATGATTGGTATTCGTTTATTTCAGGTGCTGAGTTAACCTCACTTATTACGGGGGTTAGTTATGCACTTATGCTTTTGTCTTTTTTGTACTATTATATTATTTTTTATTATTTTAAAAGATTTTTTTAGTTTTACTTGCAACTTATTTTTGTTTGTTTATTAATTTTTATTTTCATATAAAATGTATACATATTAAATTTGCCTTTAGTTTGATTTTATTTATAACATATTTATTAATTAATATTATATAATTGAAAAAAGAGGATCAGTAAAGCTTGTGATAAAATGCATATAATTGATCAAATGCTTTTGTGCTTTTTTTAAAAAAATTTCCATTCTACTTTGTAATCTGATTCAAGTAAATATCAAATATCATGCATAGAACTTAATTACCTTAATTAAATCGAGTTAATGTAATAATTAAAGGATAATTACAAATGAGTGTCATTTCGTATTTGAACTCGATTTTAAGATAAATCGAGTGTGGTATTGAATTAGTAATTGTCACGTGAATTATGAGGATAATTTTGAGTTGAAATTGTACGGTAATTATTGAAGCTGAACAATAATTATGGGATTGGAGATGAATAATATTGGGGTGGGATTGTATTGCGAATTAAAGTTGAGGGACTAAAGTGCAAAATCAAATTAATATACCCAATTCTTCTTTCACATTCTACACCATTTTTCACACATCAAAACCCCTATACTTTCTCTCAAACCCATCTTTCCCCTTATCTTTTCAATCTCTTGTGGAGTTTGGATCAAGGATTGGCCTTGATTTAGAGTGGCTTGTTTTGATTGTGTTGAGGTAAGAATTTGAAGCTTTAAATTGTGTGTTGATTATTGTATTAGTAGAGATTGGGATTGTGAATTATTTTGGGGAAAATATGTAATTGAAGTGGGTTTGTGATTGTAGTTGAAAAATGAAGATTTATGGTGTTTCAATGTGTTTTTGTTGAACATTATAAATGAATATACTACTTGATTGAGTTAATTGATAACTCAAGTTAATAAATGATAAAATGTGATGATTTGGGTAGTATACTGAGTACGATTAATCACAACTTATTATGATAGGAAGCATGACGAATTTGTATGATAGGTGTGGTATAGTTGTGATAGTTATTGTTGAGATATTAATATTGAATTGATATTCAATATAGATACCGTACGAGCCTCCGATTGTCGAGGACATCTAATCATGTTGTCAACTTTAAGGTATGTAGTTACGTACGAGCATGTATGCGTGATGTTAATTATGAATTATGATTCATATTTATGTGAGGAGGTAATGAATTAAGAGTTTATGATACAATTGTAAATATTGTTGTATGAAATGAATTGTGATAGAATGATGATATGATATATTACATGATGAACCGCTATGAGCGTGAGATGGGTGATGTTGTCGCCGCTGTTGAGCGAGCGATGTGTGTGGTATACTCAGGGGGCATCTCTTTACTTTATATTATTATACTCTGGTAAATCACACACCATAGGTCGTAAATGACAGTATAAATAAATATTGTGAAAGTAATGAATTAAAGTGGTAATGAACCTGTAATGGCCCAATTTTAAAGAAAAATTATTGGTCCAATTGTTTAAATTATGATAATAATAATAATAGTATTAATAGTAATAACAATTAATAATAATAATTAATAATTATAATTATAATTAAGTGGGTTAAATAATGATATAACCGAACACCCACATCATTTCAGTTCTTAGCTACTCCTCTCTTCCGTTTCGTTCCATCAATGTCGTTCATCCTTCATCTTCCTCAACCGATGGTCACCTCTCGTCCCTTCACCTTCAAGCCATCAACCTTAATTAAACCTAGTAACCATGGGAGAAGCCCTCAATTTTCTTCGAAGTCTTGTCGATTTTCGTCAACTTCAAACTCCAATTTTTTTTCAGATTTTAGTTTTAAGCTTCGGAAATTCAGAGTTGTAGCAAGCAACTAAGAGGAATTCGGATTTGGACATCAATTGGTATGAAATTTCGAATTGTGAATTTATTTCTGTTTTCGATTTTATTTGATGTTTTCGATTTTTTAATTGTTATGGTTAGGTTAGTTGGATTTAATTGAAGTTTATTGGGTTAATTTTGGTCAAGAACCTCAATGTTCAAGAATTGGAATTCGAAGATTATTCTGGAATTTTTTGTCTGAAAATGTTAATGTAATTTTGAAGAGCTGAGATTGTAATTTTTCGAAAATGTTACTACAATTTGCATATTTGATGTTTCTTAAGGATTGAGTTCGAAAATGTAGTGTATGTTTGAAGATTTTACAGAAAATGGAATGGTTGTGTTCGAAGATGGGGATTGTTCGAAGATGGTGAATGGTTTTTTCGAAAACAAATTGGTGTTCATTCCTTAAGCATGTTGAATAACATAAGTTAGAATTATGTTAGGTTATTATAGAACCAAGTTAAAAGAATATGGTTTTTAATAATGTTGAAATGGGTAATAGGAAATGTGATGCCCCGAAATTAATTATATACAATTTAGGCATTAATGATGTTTATGTGATTAATTATGGTAATTGATTTATGTGTTGGAAATTAATTATCATGTTGAAACGCTTAGTCACATGATAGGCGTGACCCGGGGGTTGCATTTCAGGGTGCATGTTATGCATGTTAAAAAAATGGGGTGTTAACATGATTTAATTGTATTGGTTGTTAATTATGAGGAAGATATGAATTTAGTGGAAGTTTGTTGCATTTTGTAAAATGCTTTTAAAATATCATGTTGGGTATTTTATACATCATGTTAATTGTTGGGGTACAATTTCATTAGCCTTTAAAACCCATACCCCACTATACCCCCCCCACTTTATTCACTTTACCCTCCACTCTTTTAAATCCCCAAATTCATCCACAACCCTAACCCATTTCCTATTTTCGATTTTGGCATAAAGTGGAAGGAGAAATCTTCACAAAACCTTTGTTGTGAGATTTATTGTAGGATTTGGAGTCCTTAAGAGGTATGGCTTCCTAAAGTTTTTATGATGTTTGGTTTGATTTTGAAATGGGTTTTGATTGTTTGAAATGAGTTTATTTTGGGTTGGTGTGATTTTTGGATGGGTGTATGATTTTTAGTTGTTTAATGATGTAAAATGAAGGTTTGTTTTTATGTTATTGGTTTGTTGGTGTAAGTGTTGGTGAAGATGGGGAAGAAAATGTAGTGCAAAAATGGTGTTTTTCCGCGCACAAGCAGCGGCGATCGATAGCCCATTTTTGGCGATCGATCGCGCGCAACCAGTAGGCGCCAGTAATATTTGGCGATCGATCGCCACATTTGGGCGATCGATCGTGCCAAAAGTGGCGATCGATCGCCAAGGGGTGAAATTTTCAGTATCGTCTAGTATGATCTCGCGATCGATCGGGCCTGGGCGGCGATCGATCGCGAGATGTAAAAATGGTGTTTTTGATTATTTTGTGGGATTTTTGGATATTGGACTATAATTAGCTTCTAATATCGATTTGTATGGTTGTGTAGAACCATCCCAGGTACCCACAACTTCAAGGAGATAAAGTTCTCCAACTTCTCCACTTTTGGAATTAAGGTACATAAGAAACGTACGTGCATCGGACGGTAAAACACATTCCTATACTATGACTACACAATGATTGCATAAGTATTTACGATGTTTATGATGATGATTATGATGAGTAAGTTTATGATGATGATGTTTATGATGAGTAAAGATGATATGATGTTTATGAGGACATTTATGATAAGATGGTGATGTTTACAAGATGATGATGTTTACAAGATGATGATGTTTATAAGATGATGATGTTTATAAGATGATGATGTTTATGATATGATGCATGTTTAACTATGTTATTGAGAATGGTAGAATGTTCTGGTAGTTGTTATGGGAAAGCGAGGAAGGTACTTACCGCTGACATAGCTAGCGAGGAGATACATCCGCTATCAAGGTGTAGCGAGGGGTATCACAGTACCGCTATATGTCGAAGCGAGGGGGCCAATTGTTCCGCTGACATAACAAGGCCAGAAACATCCCCATTTCTAAATAACATTGTTGATTATGAGCATATATGTGAAGTGTGATTTTAATCATTTATGTCAAGAACTAATGATTATATGCATGACTATGAAACATGGACAACCAAAGTGGGTTAATGCGATTAACCAGGAAATATATGTTACGATTATTTTCATGCATTTATTTATATGCCATTACCTTATGATGTTAAGTAATGATGTACATGCTCATGATGGGTTGTTCATGTAGGTACACTTTTGGACTGAAGGGCAAAGGGTCGGGTTGAGACAGTGAGCTAAAATGAGCATGAAAGAATATAGGATACAGGATTTTGATAGTCTCTACTCTAGGAGTAGTGTAAATCTATAGCTTTAACATTCATTATCGAGAATGTAATTATTAAGTTTTGAAATTATATTTTTGGCCTGTAATCTTATTAGCTCAAAGCTACAACCGGTACCCTAAGATGTTATGACTGCATGTTTAGTCCATAATACGTTATTAGTATGATGTTAAGGTAGAAAGACCCTACAGGAAATCCTTGATATCTTGGAGATTGTGAGAAGGTTTGTAGCTTGAACGTTGATAGGAAGCTTTGGGGTACGTAAATGGAGTTACAATTTTCCGCAAATTATTTTAAGTATTTTGTATTGTTTATTTTTGAAATGATTTTCGGATAGTAAGCATGCAAGAATTCTTTTGAAAGATGATTTTTGATAAGAAATGTATTTTGTTGAAAAATAAATTTTGAATAACATTTTATTGTGTGTGAAAAACTACTTTTGAAATGCCATGTCTGTATTGTTTCAGTGAATACGATTTGAGGTTTGTGAATTGTGAAGTTATTCGTTTCGTTTTGTCTCGCATTGCGACGAGGGTAAAAACACGCATACTTTCGGCTCGTTGGCGACGAGAATAAAGAAAAGCATTTCGTTTTGCCCGAAGACAGAGAGGGTATAATATCTGTCGATACCCTTCCAGCGGGTATAGTCTGGAATGATATCATTGTGTCACATCCGTATTTTAGTATGCAATTGTTTCATATCAGCATGGCTATGGCTAAATGTTAATTCTATATGGCTATGACATTTTATGATTGATATTGTTATTCGTTTCTGTTACGTTTCGTTGGTTATCTGTGCAGTTATTTCCGTTATGATTCCGTTTTGTGAAATTTTGATTTCGTTAACTGCTCGGATTAAACCATATATGTGTGAAAGTTATTTTGATATAAAATCGTATTATTTTTCGTCACATTATGAAAAATGATGCATTTGATATTTTATCAAATGTTTATTATGCTTACAATAAAAATGCTGCAACTTACATTTACCTGTAATGTGACATATTACAGATGGAGTTGAAGACTTACATGATGCGGAGGATATTTAGATATGAAATGCAAGTTTAATTATGTTGAGAATTTAAGTTATGTTTGAGGACATGAATTATTTTATTATGTTTTTAGTTTGATTTTGGTATTTAAGACTGATTTTGGTTTATTTGAAATTTTTATGGTTTTTTATTGTGGTTGTGGTGATCTGGTAGATCACAGGGCAAAAATTTTTTAAGATGAGACTCTGCCCAAATTTTTCTAAGATAAAAGTCACGGGTAAAAAGTTGTTAAGTCAAACATCCGATAAGAATAAAAACGTTTCCGCTAAACATAAATTCAAAGTGATAACAAGTTTTTGAATTGAGTGAAGCCTTGTGTTCAAGCAATTGAACACGGCGAACGACCCGTCTGGGCGGGCCGTCACAGAAACTATATTATAATGGTTGGTATGGATTTTATAATTGTGAAAGATTGTAGTATTGTGAAACAGGAACAATTTGAGATATCTAGCATGCAGGTTGCATCTCTTTGTGATACAGTATTAATTATTTTATTAATTTTGCATCTTATATTTTGTTAATTCTTATGCGAGTCATGTTATTTGTGTGCTCACCAGTGTGGGGGTTGTTTCTGTTGTATATAACAGATACGAACTTATTTTGAGTGGCAAGCTCGAGCTGGGATGGATGATACTGCTTTTGGAAGCGTAACATGAGATTGTATAAATGGTATAAGTTATTTATGCAATTAGATGGGTATTCATTATTCGTGGCTCATCTGTGAGCACTCAATATCTGTATATGTCATGTATAAATGTATTGGATTTATCTTGTCATTTGGTCTTTGCGTGCAATTTAATTGAGAGTAAGAATTGAGAATATGATTGGTGCATGTGCATTGTAAAATGTATACACATGGTAGTCGAGTTGAGTTGGAGATTAAATGTTAAGAGGGATTTTAATCAAAATTTTATAGACATTAAGCCATAATTATGCAGCATAGAAAATGAGAATTTCCTAATGTTTGTAAATGTATACATAAAGAATGATCTAATCGCACTAACGACATGATTATGAGATTTGGTCCTACATCAAATGTAAACAAAACAATTTCTTTTATAATATTTCTTTTATACTTTGTAATTTAAATATCTTTTAAACTTCTTTCGGCGACGACCTTCGAATATCGAGTAATTTATTTTCTCCTACTTTGAATTTGGATTTCAAATTGAAAATATATTCTTGGCCGCGGATAGCAGTTTTATGGATATTATTTTACATATTTAATGTGTGTATATCATCGGCATATAATACACATAAAAAAATTATTATTGAACTAAAAAAGTTATTATTTAGAAACTAATTGTACAAATTTATAAATTCGTTTGAAGTGCAAATATAGCTTCTGAAATGCCCCTTCATGGTATATCCAACGGTCAAACATTAATCGGACATGCAAGATCCACACGTTTAGACAAGAACCTCACATACCAAAACACTTTGGGTCATTTAATTACATAATGATATTCCCCTCATTGTGTCCTGACATTTTTCCAAATACGTGAAAGTATATTAAATTTGAATAATATTTTTCCTACCGAAGTTTGTATTAAATTTTTTTAAAAAAAGTATCATTAGAGATGGATATTTTAGAGAATAAAATTTGGTGCATTTAATTTAAAAACAAGAAAAAGTTATTATAGAAATTTATTACTTAATAATATAGCACAAACGTGTACATTAAATAGCATAAAATTGATTTAAAAGTTTGCTTTAGACTTATTGGAGTTAACCCTGCACGATTTAATTAACTTGGTTTAGAAGTAAAGTGTTTTTTGTCTTAAATTTACGTACCATGAGATGCTACAATATGGGAATATAACGAGTGTAAATCACAGGTCCCTCGTATCATGAAGAATGCTAACTGTAAAGAAAATCAAAGCTTTGTACTGGAGCCTTTCATAAAGATGAAGATGACTGTGATGGGGCTGCTGCTGAAGCTTTACAAATCGGGCACCAATTCTTGAGCCTTAGCCACTGGTTGATACACGTTATGTGATAACCGTGGTTGCATTCAATCAGAGTCCCAACCTCGTCCCCAAGTTCAAACTCCTCCTGCAAAACCCCAAACATTTTAAGTGAGAGAATATTGAGGAATGCAATATATGAAATCAAGATATCTGCTTGTTTTGTTTTATTTTTCTTTTGTCATGGCTTGGTAGCTCAAGAAACGTCGCTGCAACCCCTAAAATTGGTGGCGAATGATGTAGACATTTTAGGTTTTCGCCAGAATAACACATTCCAGTTGAAAATGGCAAGATAGCAGAGGAAGCACTTTTATATAATTATTATATGACAAAAAAAGAACACCAACTTAAGTACATGTACTACCTGACAAATACTGCATTTGATGTCATCTTCATCCTCACTTGATCCTGTGTCTTGAACTTCCAATGGGGTATCCTGGTGT
This sequence comes from Haberlea rhodopensis, assembly GCA_907163345.1. Classification (NCBI taxonomy): domain Eukaryota; kingdom Viridiplantae; phylum Streptophyta; class Magnoliopsida; order Lamiales; family Gesneriaceae; genus Haberlea; species Haberlea rhodopensis. Next base: position 3,899,032 of record CAJQUN010000024.1, on the reverse strand, counting down.
ATGCTCTTCCTGATGCATTTCGACAATGTCTCTGCAGAGAGGGATGTGCTTACCGTACCCATCCTCTCCTCCAGAGCTAACAATTCCTGTCAAACATGGAGCATTTTCGATGTCATAAAACTCGAGCAAAGACCAAACCTCTCTTAAAATTATTCTACTTATACAGGAATTGGGAGAAGGTACAAACAAAATTAACAAAGACCATGCTGGAAAAACTGGATATTATAGATGGTTACCGTAGAAAAAAAAGAAAAGCAAAACCAACCTCGTATGACATGTTATCAATATCCAGCCTCATGTCTCGATGTTGGTCATAGAGGTTAAGGCCGCTGAGCAAAAGACTGGTCTCCAAGGCAAGTACTTGCTGCGGACATAGAATACGTCGCCGTTATAAATTTCAATGTCAAGATATAAAAAAAGCAAATAAAAATCGGTTACCTCACGTGTCAGAACTGCATTTTGTTCAATCCTCTCAAGAGCTAATAATACCTTTGAAGCGAGATTATTAAATATAATTGAGACAACAATTAGTTCGGAAAACAACTTAAAATTGTCACATCTCAATAACAAGAAAAATACCTCAGTGAGTCCAGCCTGGTTATATCGAGGCAATGCATGACGATTCCTTAAATGGGTAAAACCGAGATCCTCCAAACTGAAAGACATCAAGGTCGACGAATTATCACCATCACTGCTTGAACCACTATAAGAACTTGAACCACTTGAAAAGACATTATTAGGCGTTTCCACATTAGCAGGCTCTCCGATGGATGAGAAGTTTTGTTCATTTTGTCGGTCCGAAGGCCTCATCCCTTTGTTCATATTTCCCGAACTTCGAGTTCTAACAGACTTGGCAGCACTGTTATCCCCTTCCACAGTGCAACAACTACGTCTTGAATTAGAGATTGAGATACCGTTAGCAGGAGGTGATACATGCTTATCAACAGATGATGGGACCGTGGTTCTTCTGGCACTACGAGACGATATGGTTTCCTTTTCCTGGCTTCTCCTTTTCATCACATTCTTCCCCATATGCTTTGACACTGATGAACAACTAGGCGGTAAAACATCAGGAATTGAACTAGATTTTAGATTCCTTGGACTAGACCTACTCAAAGTGCTACTCTTAGATCGCTCTGGGCCAATGCTTTCCGAAACAGAAAAAACCGACGAAGATGGCGGGATGCTCGGTTTTCGAGGTCTAATGTTTGATGAATCATTCGAACTTCCACTTTCCTTCGCCGTAATCTTTCTGGTGTCATTAATCGCTAATTTGGACTGATAAGTAGGACTTTCACTAAAGGGATCACCTAATACACTACTTTCTAATTGAGAGGACAAGTTTCTCTTTGAATCTAAATCAAACTTTTTTGCACTGGTCATCACAGAATTTCTCTTAAAAGAAGTTCCAACTATTTCATTCCCATTAGAAGAACAAAAAGAAGGTCTAGAGCATTCGGATTTATCTAAGGTTCCACAATTTGTATCCCGGCTGTACTTAATTCTTCCGCTGCATCCTATTCGGTTACAAAATTGAACATTTTCATCCCTTACGGTAGATGCATCTTTAAAAGCAACACTACGACCTTTTTTGCCAGTGATTGGCCCACCTTCACTTCTTTTACCGTAGTTTGCATCCATTAATACTTATATGCCTCTATCCTGTTTCACCAATGGCGGACCTTTAACTTTCAAACTGATATATGGAAAGCAGCCACTTGGCTGAACAGCCAAAAGCATGGTAACAGATTGTTGATAGATCATAAGCATTTTACAGCAAATCATGGTTAAAAAAACCTAATGAAACTCGACTGTGAAATGAGGAAAGTGATTCATGAAGAGCAAGTGAATATAGTATATGCATATTCAGATAAAGTAAAAACACACACAAAAACATAGCACATAACAAGATATAACCGTTGCACAAGAAATACGTGCAAATGTGCAATGAACTCAAAGCCATAACAACCTAGCATGTGTGAATGTCAAGAAGCAAATGAACAAAAGGAATGGATTTGACAATAAAACCCAATATTTTTTTCGCATAGAAGCATTCCAATGTCAGAGCAATAAAATGGTTCAAAGAATATTAACAAGGGAGTCTATAACAACAACAAAACCTTCCAAATTACCTTGACATTCTAACAATATTCTGAAGTGTTCATATATTCACAACATAACCTGTGAGAATGAAATGCTTCCAGGCCTGACAAACATAAAATATTGCAAGAGGACAAAGAACAGGCCTGAAAAGTGAAATGGTAAATCCATTGAATATTGCATTTCCTTCTTTTTCTATATATGTAGGTGTGAAACTTAACAATGTTTTTTAATTGCTTATACTTCTTAATCGTATAGAAAAACTTTATCAGAATCAAGTGACCACAAAATTGAAGCAAAGTTTACTCTGCGCTTCCTTCAATAATGAACAAGCCTCAGGAGCTGGATAAGAGCAACAAACATGAACCATCATATATCCTTCATTAAAAATATCAAACAGCCTAACAAGACAAAAATTACTGTAAGAACATAATCACCTATGATCAAAGAAAAAGAGTAATCAAAATAAAATACCTTCCCAAGAAACGCAACAATTCTGACAACATAACAAGCGTTAAAATTCAACAGAAACAAAGTGTGAGCATCGATATCTCAATTCTCAACACTTCACCAATCTCAACTCTAAAACAATCCAGCGCTACAAAATAGACTAACAGATTAAAAAAAGAAATCAGTAACAAGATAACCCATGTAAAAAAAAAATGCATGGACTAAGAACCGAGCCCTGAAGAAATCGAAGAAACGGTTAAAAAAATATTGGTGCTTCCTTACAAATTCTATATTTAGAAACTAAATTTCTCGCGACAACAAATCAAGAAACCAAGAAACGCAAACTAATCATGTCATAACCCATAACAATTTCATTAAAATCAATGAAGAAACACGACGATGACAATTAAGAAACCATCAAAACACCAACGTATTGTTTACAACAAAAGCAAAAGCTTAACGAATCATTCTGTTTTCCTTCTTTACCTTTCCACCTCCTTTTCCCACTCGTTATTCTTTTTTCTTCCGTGACACCAAAAGAGAGAGAAAGAAAATTCCAATCACAATGCGATACGAGAAGGACGGAGAGAGAGAGCGTGTTGTGTTGAAATAAGCATATGTTGAAATATATGTGGGCTTTATGTATCCAGAGACTCGCTCTGATGACAATTTTTTTTTTTTCAATCAATGATGACAAAAAATTAAATTAAAATATAGATGCTAAAAAATAATATTAAATAATCTAAAAATAATAAGTGCAAATTCAGAATAAATCCTCAAAACCAAACTAAATTTGAACATCAGTGAAGTCCCTGTGTAAGAGAACTTTTGATGTCAGTCATCAAGCCATAAATTGCATCAGTTCTAACTCTCTATTCATCTAAAAATACTAAAATATTATTCCTTTCTTACACGTAAAGCATATACAATTTTGGTAATAGTTACATATGAAGTTTGTATAAAACTTATACAATATTGGTACTAGTTACACTTTAAATTAGTATGAAACATATACTGTTTTGGTACTTATTGGTATGGAATCTATACAACTTTCGGTACTAAGTATACATAAAATTGGTATGAAACTTATACAACTTCGGTACTAAGTATACATAAAATTGGTATGAAATCTATAAAGTTTTGGTACTTATTACACGTGAGCTTGGTATGAAACCTATATAATTTTGGTACTAATTATACATAAAATTTGTAAGAAACATATATAACTTCGGTACTAAGTATACATAAAATTGATATAAAACCTATAAAATTTTGGTACTATTACACATGAATCTGGTATGAAACCTACACAATTTTGGTACTAGTCACTCATGAAATTGATATGAAATCTTTACAATTTATGCACTAATTACACGTGACATTGGTATGAAACCTATACAATTTTGGTACTAGTTACAAATAAAATCTGTATGAAACATATGCAATTCGGTACTAAGTATACATAAAATATGTATGAATCATATACAATTTTAGTACTTTTACACATGAAATTGGTATGAGAACAATACAATTTTAGTACTTATTACACTTGAAGTTAATATGAAATATATACAATTTTGGTATTAGTTACGCATAAAATTGGTAAGAAACATATATAACTTCGGTACTAAGTATACATAAAATATGTATGAAACCTATAAAAAATTTGTACTTATTACACATGAAATTTGTATAAAACCTATACAATTTTGGTACTCATTACCCATGGAATTGATATGAAATCTTTACAATTTAAGTATAAAATATACGTGACATCGATATGAAACCTATACAATTTTGATACTAGTTACAAATAAAACTGGTATGAAACTTATGCAATTTCCGTACTAAATATACATAAAATAGGTATGAATCTTATACAATTTTGGTATTTATTACAAATGAAATTGATTTGAGAACAATACAATTTTGGTACTTATAGTACCCAATTAATCTGTAGAAGAGAAAAAGTTTTATAATTTTTTTGAAATAATTATAGACATCTTCATACCAACTTCACGTGTAATAAGTACCAAAATTGTATGCAAGTCCATAATTTTTAAAACAATGTACTTGGGTACTATAAGTACCAAAAATAGTATATGTTACATACCAATTTCATGTGTAACTAATACCGAAATTGTATAGGATTCATACCAATTTCATGTCTAATTAGTACCGAAATTGTATATATTCATATTAACTTCAGATAATAAGTACAAAAATTGTATAGTTTTCTTAACAATTTCACTTGTAATATGTACCAAAATTGTATAGGATTTATACATATTTTATGTATACTTAATACTGAAAGTGTATATGTTTCATATCAACTTCACGTGTAATAAGTACCGAATATAGTATAGGTTTCATACCAATTTCATATGTAAGTAGTACCAAAATTGTATACGATTCATATCAATTTTATGTGTAACTAGTACCAAAATTGTGTATATTTCATACTAACTTCAAGTGTAATAAGTACCAAAATTGTAATGTTCTCATACTAATTTCATGTGTAATAAATACTAAAATTATATAGGATTCATACATATTTTATGTATACTTAGTACCGAAATTACATAGGTTTCACACCAATTTTATTTGTAACTATATAGGTTTCATACCAATGCCACGTGTATTTTGTACCTAAATTGTAAAGATTTCATATCAATTTCATGGGTATTTAGTATTCATGTATAATAAGTACCAAAATTTTATAGGTTTCATGCCTATTTATGTATACTTAGTACCGAGTTATATAGGTTTCTTACCAATTTTATGCGTAACTAGTACAAAATGCTTAGTACCTAGTTATATAGGTTTCTTACCAATTTTATGCGTAACTAGTACAAAAATTGTATATGTTTCATACTAACTTAAAGTGTATAAGTACCAAAACTGTATTGTTCTCATACCAATTTCATGTGTAATAACTACTAAAATTGTATAGGACTCATACATATTTTATGTATACTTAGTACGTAAATTGCATATGTTTCATACCAATTTTATTTGTAACTAGTACCAACATTGTATAGGTTTCATACCAATGTCACGTGTAACTAGTACCTAAATTGTAAAGATTTCATATAAGTTCCATGGGTGATTAGTACCAAAATTATGTAGGTTTCATACCAATTTCATGTGTAATAAGTACCAAAATTTTATAGGTTTCAATGATATTTTAGTTTTTTTAGGTGAATAGGGAGTTAGAATTAATGCAATTTATGGCTTGGAGATCTATTCTGTATTTGCCCAATAATAATATTTAGTACCGAATGTCTTGTGGCGCATGTCTCGAATTCGAGCCTCATCCCATCTCCTTTTCATGTAATAGTTGCTAAAAAAATTAATATTTAATTATAAACTATTGACTGCCAAATCATAATACATAACTCATACATCCAAATAAAAACTGCCAAAATTACTAAGTGGAATTTCACCTCAACTTATATTACATAATATTTTTTATCGTAATATATTTTATCTTGTATAGAATAGTCTTGACCATATATTATATTGTTTGTATATCATAAATAAATTGTGTCCTTGTATCAATTATCGTCATTCAAATACACTTAAACTAAAAACAAAATGGGAAGAGGTCACAGATTTCTAGAATAAATAATAGATTTATCGTTATCTACAATTTACAATCTATTATTATTAAATTATTTCCTTACTAAATACTTTTTGGTTGGTTGTCAATTAATCAAAACATGAAACAAATTGAGATAATTAAATAATAAAAAAGTTGATAATAAATCAAATTCATTAGTAAATATGATTATTTTATAAAATTTCACAATGTAATAATAAGTATGTATTGTAAAAAGGTTATTTTAAGCTTTTACTTCAAGAAAATACGTTCTCGTTTGGTGTTAAAAAAAAGAAAAGAAAAAAAAGCAAGGAAATGCTTACCAATTTATTTATTGTGGCACCACTTGGTACGAATGATTGGATAATGAATGATAAATAATAAAAGTAATTAAAAAGATAAAGTTGATGATAAATAATATAGTGTGATAACTTATATAATATTTGGTATGATTTTAAAATGATGGATTAAATTTGTGTGTTTATTACAATTACCAAAATACCCCCATAATATAGTTACCCTAAAAATTAAAATAATAATACATATTTGAATATTAATTTTAATTAGTAAATGTTAATAATAATTATAATTTTGGTCGTATTACAGATTATATTTAAATATTATTAAATTTGATAATTTTTAATTATTTAAAATTTTAGTGTAGTATAGGAAAAAAAATTAATAATCCCTTACCCTTCAATCCCCCAAAATATTAATTAGTCATCAAAAGAAGGATTATAATGTGTACAATATGGATCGAATGCAGGGCCGAATGCGGGCCGAACAAGCTGTTACATGTTTTATCATGTCTACCAAACACATGATAAGTGAGGGATAAAATATTTATCCTATCTTATCATGCATACAAAAAATTCCCTGTGAGTTTTAGTTATCAACTGATATCCATGAGATGATTGTATCATGACATAATCATTATTCTATTTTAAATAAATTTGTAAAAGAATAATATATTTTGACTATAAAACGGAGTCGCCTTATTGCTTCTGTCTCGCCTTTTCCGATGAGCGCGAGTATGTTTCTTCCTGTTTTCGGCCTTAACGGCCTTGGAATTGGTGTTTTTCTCTCTGTTGGCTGGATTTGGTGGGTGTTTTCGGGGAAGTGGAGGTTTTGACGTTGGATTTGGTTTTGTGCGGGGGTCAGATGGTGATGGCAGCGGTGGATTTGGGGGTGTTATAGGTAGGGTGTAAACGAATCGAATCGAGTCGAATATGCAAAAATGTTAAGGTTTGAATTCGGCTCGAAATAGTTATCTTTGAGCTCGAGTTCGATTCGAAGTTGAAATAATTTTAAAAATTTGGCTCGAGTTCGGCTCGAATCAAATTTCGAATTCGAGTTCGGCTCGAAAAGATTCGAACTGTTTGCGAGCTATTCGAACTATTGCTAAAAAATAAATACCCGAAAGGTTCGAAATATATATATTTAATATATAATTATATTTTATTAATAATATTAAAGTTCACAAGCGGCTCGCGAACTATCGAACAAAATAATTTGGGCTCGAGTTCGGCTTAAAAAAAGTTCAAACATGTTTGAGTTCGGCTCGAGTTCGAGAATTTCGAATACGAATCGAATACTTTTCGAACTGACTCGAAAAGTTCGTGAACATGTTCGATTCGTTTACACCCTTAGTTATAGGCTTCGGCATCGTTTGAGGAGGGGTGGAAGGCATGGTCTTGTCGCTGCTTTAGGTGGTGGGGGTGGTAGTGGCTTTGGTGGGGACGTGGGATTTGGGGTGCAGGTGGCTTTGGAGTAGTGGCTGATGGTGGTCGTACTTTTGCTGGAGGTATTGGTGGCGGGGGTAGATACGGTGGTGGTGATCAGGAAGTTTTTGATTTCGTGGCCCTTTCCTGCCTGAGTTCTTTCTTGGCAGTGGTTGCGCGACAACCCACCTCCCGTTATGAGTTGGTTTTGTCGGAATGCTCGGCGAATGGGAGATTCTTGAGCGTTCCTTTGCTCACGACCTTGGTTTTATGCGCTTTCTCGCTTTTTTATTATAATCCTTCATAATTGCTCTCATTAATTTTTTTTGTTGTATCATATTGTGGTGTTTTACCCCTGGAGCTATTGTCTTTCATGCCATTTTGTTTAACACTTACATCAATTGGCGATCTCTTGAGCTGAGCTCTTGTTTATGTATTGGTTGGGACACCTTTTGGCCTTTTAGCGTTGGTGCTGTTATGGACCATTGTGTTGAGCCTTAAACGCATGGTGCGTTTAATGCGTTAAATTATCCCCGGTCAATCTTTGAGTTTTGATGATCAACAAAACTTGTGTCTGTTATACTAATGCATCTACTTAGTGTGCAGATTAAGTGATGAAAAGTGGTTTGGATTGAAGTAAATCAAGTGTGCATATTCTGGCCTGGATCGCCCCAGGCGATGGTGATCATCGCCTCCGGCGATGGGTGTCAGGCCAGGCATCGCCACGCACATCGACAGAGGCGATGGCTAGGCGAGCATGCGAGGAGGATCTCCTGAGGCGATGGTGAACAACGCCGGAGGCGATGGCAACCTTCTGGCACTTCGCCCCGCACATCAACTGGAGCGACGCCGAGGCATGGCGCGGGCATGCGCGTAGGGAGATCGCCCGAGGCGATGGGCTGAACGCCCGAGGCGATGGCACGAACGCCTGAGGCGATCTGGAGTTCGTTTGAGGCGATGCAAGATTTGAAGGAGCTGAGGCTACGGCCTTGATTTTGGCATTGGATCGCCTGAGGCGATGCGTGATTTTTGGTGACCGTTGGGGCGCGGTGATGGTGATCGCCTGAGGCGATGTCCGAGGCGATCGATGAGTGATTTCAGCCTTATGAGTAGCAACGGCTAGTATGATCCTTGGAGGCCTTCTACACTATAAATATGGATGCTTTGGAGCATTTTGAAGCTAAGGAACAAGCCTACAACTCGTACAAAGTCTTGATCAATTAGTGTTTCAAATTATATTACAATCTCCATACATTGTTGTTGTATTGGAGTTTGTGATTCTCTTCTTTGTTAGAGCTTGTGTTTCTTCGTGTGAGTACACCGTGAAGGTGTTTTGTTGGTTTAATTCATTGTAAAGGTCCTCCAACACCAAAGCAAGTTGGATAATTGTAAAGTCATCAACTAGTCTAGTTGGTGCAAGTGTGTGGCTATCCTTGGAGCCCTTAAGGCCAAGAAGACTCGTGAAGAGTGTTGTATACTCGGGAAGAGTATTGTGCTCGGGAGGAGCTTGTGTACTCGGGAAGAGTAGTGTGCTCGGGAAGAGCGTTGTAAACTCGGGAAGAGTTGTTGTGTGGCTAACTTGGAGCCCTCAAGGCCAAGACCAATTGTTCTAGTGGAACCTCGGTTGGAGGTTATCTAACCGGGAAGAGGAGACGTAGGCGATTCATCGCCGAACTTCTATAACAAATCCTTTTGTTATTTATTGCTTTATTTCCTTTACGCATTTATTTATTTTTATTCTTTGCATTTATCGATTGACTAAAGGCTTCCGCAAGTGCAAAATATTTTATTTTTACAAACTCATTTTAAAACGCTAAAGTAGCCAAGGAATCTCATTCACCCCCCCTCTTCGATTCCAACAAGTGGTATCATAGCCATTTGATTTTTGTTTTTAAATCAAAATCTTTTTATGACTAATCTAGCAAATGAGTTTGCTCAAGGTCAATCGACGAATCGCCCTCCGCTTTTCACGGGTGATAACTACGGTTATTGGAAGAATAGAATTTCTCTATACATCCAATCCGTAGATTATGATCTATGGGAAATCATTGTGAAAGGTTCACATATTCCTTTAAAGGAAGTTGGGGGGAATTAATGTTCCCAAAGAAATGGACGATTTCACTAGAGCGGATATGATTTTAATTTCTCAAAATGCTAAAGCTATTAATATTTTACATTGTGCTTTAGATATGAAGGAGTACAACCGGATCTCGATGTGCTCAACAGCAAAGGAGATATGGGACCAATTACAAATTTGTCATGAAGGAACAAATCAAGTGAAGGAGACCAAGATTGACCTTCTACAACTCAAATATGAGACTTTTGAGATGGAGCCCGGAGAAGAGGTGGATTCCATGTTTAGGAGGCTCACCCTTATCATAAATGAGCTTGCCCAACTTGGAGAGAAGTACCCTCCAAAGCAAATATGGAGGAGAGCACTAAGGGCCTTACCTAAAGAATGGGATGCAAAGAGGACGGCCATTATCGAGTCCAACAAAGGAGAAAGTGCTTCTTATGATCTTGATGAGCTCCATGGCACATTGGTGACTCATGAGCTTGAAGTTGCCACAAGGAGAGAAGTAAAGGAGGAGGATAGATCCAAGAGAAATGGGATTGCCCTTGGTTGGAAGGAAAGACCACTCCGATGATGAAGAAGATGATGATGATGAGGAGATGATCCTATTCACAAAGAAGTTCAAGAAGCTCTTCACCAAACATAGCAAGTCAAAGACCTCAAGTGCAACCAAAAATGAATCCAAAAATGAGGTAACTTGTTATAATTGTAATGATAAAGGTCATTATGCTAACAAATGCCCTAGGAAGAAGAATGAGGACAAAGGGAAGAAGAAGGCGTTTATAGCCACATGGAGTGATAGCGACTCCGATGAAGAAGAAGCCACCAATCTATGTCTAATGGCTCTTGGAGATGAAGGAGATGAAAGTGACAATGGGGTATCTTCATTTGATGAACTTTTAGAGTCTTATAATGATCTCATTGATGCTCTTGGCAACACCAAGATGAGTAACAAATTACTCAAACTTGAGATTGCTAAGAAAGATGAAGAAAATAATTCATTGAAAAATGAATTAAATTCTTTAAAGATATCATTTTGCAAATTTAGTGAAAGTAGTAAAAAGATGAATGAATTGCTTGGCTTGCAACGTTGTAGCTTTGACAAAGCCGGGTTAGGTTTTTCAAGCAAATCAAAAACTTTTTTCTAGCTTGTTGGCCAATGCAAAGCATGATTCTCCTACTTGTAATTATTGTTGCAAAAATGGCCACACTAAAAATAAGTGTAGGTTTGCTAGAATCCAATACCAACCTAATAAGAGGTGGAAATGGATTCCAAAAGTGCCATTGAAAGTTAACCCCCTAGGACCCAAAAATCAAATGGGCCAAAGTTCCTCCAATTGTAAATTTGTCTTGTAGGGACAAGAATGGAATGAAGGATGAAGGGCCAAGCAACTCAAAGGAGGAGTTTGTATTATTCACAACTATAGAAGAGGCTCGAGGCGTTGGACCTATGACAAGAACGAACTCTTGTCATTGATGGTAGAATTTATTTTTTACATGTTAAAAGAGCAATTTCAAAATTCATTGGCACAAATTAATTGTGATCAATAAATATTGAAGCTCAATATTCATTGGAGTAAAATGCATAACCCCTTAGCATAATTGTTGAAATGCATGATGTATGCTTATCTTTTTATAGTAAGTAGCTTGATATGCTTTGCATTCAAATTTGAATATGCTATGTGAAAATGTGCAAGTATATGATTTGTTATAATGCCTTGATATTTTTATTATTTTGTTTTTGGCATGAATGCATGAACATATGCACACATTGCAACTTTTAGAATTAATTGTTGAGTGCCTTAACACATGGTTGTGATTCACCTCTATATGATTTAATCTTGTTTGATGAGGAACATGTGTAATTTGAAGCTATATGTCAACATATAAATTATGCCATGTTTATTGGAATTTTAGGCTTTTTGATTATCACAAAAAGGGGGAGAATTTTGTGATAAACTTGAACCTTAATACATGCATAGTTTAAGGGGGAAAGCTTATGTATGCATGGTTTGAGGGGGAGAGTTATTTGTTTAATGATTTACTTGATAACTTGTATGTATTATGCAATTGTTAAGGGGGAGTTATTTTTACTCACATTTCATGCATATTACTTATTAAAGTTTATCAAGTTTTGTGATCATCAAAAAGGGGGAGATTGTTGAGCCTTAAACGCATGGTGCGTTTAATGCGTTAAATTATCCCCGATCAATCTTTGAGTTTTGATGATCAACAAAACTTGTGTCTGTTATACTAATGCATCTACTTAGTGTGCAGATTAAGTGATGAAAAGTGGTTTGGATTGAAGTAAATCAAGTGTGCATATTCTGGCCTGGATCGCCCCAGGCGATGGTGATCATCGCCTCAGGCGATGGGTGTCAGGCCAAGCATCGCCACGCACATCGACAGAGGCGATGGCTAGGCGAGCATGCGAGGAGGATCACCAGAGGCGATGGTGAACAACGCCAGAGGCGATGGCAACCTTCTGGCACTTCGCCCCGCACATCGACTGGAGCGACGCCGAGGCATGGCGCGGGCATGCGCGCAGGGAGATCGCCCGAGGCGATGGGCTGAACGCCCGAGGCGATGGCACGAACGCCTGAGGCGATCTGGAGTGAGGCGATGCAAGATTTGAAGGAGCTGAGGCTACGGCCTTGATTTTGGCATTGGATCGCCTGAGGCGATGCGTGATTTTTGGTGACCGTTGGGGCGCGGCGATGGTGATCGCCTGAGGCGATGTCCGAGGCGATCAAGGAGTGATTTCAGCCTTATGAGTAGCAACGGCTAGTAGGAGCCTTGGAGGCCTTCTACACTATAAATATGGATGCTTTGGAGCATTTTGAAGCTAAGGAACAAGCCTACAACTCATACAAAGTCTTGATCAATTAGTGTTTCAAATTATATTACAATCTCCATACATTGTTGTTGTATTGGAGTTTGTGATTCTCTTCTTTGTTAGAGCTTGTGTTTCTTCGTGTGAGTACACCGTGAAGGTGTTTTGTTGGTTTAATTCATTGTAAAGGTCCTCCAACACCAAAGCAAGTTGGATAATTGTAAAGTCATCAACTAGTCTAGTTGGTGCAAGTGTGTGGCTATCCTTGGAGCCCTTAAGGCCAAGAAGACTCGTGAAGAGTGTTGTATACTCGGGAAGAGTATTGTGCTCGGGAAGAGCTTGTGTACTCGGGAAGAGTAGTGTGCTCGGGAAGAGCGTTGTAAACTCGGGAAGAGTTGTTGTGTGGCTAACTTGGAGCCCTCAAGGCCAAGACCAATTGTTCTAGTGGAACCTCGGTTGGAGGTTATCTAACCGGGAAGAGGAGACGTAGGCGATTCATCGCCGAACTTCTATAACAAATCCTTTTGTTATTTATTGCTTTATTTCCTTTACGCATTTATTTATTTTTATTCTTTGCATTTATCGATTAACTAAAGGCTTCCGCAAGCGCAAAATATTTTATTTTTACAAACTCATTTTAAAACGCTAAAGTAGCCAATGAATCTCATTCACCCCCCCTCTTCGATTCCAACACATTGCTTGTGGTTTTTGCCTGGTTTTACTTCATGGTGTTGTTGGTGGTGGGACCGTAGTGCTCGTGCTTCATCGTTTCCAGGGATTGGACGGGTTTTGACAGTTGGAGATTGTAGTTTCGTTCCCCAAGTAGTGTTTTCTTTTGGTCGTTTCTTCCAGGTTGTGGATTTTGGATTCATGAGCTTGTGTGATTTGAGTTTGTTATCGGTTAGTGTCTCTCGATTATCTTTTTGTGTACCTTCCGAGATCATGGAAGACAGGTCTCTCCTTCGATTTTATTGTGGCTTGCTTTGGTTGAGGGGACATGATTGGCTCCAGTGGTCAATGACCTTCCCAGTTAGCGATCTTGCATTTCTGTAACGACGCAGTACCCTCATGAGTCTTTTAATTAACCTTTATATGGATGTTTATTGGACATGCATGACACTTATATCTCTAGTTCTGTTGCAAATTGTTGCGTTTTATTTTACAGTGTTTGGTTGTATTCATATTGTAAACGTTGTTCATGTATGGTTTACGTAAAATATATATATATATATATATATATATATATATATATATATATATATTAACCTATATATATAAGCGTTAAGACATACTATTCTAAGGAATAGTATAACAGTGCAATTCCACATTTACCCCCCTTTTTATTACTGTTGTGATTAACAGTAAATCGTCCATCTTTTTCTTCTTTTTTTTAAAACTTTCCATCTTTTTCCTTCATTTAATTGTTGTTTATTATTATTTTTATTTTTACATACCTAATATATTATTATACATACATAATAATAAATAAGATTTCTCATATCTCATTGACTTGAAGATCTCTTCCACCGACACTGTTCTTCCATTTTTTGGTTTTCCTTCTGCAAGGTTTCTCATCGATTGACCTTCTTTTCTTCCTTACTTTGTTCTACAGCTTTTTCTTTTGTGGGTTTTACACTCTCTTTTGTTCTTCTGTTTTCAATTTGTGGGTTTTCCTCTACGGATTTAGAAGATCACCGTTTGTTTTCTTGTTTTTTTATGCAAGGTTTTGTGTGGATGTTGGATTTTAGAGTGTGTTTGGGTCTTTGTCTTTTACACAATCGGTCACCATACACTCTCTTTTAATTATTCCATTGTTGGTCCAAGGTACGACTGAATTTCGGATTCCTGATATGAAGGAATAGATTTTCACTTACATGTCAAAACAATATATATATTACCCATATTATATATGCGGCGTAATGGTTACTGTTCCCATGAACAGTAATCATTACGTCTTTTTTTTATTTTTTTATTTTAAAATTTTTTTATTTCCTTTTTCTTTTATTTTTTCTTTTTTATAAAATATTCGGTGTGATGAATTTTTGGTAGATCACATATCGACGATTTTGCTTGTTTATGTACATTTTGATTTTTTTCTTACCTACGACACATAGCTAATATGTGGTATTACCTATTTGCCTTTGTTCTGATGTTTGGCATCAAATATTCCCTTAATATATAAAGAGATTATATCAAAACCCTTGACCCAACAGTGCATCCATCTTATCTCAATTTTTAAAATTTAAAATATTATTATTTTTTTTTAGAAAAAAACTTGTTGATTTTGTCAAGTATGAATTAAAAAAAACAGATAGTTCAAAATAGATTTTTCTCGTGGCAAACTTTAATAATAAATTTTTATATGAACTTATTTAAAAAAAAAAGTTAAAAATAAGTTTTCGTTGTGGCAAACTTTAATAATATTTTTTTATAAAATATTCGGCATGATGAATTTTTGGTAGATTATAGGTCGTCAGTTTTGCTTGTTTGTATACATTTTGAGTTTTGGCTTACCTACGACCCGTTGCTAATATGTGATTGTTCTCGATTACATTTGTTATGGTGTTTGACATCAAATTTTCCCTTAATGTATAAGGAGATTATATCAAAAAAATTAGAAAAATTAAATTATGATAATTATATATTACTTGTTTGATAATAATTTGGGACGTCACATTTACATTAATTATTTGTCAGAAAGTATATAAACAATTATAAAAGTAAGATGATTCATTAATCTTGAGGCCATAGCAAGTAATAAGAGCAATATCCTAAAATAACAATGCAACTACAACAATAAATATAAACTATAATTCTAGCCATCGTCATTTTGAAAACTCTTGCGAACAACTTTTGATTGGTTTTTTTGAGCTCGTTGAGATTTACTTTTATTATGATTGATGTAATCTACTACTGCACTTTCGTAGATGACTTTTGTTTAGAGAGTCTATTGGGCCTACAAGGATATCATATGCCAAGTATTGCTATGGTGTACTGTTGGGGAAGACTTCTGTTTACTCCAACCTATTTGATTTTATATACATACGATTATGTATGTTCAATGCGTATGAACCATCTTTTTATTCTCTAGAACTATCTGTTGAACTTGTGTCGGACGCTTTGTTGGATATATATACCAGGTTATAAGCTCAATGCACGGTGCCAAATTAACTAGTATATATATATATATATATATATATATATATTTTTTAACTATTATATAAGTGTGGAAGGGTCAATATTTTTATAAACAGTACAACAGTTGTGTACAGTGTAATCATCGCCTGTGCTTATGCTTGGGCCCTCTATTTTTTCCTATTGGCCAATTTTATGTGGATGAGGGCCTTGTGTGACATTAGTTCCCCAGCCCATTATTAATTGTTGCATGGCCCAAGTTAATTGATTTTTAATTTTTTTTTTCCCGATGATTGATTTTTTATTTCTTTCTTTTCATGCTTGCTTGTCAGTTCACGCCTCCTTCTTTTCAATCATTGACTACCTCTTTTCTCCCATTCACGGCTCCCTCTTCTATGTACGTGTTTGGTGGTTCGCCTTCTTGCCCACCTGGTTATCAGTTACATTGGCTTGTAATTATTTTCTGATTATGTATTTTTTTGGTTTACTGTAGTAAAACAGGTGGATTTGGTGGTTTACCATGCTTTCGTCCATGGCTGTGGTCCTGTGAGGTATGGTTTCCACGCTTTATATATATTGTTTGGTGTTTTTCACATATATGTAGCAAACCACTTATCTACGACGAATGGATTTGTTTTCCCCATCATTTTACGCTTATGCTTCTTGAGTTCTAGGTGTGTTTGTTTTTAAGCTTTTCGGTTTCAACTATTTTTTGTTACAAATTTCGTATTCGTCATTTCCTTAATTCTGCATTTAAGGGTTGTCGGTCTTGTGTTTTACGTTTTAAGTTTCCAAATTTTCCGTTCAATCGTTTTTTGCATGTTGTTCTTTCCTCGGTTTGGTGCTAGGTATTTTTTTCGATCTCCATGTTTATTAAATCTTACTTTTTAAAGTGCTTTTGGGCCCTATTTTCCATGGTTGGCTGCTGTTTATGTTGCTTGTTTACGAGTTTGGCATGTATTTTAGAAATCTGAAATGCTTTTAAAAAAACTGGTCTTTAAACCCATGCTTAAAGGAAAAACAACAATTTATGTGCTTAAGGGGAAGAATGACCTAAATATGTTTTATATTTAGTTCGATACAACCATGTTATAATTATCAGAGATACGATTCAAGAATTTGGATCAGTGACATTAGCATTTTAAAGGATAAAATTTTGGTCGTATCACATTGCTATTATAAATATTGTAGTATTTAATATGGTAATTTCCTTGAATGTTAGAAGTATTCGGTAGTGGTTTGCTAGATTTAAGTCTTTTTTTGTTGTATAAACTGATTTGTGTACTTCGAAACTTATTGTAGAAAAATATATATGAAGTGTAAAGATACTAATTCATGACTAGGGTGTCAAATAGGTTTTATAAAATAATACAAGGTCATACGTAACAAACATTAACATGTTTTTAAATTTAATAATAGTATGCTGTTACATGACCTTTGAGACTTAAGTTCTGACATTTGTTTGCTGCACTATGCCATACTTTTAGCTTCAAAATTCTATTGGCCCTTGTGTTTGTGTGTTGTCTTGCTATTCGGTTCCTTTGTTATCCGCATGCATCCCTTTGAACCTAGAGCTCGGACCGTTGATTGGTGAGGTTGTCTCCTCCATCAAGGCATATGCTCCTTTTTTATTGTTATTGGGCATGCTGTATGTTCGCTCCCGGAAACGTTTTAGCTATACTATATTCATAATATGCATGTTGCACAACCTTTAAGCCCAATGTTTCAGCATCTGTTTTGTGGCGTTGTGCATTTTTTTATACTTTTTCGCTCTGAAGTTCTGTTATGTCTTGTTAGGTTAATAACTAGGTGTTTCACTCCCTTGCTGCCTTGCTTATAACTATGATGTGATTGCGCAAAGCTTAAACCATCTTAAACAATTTGCTTGCAAAGTTTCTTTTTAATATGACCTATATGTTTTTAAATATAATACCCTTACTATGAGAATTAAAAAAATGTATATTTTACTCATAACCTGCAAACCTTTTTGGTCAATTAATTTTTTAAAACAAAATAGCCATAGTTGTGTTTATTTTTTCTTATACTTTTTCCAATTTTTTTACATGTACCTTTTTTTAAGCTGCTATCATGTATGCTATATGTGTCCACGAAAACATGTTTTAAATATACTATATGTGTAATATGCATGTTCCGTAGGTTTTCCACATCGGGAGCGTTATTTTCTCACTTTCTTTGTGTTGTTCTTCATTTCGTTGTTGTCACTTTGCCAAGTTAGGTTCAATCTTGGTGAATCTTTTTGATTTAACACTGGCAAGTTGTTGGATAGCATATTTTCAGATGATTTCTCCAAACATTAGTGGCAATGTGCTGTTTTTCTTCCTTAGGGATAATGCTTCTGTTTTATGTTTGTGTGAATTGTGACGTTATGATTCCCACTTCCAGATAGCCTAGCAAATCATTATATTAGAAAATGTTGATATACCTTGATTGATTATAAATTATCAAACCTGATTCAGTTTTGATTTAGTAGCCTTTTTCTATGCACATACCCTTATTAATTTTTATGCAGTATTTCCAAAGTGATGCCACATTGCTATCTAATGTAAAGAAAGCATTTCATATCTGAAGCCTTTTTCTGAAATGAGAAATTATGCTTATTGTTGCTTGATAGTCTAAGTTTTTATGCACGTGTGGTTTATTTTTTATTTTTTGCTCTTTTTTTAGCTGCATGTTTTTATAACATCCATCATAATTCAACTCATTTGTCCATAATTTGGTTTTATTAGATTTAATCTGTTGATTAAACTTCAATAAACATTTAATGCCAACTGCCTGTGCATCATCTATTTAAATGCAGCTCTCTCTTCTTCCAGTCGTCCATTTCCACTAAAGGATCGACAGATTTACAAAATTAATCCGCGTCGCGTCTCATCAATAGTTTTTATGCAAAAGCTGAAAGAAATATACTTCAAATGTTTACAAATTAAATGTTTATTTTATACATTTGTGGCCGCTAAGTTCACTTCTTCTAGGGTTTAAAAAACACTTAAATTACTTAGAAGGTTCGATCGAGCGAGGTGAATTTTGGGTGGGTGGAGTGTGCTGGTAATATGATGGTAATTGGCTGGCCACTCTTTTTTTGACACTTTTTTCTTGTTTAGATAAACTACTTGACATGCCCATATTCCAGTACATGTTAAATTTAGTGTCGGTACAACTTTGAAGTGTTTGTTTTCGCGTGTGCTCAATTTGCACACTGCCTTATTCTTACGTATACAAAGCCTACAATTTTAAAACTTTTTTCTTGTTGGATATTTTTTTTCCCATAATTAAATTTGATTGTCACTTAAATAAGGAGCCAAGGCGCGGTGCATAAAAACTAGTATATATATATACATTAATATTTAAAATTTAAAATAATTAACTTAGATTAAAATTCCAGCACGCGTTGTCCGAGAGAAACGTCAACGCGCATTTTACACATTAGGCTGCCAACAAAGGATTCTAGCTCATTCCTGAAGCACCGCCCATTCTTTTATACAAACCCCATACTCCATCCAAATTCTCATATTCCATCCAAACCCAACTTTCTTTCTGGTGGAAACGAAGAAGAGAAAATCTCGAAAAGAAAACATGTGCTTTGTTTTTGTTTGCGACGAGGATGAGAGGGTGGTAGGCAGGCAGACGGCACAGGGGAATTGCCCGTACTGCGGGGGCATGGTGCAAGCTATGGACGTGCAGAAGGAGTGGCGATTGTGCTTCGTGCCGCTTTATTTCAAGACCAAGCGCAGATTATACTGCTCCGTCTGCTCCAGGCGATTGGTTACCATGTAACCACCCGTATACGTCGGTATTAAATAGAAGTATATGTAATTTTATGTTATTGTGTATAGATAATATATGAATATCATAATTGTTTGACTTATTGAATCAGAAATCGGGTTGATGTTGTAGGCTTTCATTTTTAGTGTGTTATATTTGTCCAACGAATCTAATCTCTACTTTGGGGATCATTCTCGCGTTGGAAAATAAGTTGATGTGGATCAATTCAAGATGAGAAGAATACGAGTAATAAATGAATTTTGATCGACGGTTACGAATTGTTCATCCATTGTGATTCTCCTTGGATCGCATTATCTAGCTTGTTGGGAGTTCATATACTGTTAAAATTGGAGGTGATGCAACCACTTTTGTCCGATATTTCAATGGTGCAAATACACAAGTAGCTGGTTCTATCTTAATTTCTGGGTCTGTAGCAGTCCATTAACCCACATGATTGTAGGTTTAATTTCTCTTACTGCCATCTCAGTAGTAGTGATGAATGCTTTCTTTAGTTATATTGTTGATTGAATAATAAGAGCGAGATGGAAGCATCTCCAGTATTTTGCATTTAAAACAAATTCACCATCAGTTCAACAGAGATAGCACTTGAATTAATGTCATTTACAGAGTTTAAGCTTCTTGAAAAATGAGGAAACGAAGGACCTAGGGTAGGGCTTTGTTGCTCCATCCACAGCTTATGAGCGACTCCACCAGCTTTTAGCTTCTCTGATAATTTCAAATTTGTGCTTCGCCCTTTACTTCAAGAGTTACCTTCATTACAGCAACAAAAGCAGTCGGCAACTTGTGTCATATGACTGAACAACTGCTTAGTTGCTAATAAGACCGAATACATTCGAAAAAGGTTACTAATCCTTCACCTTTCGATGAATCCTTCTAGGGACCTGTTACTTTTTTCCTCATGTGGGAGTCATGTGGGAGTTAGAATTAATTCTTTTTATCTATTTGTAGCCATGTGGGGAGGGGGAAAAAACGTCGAGCACAAAATTAAATATAGTATTGATTCCTATCAAAGAGGCAGGCTTAACTGAGCCTGTTCAGTCTATAAAGCCAGCGCGACCATAGAAACCAATTTTCATTAACTCTAAGTCCACCCCTTCCCCCCACCCCCAAAAAAAAAAAAAAAATTCTCGATGACCCAGGGAAAAGGATAATGATATGTCATATCTCCTACTATATATACTAACTAGTTCGCAAAGTGCAATGGATGCATTTCACTTGATTTGGCGTAGGGATTGACTATTAAGGGACATCTTACAGTATAAATATATTGGTTTGAATGGACTAAGATTTCAAGATTTGGAGTACTAGTAAAGGGGAAAGGTTATGTTTGCTCCATTGCACCATTTTTCAGGCTTGTTAAACTGGCAGGTGACTAGTTATTATTGCTGCCAGAGCCATTTCCACGACAATAACATTTCTCATAAGGTATATCAAAATTGAATAATTGGATATTTCTGCAACTTAATTTTTGACAAAATGAGAATAAACACACTTCTGAAAATCAGCTTCAAGCTAATATGAATTACACTTGCTGTTCAATAAATAAAGGTTCACGTATAATTCTATGCATTTCTTAGCAATTCAACAAGAGAAGTTATTGAATCCTTCAATGTGTCGAATAAATCTATCATCAGACGGATGAACATAACAAAAAGTTGATGTCTAAATATGCAAAGGGGATTCGTAAAGTAGAATAAACAAATTGGATAGAAATGACTAGCCTTGTGCATCGAATCAATGTTGAAAGGGGAACAATAGAGGAGAGTGTGGGGATCATCCTTATGAGCCCAGATAGCGGCGACGGAGGCATGACAGCCCTGTGCTATCACACTTCCCAGCGGCCAACTCTCGATTAAGTCCCTCCGTAGCACCACGTAATGAACCACCGTATCCGCCGACGAGCTCCCCGAATCTTGGCCGTTTTCGGCGGAGGTTGACGATTCCATTCGCGCTGAGGTGCGTAGGAAGATGGAACTACCTAGCGTGACTCTGTCGGGCCGGATCTTAAAACGGAGGGCTAATTGGGGTATCACTATGGAACCCATTTGATATTATTTTAGGAAAATGTTTTGCTTTTTCATTACTTGAATATTGGTTGGCAACTTGGCCATTCTTGAACAGTGCATGTACGAATGCTTTCTCGTGCGTGAATTGGTGTGTTTGGTCGTGCAATAAACTTTTTGTTGGAAATTTGAATTGAATTAAATAATATGTTTATTTATGTTGTGTATTTTTTCATGATTGAATGTTTCCAAATTAAATGGTGTGTTCATTCATATTGGTGTGCAATTTTTCATGATTGGATGCTTCCAAATGGTGTCTCTTGATGACATCACTTGGTTTGTTATATAAGAAACAAGCCTTGAATGAATTAGACCTACAATTTTAGAAATTTACATCATATAGATGATCAAAATTTGAGTAGTTTTGTGGATCTTCATCCTTGTTGAATATTAAACGCTTTTAAACTTTTGTAGTTTAAAGGATTTCTGATTTGGAATGCTCCTATCACAAATCATAGTCTTTGTATCTTGGGAGACAAATTGCCAAAGTAAACCGTTAGCACCGTAGCAAGACAGTATTGTCTTAAGGACAGATATTATAAGTCCCGCCTCGACATTCTTACCAAAAAGTCATTTGTTGTTTTTGCTTGCTACTTTCCAAGATACATACCCATAAAATTTTGTACAACAATCTTAAGATAATATTAGCAACAAATGGCTTCGTCGAGTGCAACGACTCCAGTTCATCATGGTGAATGTTAGTCAAAAAGTGAGGCCCTACAGAAGAAAATCACCCGACAAAATTTTGCTATTGATTTTCTTGAAGTTCTTTTATTCCACAATGAAAACAGGGACGATTCTTTTTGAAATTATTGTTGCCATTCATTTTCTTGAAGTTCTTTTTCTTCACTGTAAGACCTTTTGAAGCACCACTAGAGGTTCCAATTCCCTCACCAGTCAGAAATATGGTTCACATATGAACCCAAGACCAGTACATCTCTTGTACGAGTTTAGTATTCTATTTGCATATGGGTAATGAACTGTTCAATGCTATAATTTTCTGTTGAATACAGAATTTTCCTTCGAAAGTTATTCCATGTAGGAGGAAGCTTAGATAGTATTGCTCCTACTTGAATTACATCATGAATATTAATCTGCAATTCATTCATTTGGGAAACAAGAACCTCCAATTCTCAAACTTGATCCATTAATGACATGTTTTCAGAAAAGTTAAATTTGAAGAATTTTAATGCAAGGAATCTCTCCGTACCTTTCTTCAGATCTTTATATTTAGATTCAAGTGCAATCCATACTTCCTTTGGCGTCTTGTAGTTCCGATAGACTTCATACAGTCTACTTGTCAAAGAATTCAGAATGTGACCTCTGCACAACATCTCATCAGTATCACGCTTTGCTTTGTCAAGACGTTTTTTCGCCTTTTGTTCATCAGTATCATCAGGTCCAGGTTCTGGAATTGGCTGCAAGTTCGAATCCAGAAGATAGAACAGATTCAGTGATGTTAAAAGTCATGACATCCGATCTTGCCACCTTGGATAGTTCGTCCCATCAAAACGGTCGAGTTTCATGGATTCATTCTTTCGAAACTTGAAGTTCACACTTGGATTCAATTCTGCCTCCATTAGGATATTGTTTATCGATTGTTAGAAAAAATAATTGAAGACAGAATACAATAGCCTTGAGGCATGGGAATCACTATCCGATAAACAATATTTTCACACTATAGAATTATGTTTCGCATGATATAACAAGGCAAGAGAACTCTTATGAGAAAATAATGAAAATTTGTGAAGTGAGAAGTTCTTCATATTTTCTTCTATTTATAGAATGAATATGTATTTTTCAAAGAGTCACAACTATTCGAAATAAACCATCACAACCATTTGAAGTGAATCATCACAACCATTCAGGATGAATCATCACAACCATTTAAAGTGAATCATCACAATCATTCAAAATGAATCAATACATCCATTCAAAATGATTATTAGTAATAGTCACAACTATTTGAATAAAAGTATCTTTTCAATATGAGATTTCATATCTCACTTATTCCTTACATACAAATTATACAACAGTTCTTAAAACAATGATATTTTAATCATGAAAATGGACTAATTAGATTATGGTTTGATTAAATAAACTTATTTGAGAGAAGTTTTATAAAATGTGTATTTAGTTGAGAATGAGTTTTTTTGGGAGATTTAGTTGAAAGATGTTTTGGAAAATGGTGAAATGCCTATAATGCTAGAGTTCATCTACCAATTTTGAATCATTCGGTGCATTTACGATTCTTTTATATATTTATTTACCTAATTATATAAGAGAGCAAAAGTTATTATTCATTGCTATTGTAATGAATAGTAACTTACTATTTAATAAAAAAATTAATTTTTTTTATTGACACTTTTTTTTCTAATTTTTTTTGATGCGTAGGTTTGACCTGAACCGACTATATCTTTGTCAGTTGTTGATGCGTGCAATTTCAAATGTTATTGTTTTCAGTTCATAGTAAGATGAGCATAATTGTTTTTTAAAAAATTAGTGTTAGTCTTTTGGTTATTTTTTTCCATTCAGCTACAATATCATAGTCGTTTTTTTTTTAAAAAAAGTTTGTTAAAGTCAGTCATTTGAAATGTTTTTGTCGATCAAATTAGGAAAAAAATTGATCGACATGCTGGCACCTGACACCGCACATTGTCCGGTGCCAACAGAAACTAATACTAAATAAGTCGTCAAACGAGCTAGTATATCTATAATTGATGTAATAGTGAACCGATTATAAAATACTTAAAATACGTAACTGTATAAAGTCACAAACTTAATTCAATCACACACAAAATTAACTTCTTCAAAATTTGATAGTAAAATGCTGTATTTGTCGATAATTACAATTTATAACATTTTTCTAACAGAAATTAGGGATTTTTAGGCGTACTTTCCACTTCTTTCACAGAGTAGGAGAAAATTCTATAAAAGTAAATTACTTAATATATATTATTTATCTAACAAATATCACATAATTTATTCGTAAATTATCTCTTATTATTTATTTATTTATTTATAGTATAAGGAGAGGGAGGACTCGAACCCTCCCCAAATATATGAGAGTCCGATGACAACTAACAAGCTAAGAACATTCCTTGATATCAAAGTATGATTTAAAACATTACATAAAATACTCTCGTTGAACATGACCGAACATTATTTATATATATAGAATATATGTTCAAAAGGCTTACAAATTCTGAAAATAACAGTATTTCTTAAAACTTCTCTCCACCATCTATTGTTTTGTACTGTTCTTCATCACTTCTATGCTTAAGAACAATGGTAATATGATGAAGACTCGGGACGAGATCTCACTTAAGGACTATTGATCCATGTTTATAATAGAAAATGCTCCATTTTTATGGCTGTTGTTCTTGATCAATCCTACGCACGAGAAATTAGAGCATTAGCTATAACAATAATAACTTCGAATAAAATGGTTTATTTGTGAAATGAAGCCAGAAGCTCAGGAAAAAAAAGGAAAAAATAAGAAAGAAATCTTCATGTTATGCATATGTTTATGTATTCATTACCAGAAGTGTTACCTTATGGAACCAAAATTGCCAAATTTACATAATTATCCATAATAACATTATTAGTTATAATATTACCTTACTTCATATTATAAATTAAAATAAGAGTACAAAAAACTAATTAAACTCAAAAAAAGTATTAAACTCCAAAATAACATTTAATAAAAATACTGTAAAAAAAGGATTGTACATACATATAAGACCGTTGCGTGCACACGAGCACTAGTATAAATAACATGGTACATATATACTTTACATCATGTGGTATAAATTAGTCATACATATCAATTAATTATGTAAAGATGGTTTTAATTTTGCTTGTTTCAATTTATTCATTCTTCAAAATCGAAAAAAAAAAGCAGAGTTTGAAAAATGACATTGATCAAAAAACTTTTTATTTGTGACATTATTTAAAAATTTGTTTTGCAAAATGACATTCAAATACAAACAAAAAACAAAGACCAAACAAATGTCAAAAATTAAAAAAAGTTATATTTCAAAATCATGGTCAAACAAAGATTATTTGTTTAAATAATCCCAAATATAAAACCTAATCAAACCGAACACTATGGTTCAATTTTGGTTTTTACTCCATTCCATTGTCTTCGGTTTTATTCTAATTTAACTCTTCAAAATGCAGTCTATAATATGGCATAGCCGAAATATAAATTATGAAGATAATAATAACATAATCTTTAGTTTTGTTAAACCGATTCATTTAAATCTAAATATCATTGTAAAATCTACAGTGAAATTGTAATAAAATCAAAATATAGAACCAGCAAAACATGCAACGTTCAGTTTCAACCAAGCTGCAAACTAAAGTAATTTTCAAAAGCAGTTTGAAAATGAACCAAACTTTACAAATGATGTAGTTCCATAATGTTTTGCTTTCCGCCAATCACAGTTTCAGATTAGTTTTACGGTTACTTAAGACCGTGAGTTCAATGCCAAATCTCACTCCACTAACATATCTACAGGTCAGAGTCACCAGCCAAGACAGACAAGAAATCAACATCAAGTTTCTTTATTACAAGTCAAGTGTATCAATTCGACCTCTGTTATCGTATTATTGGTATATGTCCTGTTTTTCCTCCTCTACAATAGCCGCAGCCAAAGAATCTGCATTACAATGTAAACAAGAATAAGCAAATCGCATTTCATTTCAGGGTTTTCGACTAGATAAATATTTGCTAGAGATTCACAGACTAGTACAGTAAATGAAAAGGTCATACATGGTTTATTTATCTTCATCCTCTTCTGAAGTTTCTATTGAATTACTTGAAGCCACTTCAACATCTGCATCTCCTGACAGATCAAACATGTTACTGTTATTTGCAATCTCATATTAAAGTTATGTACTCCCACCCACCCACCCCAAAACCACAAAAAGAGTGGAAGCATCATTGCCCATTGTCTCCTTAATAAGCATTTGAAATTATTACCCGATTCTTCGTCTTCTGACCATTGCATAGGCACATGATCATCCAGAGTTTGATTTCTTGGGCCCATACTGGAAGCAGAAGCTTGATCTCCTCTCTCTTCTGATTGAGAGGATTGATTATGAGGAACTCGCTCCACAGAAGCAGAGATGGAACTATCAGACCAATAACAAATTCGGTCATTTCGTTCGAGATCTTTTAGTCCACTTCCTGAGGTAGAATCTGCAGCACCTTCTGCAGACGTGGTAAATTCAACAGACGGATCTTTTATTCCACTTCCTGAGGTAGAATCCGCAGCACCTTCTGCAGATGTGGTAAATTCAACGGATGGATTAGAGGCTGTAGAATTTGTCTTTTCGGGTGACACACTCAAGACTCCGGCAGCACCCACTGGATTAGGCTGAACTGCTTGTGCTTCAGGTTTTGCAGAGAGACCTTGTATTTTCTGGGCTTCACTAGGTCCTGCGACATGTACAGGAGCAGAATAAGAAGAAATTGGTGCCTTAGCTAGGGCATCGAGAATAAAGTGCACATTTCTTGGCTGTTGACTTGTGCTTGCTCTGTAGGTCCTCATCACACAACCGGCAGCAGCTTTTAAATGAACAACATTTTGAGAACGAGCAGCCTCAATGAGTAAGGAGGCCTCGGTAGAGTTTAGAAATTACCGGTATTGATCTGACTGGCCACATTCAAAGTGTCGCCCATTGGCATAGCTCCATGAACAGCAGCCAATTCAGTTTCAGAAAGTTGTGAACTGGATCCCATATTTGAGTGGCCCAGCTTTTCCGTGAGACTGGTCCACCTCTGCAATTGTTCATTTACTTAATCAAATATAAACGTTTTTTTTTCGCAAAGCACTATGAAGTGATTAATTGGACCAAAGAAAGCTAATTAATATCCAGGCATGCGAAACACGAGTGGGAGACATTATCTGTCAACCATGACTTCAATCGATATCCAGACATGCTAAACAAAAAGTGTTACACAGTATCTAGAAACCACAGTTTTAAGTAGGGTAATGCCATATGGCACAGATCAAATGTCACGACAGTTTTTTTCGAAAAAACTCATTGCATCAGACAACAAGTATAACATGAATCTGTTCTCAAACTCCAGTTTAGGAGCAAAATATCATACGTTAGAATGCACATAGCAACATATACAAAGAACAGGAGAAAAAACATGAAGCCTTTTTCCAACCATATCCATTCACACTTCCTGTGCAGAACACAGCTATCAGCCATCAAAATCTTCATTTTAACAAGGGGCAGCCTCTGTTGACCCACCTCTGAACATACAAAATAAGATATTAATAATTTGTTGCGCAGCACACCTGTTAATTGCAAATGGTAACAAAGCAAACAGTGTGACTGGAAAGAAAAGGATTTTGGTGGATAAAAGACCTTAGATAGCTCTGACGCACTTCTACCATTCTCGAAATCTCCTTTAGAAATAGTATCCCAATCTAGTTCACCATATTTTTGCACAGCAGCAGTGAGCTTCATGTCCTCTTCTCCAGACCAGTCCCTTCTTTTTTTCTTGGGAGTCAAACCACCAGTTAATTTTTGTATAGAAACAGGAATAATAACATTTTCCCCCTGAATAGCATTCGCAAGAAGTGAACTGTCAGAAGAAGCAGTGGATGTCTTGCTGCTTGGTATATTTATAGTCAATGGTGCATCAATAGTTGAGGCATGGGGAAGATGTGAATCATTTGAACCAGAAGCAATTAACACCTGCAAAAGACCAATAATCTCTCGTTGGATAATAAAAAAAGGCATCGGTGTTGACAAGCAGCAAAACAAAATCACATGTTACGTATTGGTACAAGAAATCTTTCTCAACGGAGAAAATGGAATCCAATTTGGGTTAGTAACAAGAACTAAACAGCATCAATTATGGCATAAAACAACATATTTGTACTTTTCTAAAAGCAAAAATATCCAATTCGTAATTAACTAAAAAATGGAACTGGACTAAGCTTGATGCAAAAGCATTCTTAACAATATTTCCTTTTAAAAAAATTATAATACATCTCATCGCTGACGTTTATTACTCAGTTGAGGGTGGATGAGACATAACTATGAGATCTGTGTGTAGTAAAACAATAAAAAGTAGGTTGAGAAATAAGAAAATTTATCAGGTTGCTCAAGTGATACCCCCCTATGGAGATCCCTTGCAATTCAACATGGGCCACCAAGGCGACAGCCACAAAAAGTGATTCGACTTAAATAAATGGTAAAGCTATGAAAATAGTTCTACTTAAATCACATGGAACACGGTAATTAGGAAAGACATGGAAACTGAACATATAATTTTTAATCTATTCAGTAATCAGTACTAATGAAATTAAAAAAAAAAAAAAAAAAGATCCATGCATACAACCTTAGATAGCGTACCGAAAAAGTCTTATTAGTATGTTAAACGTCAAATATTACATGTTAGACCCTCCCAGAGTTAAAACTGGATTCTAATTCTAGCAGTTAAGGATTCATAATGGTTTTTCTCGAAACAGTTTTCACCACTCGCCATATCTTAAAAAATTCAAGTCAGCACAGATTGTCTTTTCAAGTTTCTTGATATCAAGAATCGTGATGATCAATAGCATCGTAGTCATACAATTCCAGAACAATCATGTTGCTGTCTATAAACACTGACATACTTTAACATATGCTGCAGCCACAGCCGAAGCTTCAGGGCTTACAGCAGGAGAAGCTTCCATTTCATGTTCTAGATCGCTATCGTCATCCTATAATCAGAAGAAAAAAAGTGTTACCAATAGTAACAGATTAAGTAAGATAGTAGCGAGCTATATCAATTGGCTTTATAAACTATCCGCATAGCTCGATAACAAAAAGTGCAAGCATATGAATTCAACCAAAGTCGATCAGTGTATGGAATAAAAGAACCAATTGAAATCGTCAACACGCGCTACAGCCATTGGAGTCATCATATACGGTAGATATCAGGCGGGAAAAAAATCTTGCCGAAGGTTTTGCATCACTGGCATATTGATCTTCTAGGGTTTTCCCATATGCAAGATGACGCCACAGCGTTTGATACTCCCTCGCACAGGAAATTCCAGTAGCGGTGTTCTTCACCAACTCATCCCAATCCATTTTCTCTCCGGCAGCTTTCTCCACCTCTTGTAGCAGTGTCAGAACCGCCTCCGCAGAGTATCTACAACAATGAATAGGAATAAAAAACGTAAAATTCATCTACTAAAGATGCATTTCTCCGTTTCACATGGAATTTCTACGTCATTTTGAAAAATATGGAAGTTACCGTTGAAGAAGCGCAGCGGCGTCTTCTTCCGTGATAGACCCCTTCTTTGGATCCTTTGATTCGTCAGCCATTATTCGATTAAAGACTACTTGAATTAGGGAAAATCTGAACGATTTGGTTAAAGAAATTGGGCCAAACCATTAGCGAGAGGAAGTAGAGGTTTTACAGAGAGGGCTCGGGTGTGGAATGAGAGGGAAATGAGCGGACCAAGGGTTTATATATATACTTGTTTCTGTTTTTCTGTTAGCGCATTTTCCGCATCATGTGCAACTTAATCAACTTTCCATGAATAACTAATTCGAGAAGAATTAATTTTGAACTAATTCTGAACAAATCACCTTTACTTTATTATTATTATTATTATTATTATTGTGTATTATTTCAAATTAAAGTTCATTATGAAATTCAATCGAAATTTTATATTTAATACTATAAAATAAAAAAATCATTTTTAAAATTATAAGTCAGGAAAGCTCTTAATATTTATTGGTTGATGAGTAAGTATATGCTTTTAAACACTTTTCAAATCTTTCAAAGATTTTTTAAAAAAAAAGCAAGAAAGAAACATAAAATCAATGCTGTTGATATTATATTTCACAAAAAACCATCACAAAAAGATAAATAACCAATTTTAATTATAATACTGAAATATAGAATATATTTTTTGAAATGAAATATAGAAACTTTATTAAATAATTTATTTTCTAAGTGTTTTTTAATAAAATAATAGCTTTTTTTATATTATAATATGATAATGAAAAAACACTTTTTTATCTTTGAAGAGAAATAAAAGTTGAATTTAAAAACTACATTTTGTTATCTCTAAGCATTTTGATTATTTTTTCATAATATTTTAAAACTTCTAACCCGACTTCGGTATTCCTAAAGTTATAAATGCCCAATAAAGCTTGGTAAGTACATCATTCAATGCCAAATCTGCGAAACAATCTTACCAAGAAAGAAATACACAGACAATCCAACAATACAATAATTCAAAAGGCAAATGAAAAAGGCGGGTTAATGAAACGAAAGAAACCAGAATAAAGAAAGCAGGATCGTAGTATTAAGATTTATGTTCTGAATTCTTACAGTTAATGTACCTTTCTACCTATTCTTGTCCAAGAAAGTTTAAACTTATCAGCATCATATGAAACTCATCCCAAATAATTGGTTGCACGAAAAATACAGGAATCTTTTTACTGCTACTTAAATAGATATTGAATCGGGAATGAAGATATGTTATAAATAAATTGATTACAATTAAATTTAAACAGATTAAAGTCATCCATATGGCAGGTTCGTTCCATATCCGCCTGGATTGTTTTATCTGAATGGATTTGTAGATATGGTTCTCAACTAGCCATTATATACACATAGTTGTAGATCATGAACTGATTGTAACGGATCTTGATGCATGGCTTCTCCAAAATAGGCGATCACTTAACTGTTGGGAGAGTTTGAATTTGATACTGATCCACAGCTACATTATTAAATTTCCCACTCTGCTGCCTCACTTTAAAACTGAACTGTTTCATCGGCTTTGGATGAAACAGAGATTCGAACATTTTCTCTAAAGATTGAGCTGTATATTTAGAGTATTTGCTTGCACTTTGATCTTGTTCAACCAAAGGGCCGTAGTTCTGCATATAGCTGCGATAAACTGGCACAATTGTCTGAATAATAACCTGGCATGTTCTCTCCCGCAATCAATGTCTGAAATAACCCAGTTGGACTGCTTTTTATACATGTCATCAAACGCTTCGTTAAAAGACTTTAACCTCTGTTTTGCCAGATTCCGAGCCGTTGCACGCCCACCAGAAAAAAGAATCAGACCTTCCCTGCTTAAAAGAGCTGGAAGTTTTCCCCAGCTCTCACGAAAAAATGTAGTCGAATAGTACTCCTTGTACTGTTCGTGTTCTCTTAGCCAAGAATCTCCAAGAAGAGCACCAAGTTTCGTGCCTTTTAAGATACTTATAGACATGCCAGTGATTGTTCATCAACAACAGATAAGACGAGACAGTGTCTTCATAACCTTTGGACCATGTTTCCAAGTTCAGTTCGATGGCCTGAACAAAATTCAGAAGCTCGTCTGTAAGGATACTCTCTTGGAATTTTTCATGCATCCAGCTTATTTCGATGACCAAAACTTGTGTAAGAATTGGCTTATATTCATCCCCAAGAAGCTTATTGCAATAGTCGGTGATAAAAGTCACCACTCGGAATACTACAATCCGCAGGAGGTGGTGTCTGCCTTTGCAGTTCAACTTGAATCAAAAGCTCCCAGAAAATCTCCGAGGCACCTTCTACTACCCTCTTGATTAGATCCCGAGTTAGATTTTGGATCTCAGCACAGGCTGCTCCACCAAAGAGATGGTTGAAATCCAATCTTAGCTTATTTAAGGATGAAAAAATTTCCAACAGCTTCAACAGTTTGATAGGATCCTTCTTACTGTCCGTGACTGTTTTACCGAACTGAAGGAAAGCAAGAATTCCGGCCTGGTCAGCTATTTTTGCAAAACACGACCTCCACACATCCAATATCATCCTCTCAAACACGTCGTTGCAAAGTTTGTACTCAGATTCAAACAGGTGCTTCACAGCAAGCTCCAAATGCCTACCCCACCGAGCTACATATACCTCTATGCTTGCCACATCATTGAACTCGGAGACTGATATTTCAAGGTAATCCACTTGCAAATACTCCACGATATCAGCCAACCAATGAATTGCCATCCCACAATTCTCTCCTAAGAATCTCAATGCCTCTTCGAGTCGTTTAAGCACGCCAAGATACCCAAGAATATCATATTGGGGGTTAGATAACGATTTTTCAAGCCCATGAATGGCATCAAAAACCTTAAGAACAGCAGCAGCAGGGACCACGGCTCGATTTATATGACCCCCAACAGCACCATGGGCATCTCTTTGAGCCCTTATCGGTCGAATCACCACTTCCAAAGAAGGCAATCTATGGCTAATCTCGTCTAGTCTTGGCCCGGATTTTTCTAAAGACAACCCCAGAGCCTTGGATTTCTCTACACTGGCTTTTAACAACTTCCAAGCAGGCACCAAATTTTCAATGCCTTTATCCATTAGGGTCAATCAATTCACAAACTCCTCTGTCGAAATACTTACAATCAAATTCTCCACTGACGGGAAAAAGGCTAAATGTTTTTTCTCCTTTTTCTCTTATTTATCGGTCTTTAACTGAGAATCAAACAAAACAAAAGAAAAATCAATCTGGGTTCCTGAATAGCTCAACTTCCATTGTTTTTCTTCACCAAACCCCAACAAACCTAGACCTAAAAAAACAAAATCAACAATAAATCCCACCACTTCAATTCAAAACCGTAAAAATCAACACTTTATTCTACAAATACAATTAAATCTCCTCTGCTTAATGCGCCAAAAACACGGCCAAAAATAAAGAAAGTAACAAACAAACTCACAAGGAACCTTTACAGCGGACTGCAAATCAGTAGTCGGTGCAGCTCCACACCACTGCAGACTTGATCCAGGAATGTAATGAAGAAAGAAGAAAATGTGAAGGAAGAAGAAGAATCCCTTAATATGGAACCAGAAAAAGGAGAAGGGTTTTGGCTCACCAGTATTTGTTGGAAGTCCGATGGATCGTGCAAACAAAGCGTTTGACAGTAAACTAGTCTATTGTCTTTTTTAACCTTTTGTTTTTCTTATTATGCAACTCTTAACACTAAAAACATTTGAAATATTATTTTTTCGATTCAGCGAATTTATTATGTAGAATGTATTGATGATTTTGAGAATATGATTAATGCTCTCGGTTATTGTAATATAATGGATGACACTCACCTATTGGATTACTTGAAGTGGAAATGATGAATGTTCAAATTCCAAAACTTAGAAGAAATTACGGCTAATATCATTAAGGTCATGTTGAAGATGAAACTAGAGATGATTTATTACATCTAGAGAATATTACGCAGAAATTAAACACCCATAGCAACAACTATTCACATTTTTGTGTTGTAGTTCGAGAACACGATACCAGAGCTTTTGATGTAATGGGAAACAAATTAACAGCAATACTAAATTGTTCTAATTATGTTTGTTATTTTAAAGGATTATTAATTTATGATATTGACGGGCCTATAGATTTATATAAGGGTCTTCTTAAAAGTTATTATCTTATTAATTTATAAAACTTACTAATTTTTTAAACTGACTCAAATTTGAGAACGAAAAAAATATTATTTTAAAAATATTATTAATTTATTGAGTATTAATTTACAGAGATTTTAGAGTATTATTATCAGGCTTTCAAAGTCCTATCTTCTTTTTTTTTTTTCGAAATACTTACCAAAAGTCAAAAGCATTCTGAACAAATTATATTGAACTCAAGTTATAAGCATTTCTGAACAAATTATAAAACAAATTCACCATCAGTTCAACAGAGATAGCACTTGAATTAATGTCATTTACAGAGTTTAAGCTTCTTGAAAAATGAGGAAACGAAGGACCTAGGGTAGGGCTTTGTTGCTCCATCCACAGCTTATGAGCGACTCCACCAGCTTTTAGCTTCTCTGATAATTTCAAATTTGTGCTTCGCCCTTTACTTCAAGAGTTACCTTCATTACAGCAACAAAAGCAGTCGGCAACTTGTGTCATATGACTGAACAACTGCTTAGTTGCTAATAAGACCGAATACATTCGAAAAAGGTTACTAATCCTTCACCTTTCGATGAATCCTTCTAGGGACCTGTTACTTTTTTCCTCATGTGGGAGTCATGTGGGAGTTAGAATTAATTCTTTTTATCTATTTGTAGCCATGTGGGGAGGGGGAAAAAACGTCGAGCACAAAATTAAATATAGTATTGATTCCTATCAAAGAGGCAGGCTTAACTGAGCCTGTTCAGTCTATAAAGCCAGCGCGACCATAGAAACCAATTTTCATTAACTCTAAGTCCACCCCTTCCCCCCACCCCCAAAAAAAAAAAAAAAATTCTCGATGACCCAGGGAAAAGGATAATGATATGTCATATCTCCTACTATATATACTAACTAGTTCGCAAAGTGCAATGGATGCATTTCACTTGATTTGGCGTAGGGATTGACTATTAAGGGACATCTTACAGTATAAATATATTGGTTTGAATGGACTAAGATTTCAAGATTTGGAGTACTAGTAAAGGGGAAAGGTTATGTTTGCTCCATTGCACCATTTTTCAGGCTTGTTAAACTGGCAGGTGACTAGTTATTATTGCTGCCAGAGCCATTTCCACGACAATAACATTTCTCATAAGGTATATCAAAATTGAATAATTGGATATTTCTGCAACTTAATTTTTGACAAAATGAGAATAAACACACTTCTGAAAATCAGCTTCAAGCTAATATGAATTACACTTGCTGTTCAATAAATAAAGGTTCACGTATAATTCTATGCATTTCTTAGCAATTCAACAAGAGAAGTTATTGAATCCTTCAATGTGTCGAATAAATCTATCATCAGACGGATGAACATAACAAAAAGTTGATGTCTAAATATGCAAAGGGGATTCGTAAAGTAGAATAAACAAATTGGATAGAAATGACTAGCCTTGTGCATCGAATCAATGTTGAAAGGGGAACAATAGAGGAGAGTGTGGGGATCATCCTTATGAGCCCAGATAGCGGCGACGGAGGCATGACAGCCCTGTGCTATCACACTTCCCAGCGGCCAACTCTCGATTAAGTCCCTCCGTAGCACCACGTAATGAACCACCGTATCCGCCGACGAGCTCCCCGAATCTTGGCCGTTTTCGGCGGAGGTTGACGATTCCATTCGCGCTGAGGTGCGTAGGAAGATGGAACTACCTAGCGTGACTCTGTCGGGCCGGATCTTAAAACGGAGGGCTAATTGGGGTATCACTATGGAACCCATTTGATATTATTTTAGGAAAATGTTTTGCTTTTTCATTACTTGAATATTGGTTGGCAACTTGGCCATTCTTGAACAGTGCATGTACGAATGCTTTCTCGTGCGTGAATTGGTGTGTTTGGTCGTGCAAAGAACTTTTTGTTGGAAATTTGAATTGAATTAAATAATATGTTTATTTATGTTGTGTATTTTTTCATGATTGAATGTTTCCAAATTAAATGGTGTGTTCATTCATATTGGTGTGCAATTTTTCATGATTGGATGCTTCCAAATGGTGTCTCTTGATGACATCACTTGGTTTGTTATATAAGAAACAAGCCTTGAATGAATTAGACCTACAATTTTAGAAATTTACATCATATAGATGATCAAAATTTGAGTAGTTTTGTGGATCTTCATCCTTGTTGAATATTAAACGCTTTTAAACTTTTGTAGTTTAAAGGATTTCTGATTTGGAATGCTCCTATCACAAATCATAGTCTTTGTATCTTGGGAGACAAATTGCCAAAGTAAACCGTTAGCACCGTAGCAAGACAGTATTGTCTTAAGGACAGATATTATAAGTCCCGCCTCGACATTCTTACCAAAAAGTCATTTGTTGTTTTTGCTTGCTACTTTCCAAGATACATACCCATAAAATTTTGTACAACAATCTTAAGATAATATTAGCAACAAATGGCTTCGTCGAGTGCAACGACTCCAGTTCATCATGGTGAATGTTAGTCAAAAAGTGAGGCCCTACAGAAGAAAATCACCCGACAAAATTTTGCTATTGATTTTCTTGAAGTTCTTTTATTCCACAATGAAAACAGGGACGATTCTTTTTGAAATTATTGTTGCCATTCATTTTCTTGAAGTTCTTTTTCTTCACTGTAAGACCTTTTGAAGCACCACTAGAGGTTCCAATTCCCTCACCATCAGAAATATGGTTCACATATGAACCCAAGACCAGTACATCTCTTGTACGAGTTTAGTATTCTATTTGCATATGGGTAATGAACTGTTCAATGCTATAATTTTCTGTTGAATACAGAATTTTCCTTCGAAAGTTATTCCATGTAGGAGGAAGCTTAGATAGTATTGCTCCTACTTGAATTACATCATGAATATTAATCTGCAATTCATTCATTTGGGAAACAAGAACCTCCAATTCTCAAACTTGATCCATTAATGACATGTTTTCAGAAAAGTTAAATTTGAAGAATTTTAATGCAAGGAATCTCTCCGTACCTTTCTTCAGATCTTTATATTTAGATTCAAGTGCAATCCATACTTCCTTTGGCGTCTTGTAGTTCCGATAGACTTCATACAGTCTACTTGTCAAAGAATTCAGAATGTGACCTCTGCACAACATCTCATCAGTATCACGCTTTGCTTTGTCAAGACGTTTTTTCGCCTTTTGTTCATCAGTATCATCAGGTCCAGGTTCTGGAATTGGCTGCAAGTTCGAATCCAGAAGATAGAACAGATTCAGTGATGTTAAAAGTCATGACATCCGATCTTGCCACCTTGGATAGTTCGTCCCATCAAAACGGTCGAGTTTCATGGATTCATTCTTTCGAAACTTGAAGTTCACACTTGGATTCAATTCTGCCTCCATTAGGATATTGTTTATCGATTGTTAGAAAAAATAATTGAAGACAGAATACAATAGCCTTGAGGCATGGGAATCACTATCCGATAAACAATATTTTCACACTATAGAATTATGTTTCGCATGATATAACAAGGCAAGAGAACTCTTATGAGAAAATAATGAAAATTTGTGAAGTGAGAAGTTCTTCATATTTTCTTCTATTTATAGAATGAATATGTATTTTTCAAAGAGTCACAACTATTCGAAATAAACCATCACAACCATTTGAAGTGAATCATCACAACCATTCAGGATGAATCATCACAACCATTTAAAGTGAATCATCACAATCATTCAAAATGAATCAATACATCCATTCAAAATGATTATTAGTAATAGTCACAACTATTTGAATAAAAGTATCTTTTCAATATGAGATTTCATATCTCACTTATTCCTTACATACAAATTATACAACAGTTCTTAAAACAATGATATTTTAATCATGAAAATGGACTAATTAGATTATGGTTTGATTAAATAAACTTATTTGAGAGAAGTTTTATAAAATGTGTATTTAGTTGAGAATGAGTTTTTTTGGGAGATTTAGTTGAAAGATGTTTTGGAAAATGGTGAAATGCCTATAATGCTAGAGTTCATCTACCAATTTTGAATCATTCGGTGCATTTACGATTCTTTTATATATTTATTTACCTAATTATATAAGAGAGCAAAAGTTATTATTCATTGCTATTGTAATGAATAGTAACTTACTATTTAATAAAAAAATTAATTTTTTTTATTGACACTTTTTTTTCTAATTTTTTTTGATGCGTAGGTTTGACCTGAACCGACTATATCTTTGTCAGTTGTTGATGCGTGCAATTTCAAATGTTATTGTTTTCAGTTCATAGTAAGATGAGCATAATTGTTTTTTAAAAAATTAGTGTTAGTCTTTTGGTTATTTTTTTCCATTCAGCTACAATATCATAGTCGTTTTTTTTTTAAAAAAAGTTTGTTAAAGTCAGTCATTTGAAATGTTTTTGTCGATCAAATTAGGAAAAAAATTGATCGACATGCTGGCACCTGACACCGCACATTGTCCGGTGCCAACAGAAACTAATACTAAATAAGTCGTCAAACGAGCTAGTATATCTATAATTGATGTAATAGTGAACCGATTATAAAATACTTAAAATACGTAACTGTATAAAGTCACAAACTTAATTCAATCACACACAAAATTAACTTCTTCAAAATTTGATAGTAAAATGCTGTATTTGTCGATAATTACAATTTATAACATTTTCCTAACAGAAATTAGGGATTTTTAGGCGTACTTTCCACTTCTTTCACAGAGTAGGAGAAAATTCTATAAAAGTAAATTACTTATATATATTATTTATCTAACAAATATCACATAATTTATTCATAAATTATCTCTTATTATTTATTTATTTATTTATAGTATAAGGAGAGGGAGGACTCGAACCCTCACATAAGTAATGTTGATATATGTTTCATATCAACTTCATGTGTAATAAGTACCGAATATAGTATAGGTTTCATACCAATTTCATATGTAAGTAGTACCAAAATTGTATACGATTCATATCAATTTTATGTGTAACTAGTACCAAAATTGTGTATATTTCATACTAACTTCAAGTGTAATAAGTACCAAAATTGTAATGTTCTCATACTAATTTCATGTGTAATAAATACTAAAATTATATAGGATTCATACATATTTTATGTATACTTAGTACCGAAATTACATAGGTTTCACACCAATTTTATTTGTAACTATATAGGTTTCATACCAATGCCACGTGTATTTTGTACCTAAATTGTAAAGATTTCATATCAATTTCATGGGTATTTAGTATTCATGTGTAATAAGTACCAAAATTTTATAGGTTTCATGCCTATTTATGTATACTTAGTACCGAGTTATATAGGTTTCTTACCAATTTTATGCGTAACTAGTACAAAATGCTTAGTACCTAGTTATATAGGTTTCTTACCAATTTTATGCGTAACTAGTACAAAAATTGTATATATTTCATACTAACTTAAAGTGTATAAGTACCAAAACTGTATTGTTCTCATACCAATTTCATGTGTAATAACTACTAAAATTGTATAGGATTCATACATATTTTATGTATACTTAGTACGTAAATTGCATATGTTTCATACCAATTTTATTTGTAACTAGTACCAAAATTGTATAGGTTTCATACCAATGTCACGTGTAACTAGTACCTAAATTGTAAAGATTTCATATAAGTTCCATGGGTGATTAGTACCAAAATTATGTAGGTTTCATACCAATTTCATGTGTAATAAGTACCAAAATTTTATAGGTTTCAATGATATTTTAGTATTTTTAGGTGAATAGGGAGTTAGAATTAATGCAATTTATGGCTTGGAGATCTATTCTGTATTTGCCCAATAATAATATTTAGTACCGAATGTCTTGTGGCGCATGTCTCGTATTCAAGCCTCATCCCATCTCCTTTTCATGTAATAGTTGCTCAAAAAAATTAATATTTAATTATAAACTATTGACTGCCAAATCATAATACATAACTCATACTTCCAAATAAAAACTGCCAAAATTACTAAGTGGAATTTCACCTCAACTTATATTACATAATATTTTTTATCGTAATATATTTTATCTTGTATAGAATAGTCTTGACCATATATTATATTGTTTGTATATCATAAATAAATTGTGTCCTTGTATCAATTATCGTCATTCAAATACACTTAAACTAAAAACAAAATGGGAAGAGGTCACAGATTTCTAGAATAAATAATAGATTTATCGTTATCTACAATTTACAATCTATTATTATTAAATTATTTCCTTACTAAATACTTTTTGGTTGGTTGTCAATTAATCAAAACATGAAACAAATTGAGATAATTAAATAATAAAAAAGTTGATAA
Source organism: Haberlea rhodopensis (assembly GCA_907163345.1). Classification (NCBI taxonomy): domain Eukaryota; kingdom Viridiplantae; phylum Streptophyta; class Magnoliopsida; order Lamiales; family Gesneriaceae; genus Haberlea; species Haberlea rhodopensis. The sequence goes on along the minus strand of CAJQUN010000024.1, from coordinate 3,858,546 downwards.
TAACTCAAATTCATTAGTAAATATGATTATTTTATAAAATTTCACAATGTAATAATAAGTATGTATTGTAAAAAGGTTATTTTAAGCTTTTACTTCAAGAAAATACGTTCTCGTTTGGTGTTAAAAAAAAGAAAAGAAAAAAAAGCAATGAAATGCTTTCCAATTTATTTATTGTGGCACCACTTGGTACGAATGGTTGGATAAATGAATGATAAATAATAAAAGTAATTAAAAAGATAAAGTTGATGATAAATAATATAGTGTGATAACTTATATAATATTTGGTATGATTTTAAAATGATGGATAAAATTTGTGTGTTTATTACAATTACCAAAATACCCCCATAATATAGTTACCCTAAAAATTAAAATAATAATACATATTTGAATATTAATTTTAATTAGTAAATGTTAATAATAATTATAATTTTGGTCGTATTACAGATTATATTTAAATATTATTAAATTTGATAATTTTTAATTATTTAAAATTTTAGTGTAGTATAGGAAAAAAAATTAATAATCCCTTACCCTTCAATCCCCCAAAATATTAATTAGTCATCAAAAGAAGGATTATAATGTGTACAATATGTATCGAATGCAGGGTCGAATGCGGGCCGAACAAGCTGTTACATGTTTTATCATGTCTACCAAACACATGATAAGTGAGGGATAAAATATTTATCCTCTCTTATCATACATACAAAAAATTCCCTGTGAGTTTTAGTTATCAACTGATATCCATGAGATGATTGTATCATGACATAATCATTATTCTATTTTAAATAAATTTGTAAAAGAATAATATATTTTGACTATAAAACGGAGTCGCCTTATCGCTTCGGTCTCGCTCTTTTTCGATGAGCGCGAGTATGTTTCTTCTTGTTTTCGGCCTTAACGGCCTTGGAATTGGTGCTTTTCTCTCTGTTGGCTGTGGATTTGGTGGGTGTTTTCAGGGAAGTGGAGGTTTTGACGTTGGATTTGGTTTTGTGCGGGGGTCAGGTGGTGATGGCAGCGGTGGATTTGGGGGTGTTATAGGTAGGGTGTAAACGAATCGAATCGAGTCGAATATGCAAAAAAGTTAAGGTTCGAATTCGGCTCGAAATAATTATCTTTGAGCTCGAGTTCGATTCGAAGTTGAAATAATTTTAGAAATTTGGCTCGAGTTCGGCTCGAATCAAAGTTCGAATTCGAGTTCGGCTCGAAAAGATTCGAACTGTTCGCGAGCTATTCGAACTATTGCTCAAAAATAAATACCCGAAAGGTTCGAAATATATACATTTAATATATAATTATATTTTATTAATAATATTAAAGTTCACGAGCGGCTCGCGAACTATCGAACAAAATAATTTGGGCTCGAGTTCGGCTTTAAAAAAGTTCAAACATGTTTGAGTTCGGCTCGAGTTCGAGAATTTCGAATACGAATCGAATACTTTTCGAACTGACTCGAAAAGTTCGTGAACATGTTCGATTCGTTTACACCCTTAGTTATAGGCTTCGGCATCGTTTGAGGAGAGGCGGAAGGCATGGTCTTGTCGCTGCTTTAGGTGGTGGGGGTGGTAGTGGCTTTGGTGGGGACGTGAGATTTGGGGTGCAGGTGGCTTTGGAGTAGTGGCTGATGGTGGTCGTACTTTTGCTGGAGGTATTGGTGGCGGGGGTAGTTACGGTGGTGGTGATCAGGAAGTTTCTGATTTCGTGGCCCTTTCCTGCCTGAGTTCTTTCTTGGCAGTGGTTGCGCGACAACCCACCTCCCGTTATGAGTTGGTTTTGTCGGAATGCTCGGCGAATGGGAGATTCTTGAGCGTTCCTTTGCTCACGACCTTGGTTTTATGCGCTTTCTCGCTTTTTTTATTATAATCCTTCATAATTGCTCTCATTAAATTTTTTTTTTTGTATCATATTGTGGTGTTTTACCCCTGGAGCTATTGTCTTTCATGCCATTTTGTTTAACACTTACATCAATTGGCGATCTCTTGAGCTGAGCTCTTGTTTATGTATTGGTTGGGATACCTTTTGGCCTTTTAGCGTTGGTGCTGTTATGGACCATTGCTTGTGGTTTTTGCCTGGTTTTACTTCATGGTGTTGTTGGTGGTGGGACCGTAGTGCTCGTGCTTCATCGTTGCCAGGGATTGGACGGGTTTTGACAGTTGGAGATTGTAGTTTCGTTCCCCAAGTAGTGTTTTCTTTTGGTCGTTTCTTCCAGGTTGTGGATTTTGGATTCATGAGCTTGTGTGATTTGAGTTTGTTATCGGTTAGTGTCTCTCGATTATCTTTTTGTGTACCTTCCGAGATCATGGAAGACAGGTCTCTCCTTCGATTTTATTGTGGCTTGCTTTGGTTGAGGGGACATGATTGGCTCCAGTGGTCAATGACCTTCCCAGTTAGCGATCTTGCATTTCTGTAACGACGCAGTACCCTCATGAGTCTTTTAATTAACCTTTATATGGATGTTTATTGGACATGCATGACACTTATATCTCTAGTTCTGTTGCAAATTGTTGCGTTTTATTTTACAGTGTTCGGTTGTATTCATATTGTAAACGTTGTTCATGTATGGTTTACGTAAAAATATATATATATATATATATATATATATATATATATATTAACCTATATATATAAGCGACTAAGACATACTATTCTAAGGAATAGTATAACAGTGCAATTCCACATTTACCCCCCTATTTATTACTGTTGTGATTAACAGTAAATCGTCCATCTTTTTCTTCTTTTTTTTAAAACGTTCCATCTTTTTCCTTCATTTAATTGTTGTTTATTATTATTTTTATTTTTACATACCTAACATATTATTATACATACATAATAATAAATAAGATTTCTCATATCTCATTGACTTGAAGATCTCTTCCACCGACACTGTTCTTCCATTTTTTGGTTTTCCTTCTGCAAGGTTTCTCATCGATTGACCTTCTTTTCTTCCTTGCTTTGTTCTACAGCTTTTTCTTTTGTGGGTTTTACACTCTCTTTTGTTCTTCTGTTTTCAATTTGTGGGTTTTCCTCTACGGATTTAGAAGATCACCGTTTGTTTTCTTGTTTTTTTATGCAAGGTTTTGTGTGGATGTTGGATTTTAGAGTGTGTTTGGGTCTTTGTCTTTTACACAATCGGTCACCATACACTCTCTTTTAATTATTCCATTGTTGGTCCAAGGTACGACTGAATTTCGGATTCCTGATATGAAGGAATAGATTTTCACTTACATGTCAAAACAATATATCCTTTTTCTTTTATTTTTTCTTTTATTTTGTATTTTTTATAAAATATTCGGTATGATGAATTTCTGGTAGATCACATATCGTCGATTTTGCTTGTTTATGTACATTTTGATTTTTTTCTTACCTACGACACATAGCTAATATGTGGTATTACCTATTTACCTTTGTTCTGATGTTTGGCATCAAATATTCCCTTAATATATAAGGAGATTATATCAAAACCCTTGACCCAACAGTGCATCCATCTTATCTCAATTTTTAAAATTTAAAATATTATCTTTTTTTTTTTAGAAAAAAACTTGTTGATTTTGTCAAGTATGAATTAAAAAAAACAGATAGTTCAAAACAGATTTTTCTCGTGGCAAACTTTAATAATAAATTTTTATATGAACTTATTTAAAAAAAGAGAGTTAAAAATAAGTTTTCGTTGTGGCAAACTTTAATAATATTTTTTTATAAAATATTCGACATGATGAATTTTTGGTAGATTATAGGTCGTCAGTTTTGCTTGTTTGTATACATTTTGAGTTTTGGCTTACCTACGACCTGTTGCTAATATGTGATTGTTCTCGATTACCTTTGTTATGGTGTTTGACATCAAATTTTCCCTTCATGTATAAGGAGATTATATCAAAAAAATTAGAAAAATTAAATTATGATAATTATATATTACTTGTTTGATAATAATTTGGGACGTCACATTTACATTAATTATTTGTCAGAAAGTATATAAATAATTATAAAAGTAAGATGATTCATTAATCTTGAGGCCATAGCAAGTAATAAGAGCAATATCCTAATATAACAATGCAACTACAACAATAAATATAAACTATAATTCTAGCCATCGTCATTTTGAAAACTCTTGCGAACAACTTTTGATTGGTTTTTTTGAGCTCGTTGAGATTTACTTTTATTATGATTGATGTAATCTACTACTGCACTTTCGTATATGACTTTTGTTTAGAGAGTCTATTGGGCCCTACAAGGATATCATATGCCAAGTATTGCTATGGTGTACCGTTGGGGAAGACTTCTGTTTATTCCAACCTATTTTATTTTATATACATACGATTATGTATGTTCAATGCGTATGAACCATCTTTTTATTCTCTAGAACTATCTGTTGAACTTGTGTCGGACGCTTTGTTGGATATATATACCAGGTTATAAGCTCAAGGCGCGGTGCCAAAGTAACTAGTATATATATATATATATATATATATATATATATATATATTAACTATTATATAAGTGTGGAAGGGTCAATATTTTTATAAACAGTACAACAGTTGTGTACAGTGTAATCATCGCCTGTGCTTATGCTTGGGCCCTCTATTTTTTCCTATTGGCCAATTTTATGTGGATGAGGGCCTTGTGTGACATTAGTTCCCCAGCCCATTATTAATTGTTGCATGGCCCAAGTTAATTGATTTTTAATTTTTTTTTCCCGATGCTTGATTTTTTATTTCTTTCTTTTCATGCTTGCTTGTCAGTTCTCGCCTCCTTCTTTTCAATCATTGACTACCTCTTTTCTCCCATTCACGGCTCCCTCTTCTATGTACGTGTTTGGTGGTTCGCCTTCTTCCCCACCTGGTTATCAGTTACATTGGCTTGTAATTATTTTCTGATTATGTATTTTTTTGGTTTACTGTAGTAAAACAGGTGGATTTGGTGGTTTACCATGCTTTTGTCCATGGCTGTGGTCTTGTGAGGTATGGTTTCCACGCTTTATATATATTGTTTGGTGTTTTTCACATATATGTAGCAGACCACTTATCTACGACGAATGGATTTGTTTTCCCCATCATTTTACGCTCATGCTTCTTGAGTTCTAGGTGTGTTTGTTTTTAAGCTTTTCGGTTTCAACTATTTTTTGTTACAGATTTCGTATTCGTCATTTCCTTAATTCTGCATTTAAGGGTTGTCGGTCTTGTGTTTTACGTTTTAAGTTTCCAAATTTTCCGTTCAATCGTTTTTTGCATGTTGTTCTTTCCTCGGTTTGGTGCTAGGTATTTTTTTCGATCTCCATGTTTATAAAATCTTACTTTTTTAAGTGCTTTTGGGCCCTGTGTTTCCATGGTTGACTGCTGTTTACGTTGCTTGTTTACGAGTTTGGCATGTATTTTAGAAATCTGAAATGCTTTTAAAAAAACTGGTCTTTAAACCCATGCTTAAAGGAAAAACAACAATTTATGTGCTTAAGGGGAAGAATGACCTAAATATGTTTTATATTTAGTTCGATACAACCATGTTATAATTATCAGAGATACGATTCAAGAATTTGGATCAGTGACATTAGCATTTTAAAGGATAAAATTTTGGTCGTATCACATTGCTATTATAAATATTGTAGTATTTAATATGGTAATTTCCTTGAATGTTAGAAGTATTCACTAGTGGTTTGCTAGATTTAAGTCTTTTTTTGTTGTATAAACTGATTTATGTACTTCGAAACTTATTGTAGAAAAATATATATGAAGTGTAAAGATACTAATTCATGACTAGGGTGTCAAATAGGTTTTATAAAATAATACAAGGTCATACGTAACAAACATTAACATGTTTTTAAATTTAATAATAGTATGCTGTTACATGACCTTTGAGACTTAAGTTCTGACATTTTTTTGCTGCACTATGCCATACTTTTAGCTTCAAAATTCTATTGGCCCTTGTGTTTGTGTGTTGTCTTGCTATTCGGTTCCTTTGTTATCCGCATGCATCCCTTTGAACCTAGAGCTCGGACCGTTGATTGGTGAGGTTGTCTCCTCCATCAAGGCATATGCTCCTTTTTTATTGTTATTGGGCATGCTGTATGTTCGCTCCCGGAAACGTTTTAGCTATACTATATTCATAATATGCATGTTGCACAACCTTTAAGCCCAATGTTTCAGCATCTGTTTTGTGGCGTTGTGCATTTTTTTATACTTTTTCGCTCTGAAGTTCTGTTATGTCTTGTTAGGTTAATAACTAGGTGTTTCACTCCCTTGCTACCTTGCTTATAACTATGATGTGAATTGCGCAAAGCTTAAACCATCTTTAAACAATTTGCTTGCAAAGTTTCTTTTTAATATGACCTATATGTTTTTAAATATAATACCCTTACTATGAGAATTAAAAAAACGTATATTTTACTTATAACCTGCAAACCTTTTGGTCAATTAATTTTTTTAAACAAAATAGCCACAGTTGTGTTTATTTTTTCTTATACTTTTTCCAATTTTTTTACATATACCTTTTTTTAAGCTGCTATCATGTATGTTATATGTGTCCACGAAAAACATGTTTTAAATATACTATATGTGTAATATGCATGTTCCGAAGGCTTAACGTTCTTCATGTTGGCTGCTGCAACTTTTGCTATGTCGTCACATGGACTTTGTATTTGCTTCTATGGTGTATTTTAGATACAAAAAAACTATTTTACATACATTATATATGTAAAATGCCAAAACTTTAGTGTATCCTTGGAAACAGTGTATCTCATATTGCATACATTTTGTGGCACTTTATTTGTAATTGCTGTCTCATGCGCTTTGTTTTTGCACTGTCGATTTGTTGGTTGTTGTGTCCCGTAGGTTTTCCACATCGGGAGCGTTATTTTCTCACTTTCTTTGTGTTGTTCTTCATTTCGTTGTTGTCACTTTGCCAAGTCAGGTTCAATCTTGGTGAATCTTTTTGATTTAACACTGACAAGTTGTTGGATAGCATATTTTCAGATGATTTCTCCAAACATTAGTGGCAAGGTGCTGTTTTTCTTCCTTAGGGGTAATGCTTCTGTTTTATGTTTGTGTGAATTGTGACGTTATGATTCCCACTTCCAGATAGCCTAGCAAATCATTATATTAGAAAATGTTGATATACCTTGATTGATTATAAATTATCAAACCTGATTCAGTGTTGATTTAGTAGCCTTTTTCTATGCACATACCTTTATTAATTTTTATGCAGTATTTCCAAAGTGATGCCACATTGCTATCTAAAAAGAAAGCATTTCATATCTGAAGCCTTTTTCTGAAATGAGAAATTATGCTTATTGTTGCTTGATAGTCTAAGTTTTTATGCACGTGTGGTTTATTTTTTATTTTTTGCTCTTTTTTTAGCTGCATGTTTTTATAACATCCATCATAATTCAACTCATTTGTCCATAATTTGGTTTTATTAGATTTAATCTGTTGATTAAACTTCAATAAACATTTAATGCCAACTGTCTGTGCATCATCTATTTAAATGCAGCTCTCTCTTCTTCCAGTCGTCCATTTCCACTAAAGGATCGGCAGATTTACAAAATTAATCCGCGTCGCGTCTCATCAATAGTTTTTATGCAAAAGCTGAAAGAAATATACTTCAAATGTTTACAAAATTAAATGTTTATTTTATGCATTTGTGGCCGCTAAGTTCACTTCTTCTAGGGTTTAAAAAACGCTTAAATTACTTAGAAGGTTCGATCGAGCGAGGTGAATGTTGGGTGGGTGGAGTGTGCTGGTAATATGATGGTAATTGGCTGGCCACTCTTTTTTTGACACTTTTTTCTTGTTTAGATAAACTACTTGACATGCCCATATTCCAGTACATGTTAAATTTAGTGTCGGTAGAACTTTGAAGTGTCTGCTTTCGTGTGTGCTCAATTTGCACACTGCCTTATTCTTACGTATCCAAAGCCTACAATTTTTAAACTTTTTTCTTGTTGGATATTTTTTCCCCATAATTAAATTTGATTGTCACTTAAATAAGGAGCCAAGGCGCGGTGCATAAAAACTAGTATATATATACATTAAAATTTAAAATAATTAACTTAGATTAAAATTCCAGCACGCGTTGTCCGAGAGAAACGTCAACGCGCATTTTACACATTAGGCTGCCAACAAAGGATTCTAGCTTATTCCTGAAGCACCGCCCATTCTTTTATACAAACCCCATAATCCATCCAAATTCTCATATTCCATCCAAACCCAACTTTCTTTCTGGTGGAAACGAAGAAGAGAAAATCTCGAAAAGAAAACATGTGCTTTGTTTTTGTTTGCGACGAGGATGAGAGGGTGGTAGGCAGGCAGACGGCACAGGGGAATTGCCCGTACTGCGGGGGCATGGTGCAAGCTATGGACGTGCAGAAGGAGTGGCGATTGTGCTTCGTGCCGCTTTATTTCAAGACCAAGCGCAGATTATACTGCTCCGTCTGCTCCAGGCGATTGGTTACCATGTAACCACCCGTATACGTCGGTATTAAATAGAAGTATATGTAATTTTATGTTATTCTGTATAGATAATATATGAATATCATAATTGTTTGACTTATTGAATCAGAAATCGGGTTGATGTTGTAGGCTTTCATTTTTAGTGTGTTATATTTGTCCAACGAATCTAATCTCTACTTTGGGGATCATTCTCGCGTTGGAAAATTAGTTGATGTGGATCAATTCAAGATGAGGAGAATACGAGTAATAAATGAATTTTGATCGACGGTTACGGATTGTTCATCTATTGTGATTCTCCTTGGATCGCATTATCTAGCTTGTTGGGAGTTCATCTACTGTTAAAATTGGAGGTGATGCAACCACTTTTGTCCGATATTTCAATGGTGCAAATACACAAGTAGCTGGTTCTATCTTAATTTCTGGGTCTGTAGCAGTCCATTAACCCACATGATTTTAGGTTTAATTTCTCTTACGGCCATCTAAGTAGTAGTGATGATGCTTTCTTTAGTTATATTGTTGATTGAATAATAAGAGCGAGATGGAAGCATCTCCAGTATTTTGCATTTAAAACAAATTCACCATCAGTTCAACAGAGATAGCACTTGAATTAATGTCATTTACAGAGTTTAAGCTTCTTGAAAAATGAGGTAACGAAGGACTTAGGGTAGGCTTTGTGCTCCATCCACAGCTTATGAACGACTCCACAAGCTTTTAGCTTCTCTGATAAATTTCGAATTTGTGCTCCGGTCTTTACCTCAAGAGTTACCTTCATTACAGCAACAAAAGCAGTCGGCAACTTGTGTCATATGACTGAACAACTGCTTAGTTGCTAATAAGACCGAATACATTCGAAAAAGGTTACTAATCCTTCACCTTTCGATGAATCCTTCTCGGGACCTGTTACTTTTTTCCTCATGTGGGAGTTAGAATTAATTCTCTTTTATCTATTTGTATCCATGTGAGGAGGGGAAAAAACGTCGAGCACAAAATTAAATATAGTATTGATTCCTATCAAAGAGGCGGGATTAACTGAGCATGTTCAGTCTATAAAGCCAGCGCGACCATAGAAACCAAATTCATTAACTATCAAGTCCCTCCTCCCCCAAAAAAAAAAAAAAAAACCACAAATCGTACCCGTATCCGTATATCCGTATCCGTGCAATATAGCCTACTATATATACTAATAACTAGTTCGCAAAGTGCAATGGATGTGTTTCACTTGATTTGGCGTAGGGGTTTACTATTAAGGGACATCTTAAAGTATAAATATATTGGTTTGAATGGACTAAGATTCCAAGATATGGCGTACTAGTAAAGGGGAAAGGTTATGTTTGCTCCTTGTACCATTTTTCATGCATGTTAAACTGGCAGAGGACTAGCATAATGTATGTGTTATGATATTGCCATGGTTATTATTGTTGTCAGAGCAGTGGAGCAATTTCCACGACAATAACATTTCCCATAAGGTATAGATCAAATGGTCCAAATAAATAAAGGTTCACGTATAATTCTACGCATTTCTTAGCAATTCAACTAGAGAAGTTATTGAATCCTTCAATGTTTCGAATATATCTATCATCAGACGGATGAACATAACAAAAAAGTTGATGTCTAAATATGCAAAGGGGATTCGTAAAGGGTAGAATAAACAAATTGGATATAAATGACTAGCCTTATGAGCCCAGATAGCGGCGACGGAGGCATGACAGCCCTGTGCTATCACACTTCCCAGCGGCCAACTCTCGATTAAGTCCCTCCGTAGCACCACGTACTGAACCACCGTATCCGCCGACGAGCTCCCCGAAGCTTGGTCGTTTTCGGCGGAGGTTGACGATTCCATTCGCGCTGAGGTGCGTAGGAAGATGGAACTACCTAGCGTGACTCTGGCGGGCCGGATCTTAAAACGGGGGGCTAATTGGGTATCACTATGGAACCCATTTGATATTATTTTAGGAAAATGTTTTGCTTTTTCATTACTTGAATATTGGTTGGCCATTCTTGAACAGTGCATGTACGAATGCTTTCTCGTGTGTGAATTGGTGTGTTTGGTCGTGCAACAAACTTTTCGTTGGAAATTTAAATTGAATTAAATGATATGTTCTTTTATATTGTGATGCATTTTTTCATGATTAATGCTTCAAAATTAACTGGTGTGTCCATTCATATTGATGTGCAATTTTTCATGATTGAATGCTTCCAAATGATGTCTCTTGATGACACCACTTGGTATACAATATAACAAACAACCCGTGAATGAATTAGACATGAAATTTTAGAAATTTACATCATATAGAAGATCAAAATTTGAGTAGTTTTGTAGATCTTCATCATTGTTGAATATTAAGCGCTTTTAAACCTTTGTAGTTTAAAAGATTTGTGATTTGGAATGCTCCTATCACAAATCATAGTTTTTGTATCTTGGGAGACAAATTGCCAAAGTAAACCGTTAGCACCGTAGCGACTTGTCTTAAGGACATAGATTATAAGTCTCGCCTCGACATTCTTACCAAAAAGTCATATGTTGTTTTTGCTTGCTACTTTCCTAAGATACATACCCATAAGATTTTGTACAGCAATCTTAAGACAATATTAGCAACAAATGGCTTCGTCGAGTGAACGACTCCAGTTCATCATGGTGAATGTTAGTCAAAAAGTGGAAGGACCCACAGAAGAAAATCACCCGACAAAATTTTGCTATAGATTTTCTTGAAGTTCTTTTATTCCACAATGAAAACAGGGACGATTCTTTTTGAACTTATTGTTGCCATTCATTTTCTTGAAGTTCTTTTTCTTCACTGTAAGACCTTTTGAAGCACCACTAGAGGTTCCAATTCCCTCACCATCAGAAATATGGTTCACATTTGAACCCAAGACCAGTTCATCTCTTGTACGATTTTCGTATTCTATTTGCATATGGGTAATGAACTGTTCAATGCTATAATTTTCTGTTGAATGCAGAATTTTCCTTCGAAAGTTATTCCATGTAGGAGGAAGCTTAGATAGTATTGCTCCTACTTGAATTGCATCAGGAATATTAATCTGCAATTCATTCATTTGGGAAACAAGAACCTCCAATTCTCAAACTTGATCCATTAATGACATGTTTTCAGAAAAGTTAAATTTGAAGAATTTTAATGCAAGGAATCTCTCCGTACCTTTCTTCAGATCTTTATATTTAGATTCAAGTGCAATCCATACTTCATTTGGCGTCTTGTAGTTCCGATAGACTTCATACAGTCTACTTGTCAAAGAATTCAGAATGTGACCTCTGCACAACATCTCATCAGTATCACGCTTTGCTTTGTCAAGACGTTTTTTTCGCCTTTTGTTCATCAGTATCATCAGGTCCAGGTTCTGGAATTGGCTGCAAGTTCGAATCCAGAAGATAGAACAGATTCAGTGATGTTAAAAGTCATGACATCCGATCTTGCCACCTTGGATAGTTCGTCCCATCAAAACGGTCGAGTTTCATGGATTCATTCTTTCGAAACTTGAAGTTCACACTTGGATTCAATTCTGCCTCCATTAGGATATTGTTTATCGATTGTTAGAAAAAATAATTGAAGACAGAATACAATAGCCTTGAGGCATGGGAATCACTATCCGATAAACAATATTTTCACACTATAGAATTATGTTTCGCATGATATAACAAGGCAAGAGAACTCTTATGAGAAAATAATGAAAATTTGTGAAGTGAGAAGTTCTTCATATTTTCTTCTATTTATAGAATGAATATGTATTTTTCAAAGAGTCACAACTATTCGAAATAAACCATCACAACCATTTGAAGTGAATCATCACAACCATTCAGGATGAATCATCACAACCATTTAAAGTGAATCATCACAATCATTCAAAATGAATCAATACATCCATTCAAAATGATTATTAGTAATAGTCACAACTATTTGAATAAAAGTATCTTTTCAATATGAGATTTCATATCTCACTTATTCCTTACATACAAATTATACAACAGTTCTTAAAACAATGATATTTTAATCATGAAAATGGACTAATTAGATTATGGTTTGATTAAATAAACTTATTTGAGAGAAGTTTTATAAAATGTGTATTTAGTTGAGAATGAGTTTTTTTGGGAGATTTAGTTGAAAGATGTTTTGGAAAATGGTGAAATGCCTATAATGCTAGAGTTCATCTACCAATTTTGAATCATTCGGTGCATTTACGATTCTTTTATATATTTATTTACCTAATTATATAAGAGAGCAAAAGTTATTATTCATTGCTATTGTAATGAATAGTAACTTACTATTTAATAAAAAAATTAATTTTTTTTATTGACACTTTTTTTTCTAATTTTTTTTGATGCGTAGGTTTGACCTGAACCGACTATATCTTTGTCAGTTGTTGATGCGTGCAATTTCAAATGTTATTGTTTTCAGTTCATAGTAAGATGAGCATAATTGTTTTTTAAAAAATTAGTGTTAGTCTTTTGGTTATTTTTTTCCATTCAGCTACAATATCATAGTCGTTTTTTTTTTAAAAAAAGTTGTTAAAGTCAGTCATTTGAAATGTTTTTGTCGATCAAATTAGGAAAAAAATTGATCGACATGCTGGCACCTGACACCGCACATTGTCCGGTGCCAACAGAAACTAATACTAAATAAGTCGTCAAACGAGCTAGTATATCTATAATTGATGTAATAGTGAACCGATTATAAAATACTTAAAATACGTAACTGTATAAAGTCACAAACTTAATTCAATCACACACAAAATTAACTTCTTCAAAATTTGATAGTAAAATGCTGTATTTGTCGATAATTACAATTTATAACATTTTTCTAACAGAAATTAGGGATTTTTAGGCGTACTTTCCACTTCTTTCACAGAGTAGGAGAAAATTCTATAAAAGTAAATTACTTAATATATATTATTTATCTAACAAATATCACATAATTTATTCGTAAATTATCTCTTATTATTTATTTATTTATTTATAGTATAAGGAGAGGGAGGACTCGAACCCTCCCCAAATATATGAGAGTCCGATGACAACTAACAAGCTAAGAACATTCCTTGATATCAAAGTATGATTTAAAACATTACATAAAATACTCTCGTTGAACATGACCGAACATTATTTATATATATAGAATATATGTTCAAAAGGCTTACAAATTCTGAAAATAACAGTATTTCTTAAAACTTCTCTCCACCATCTATTGTTTTGTACTGTTCTTCATCACTTCTATGCTTAAGAACAATGGTAATATGATGAAGACTCGGGACGAGATCTCACTTAAGGACTATTGATCCATGTTTATAATAGAAAATGCTCCATTTTTATGGCTGTTGTTCTTGATCAATCCTACGCACGAGAAATTAGAGCATTAGCTATAACAATAATAACTTCGAATAAAATGGTTTATTTGTGAAATGAAGCCAGAAGCTCAGGAAAAAAAAGGAAAAAATAAGAAAGAAATCTTCATGTTATGCATATGTTTATGTATTCATTACCAGAAGTGTTACCTTATGGAACCAAAATTGCCAAATTTACATAATTATCCATAATAACATTATTAGTTATAATATTACCTTACTTCATATTATAAATTAAAATAAGAGTACAAAAAACTAATTAAACTCAAAAAAAGTATTAAACTCCAAAATAACATTTAATAAAAATACTGTAAAAAAAGGATTGTACATACATATAAGACCGTTGCGTGCACACGAGCACTAGTATAAATAACATGGTACATATATACTTTACATCATGTGGTATAAATTAGTCATACATATCAATTAATTATGTAAAGATGGTTTTAATTTTGCTTGTTTCAATTTATTCATTCTTCAAAATCGAAAAAAAAAAGCAGAGTTTGAAAAATGACATTGATCAAAAAACTTTTTATTTGTGACATTATTTAAAAATTTGTTTTGCAAAATGACATTCAAATACAAACAAAAAACAAAGACCAAACAAATGTCAAAAATTAAAAAAAGTTATATTTCAAAATCATGGTCAAACAAAGATTATTTGTTTAAATAATCCCAAATATAAAACCTAATCAAACCGAACACTATGGTTCAATTTTGGTTTTTACTCCATTCCATTGTCTTCGGTTTTATTCTAATTTAACTCTTCAAAATGCAGTCTATAATATGGCATAGCCGAAATATAAATTATGAAGATAATAATAACATAATCTTTAGTTTTGTTAAACCGATTCATTTAAATCTAAATATCATTGTAAAATCTACAGTGAAATTGTAATAAAATCAAAATATAGAACCAGCAAAACATGCAACGTTCAGTTTCAACCAAGCTGCAAACTAAAGTAATTTTCAAAAGCAGTTTGAAAATGAACCAAACTTTACAAATGATGTAGTTCCATAATGTTTTGCTTTCCGCCAATCACAGTTTCAGATTAGTATTACGGTTACTTAAGACCGTGAGTTCAATGCCAAATCTCACTCCACTAACATATCTACAGGTCAGAGTCACCAGCCAAGACAGACAAGAAATCAACATCAAGTTTCTTTATTACAAGTCAAGTGTATCAATTCGACCTCTGTTATCGTATTATTGGTATATGTCCTGTTTTTCCTCCTCTACAATAGCCGCAGCCAAAGAATCTGCATTACAATGTAAACAAGAATAAGCAAATCGCATTTCATTTCAGGGTTTTCGACTAGATAAATATTTGCTAGAGATTCACAGACTAGTACAGTAAATGAAAAGGTCGTACATGGTTTATTTATCTTCATCGTCTTCTGAAGTTTCTATTGAATTACTTGAAGCCACTTCAACATCTGCATCTCCTGACAGATCAAACACGTTACTGTTATTTTCAATCTCATATTAAAGTTATGTATTCCCCCCCCCCCCCCCCCCCCCCACCCCACCCGCCCAAAAACCACAAAAAGAGTGGAAGCATCATTGCCCATTGTCTCCTTAATAAGCATTTGAAATTATTACCCGATTCTTCGTCTTCTGACCATTGCATAGGCACATGATCATCCAGAGTTTGATTTCTTGGGCCCATACTGGAAGCAGAAGCTTGATCTCCTCTCTCTTCTGATTGAGAGGATTGATTATGAGGAACTCGCTCCACAGGAGCAGAGATGGAACTATCAGACCAATAACAAATTCGGTCATTTCGTTCGAGATCTTTTATTCCACTTCCTGAGGTAGAATCCACAGCACCTTCTGCAGATGTGGTAAATTCAACGGACGGATCTTTTATTCCACTTCCTGAGGTAGAATCCGCAGCACCTTCTGCAGATGTGGTAAATTCAACGGATGGATTAGAGGCTGTAGAATTTGTCTTTTCGGGTGACACACTCAAGACTCCGGCAGCACCCACTGGATTAGGCTGAACTGCTTGTACTTCAGGTTTTGCAGAGAGACCTTGTATTTTCTGGGCTTCAGTAGGTCCTGCGACATGTACAGGAGCAGAATAAGAAGAAATTGGTGCCTTAGCCAGGGCACCGAGAATAAAGTGCACATTTCTTGGCTGTTGACTTGTGCTTGCTCTGTAGGTCCTCATCACACAACCAGCAGCAGCTTTTAAATGAACAACATTTTGAGAACGAGCAGCCTCAATGAGTAAGGAGGCCTCGGTAGAGTTTAGAAATTACCGGTATTGATCTGACTGGCCACATTCAAAGTGTCGCCCATTGGCATAGCTCCATGAACAGCAGCCAATTCAGTTTCAGAAAGTTGTGAACTGGATCCCATATTTGAGTGGCCCAGCTTTTCCGTGAGACTGGTCCACCTCTGCAATTGTTCATTTACTTAATCAAATATAAACGTTTTTTTTTCGCAAAGCAATATGAAGTGATTAATTGGACCAAAGAAAGCTAATTAATATCCAGGCATGCGAAACACGAGTGGGAGACATTATCTGTCAACCATGACTTCAATCGATATCCAGACATGCTAAACAAAAAGTGTTACACAGTATCTAGAAACCACAGTTTTAAGTAGGGTAATGCCATATGGCACAGATCAAATGTCACGACAGTTTTTTTCGAAAAAACTCATTGCATCAGACAACAAGTATAACATGAATCTGTTCTCAAACTCCAGTTTAGGAGCAAAATATCATATGTTAGAATGCACATAGCAACATATACAAAGAACAGGAGAAAAAACATGAAGCCTTTTTCCAACCATATCCATTCACACTTCCTGTGCAGAACACAGCTATCAGCCATCAAAATCTTCATTTTATCCCACAAAGGAGAAGTACATTAGGTTCATATGCAACAAGGGGCAGCCTCTGTTGACCCACCTCTGAACATACAAAATAAGATATTAATAATTTGTTGCGCAGCACACCTGTTAATTACAAATGGTAACAAAGCAAACAGTGTGACTGGAAAGAAAAGGGTTTTGGTGGATAAAAGACCTTAGATAGCTCTGACGCACTTCTACCATTCTCGAAATCTTCTTTAGAAATAGTATCCCAATCTAGTTCACCATATTTTTGAAGAGCAGCAGTGAGCTTCATGTCCTCTTCTCCAGACCAGTCCCTTCTTTTTTTCTTGGGAGTCAAACCACCAGTTAATTTTTGTATAGAAACAGGAATAATAACATTTTCCCCCTGAATAGCATTCGCAAGAAGTGAACTGTCAGAAGCAGCAGTGGATGTCTTGGTGCTTGGTATATTTATAGTCAATGGTGCATCAATAGTTGAGGCATGGGGAAGATGTGAATCATTTGAACCAGAAGCAATTAACACCTGCAAAAGACCAATAATCTCTCGTTGGATAATAAAAAAAGGCATCGGTGTTGACAAGCAGCAAAACAAAATCACATGTTACGTATTGGTACAAGAAATCTTTCTCAACGGAGAAAATGGAATCCAATTTGGGTTAGTAACAAGAACTAAACAGCATCAATTATGGCATAAAACAACATATTTGTACTATTATTTTCTAAAAGCAAAAATATCCAATTCGTAATTAACTAAAAAATGGAACTGGACTAAGCTTGATGCAAAAGCATTCTTAACAATATTTCCTTTAAAAAAAATTATAATACATCTCATCGCTGACATTTATTATTCAGTTGAGGGTGGATGAGACATAACTATGAGATCTGTGTGTAGTAAAACAATAAAAAGTAGGTTGAGAAATAAGAAAATTTATCAGGTTGCTCAAGTGATACCCCCCTATGGAGATCCCTTGCAATTCAACATGGGCCACCAAGGCGACAGCCACAAAAAGTGATTCGACTTAAATAAATGGTAAAGCTATGAAAATAGTTCTACTTAAATCACATGGAACACGTTAATTAGGAAAGACATGGAAACTGAACATATAATTTTTAATCTATTCAGTAATCAGTACTAATGAAATTAAAAAAAAAAAAAAGATCCATGCATACAACCTTAGATAGCGTACCGAAAAAGTCTTATTAGTATGTTAAACGTCAAATATTACATGTTAGACCCTCCCAGAGTTAAAACTGGATTCTAATTCTAGCAGTTAAGGATTCATAATGGTTTTTCTCGAAACAGTTTTCACCACTCGCCATATCTTAAAAAATTCAAGTCAGCACAGATTGTCTTTTCAAGTTTCTTGATATCAAGAATCGTGATGATCAATAGCATCGTAGTCATACAATTCCAGAACAATCATGTTGCTGTCTATAAACACTGACATACTTTAACATATGCTGCAGCTACAGCCGAAGCTTCAGGGCTTACAGCAGGAGAAGCTTCCATTTCATGTTCTAGATCGCTATCGTCATCCTATAATCAGAAGAAAAAAAGTGTTAGCAATAGTAACAGATTAAGTAAGATAGTAGCGAGCTATATCAATTGGCTTTATAAACTATCCGCATAGCTCGATAACAAAAAGTGCAAGCATATGAATTCAACCAAAGTCGATCAGTGTATGGAATAAAAGAACCAATTGAAATCGTCAACACGCGCTACAGCCATTGGAGTCATCATATACGGTAGATATCAGGCGGGAAAAAAATCTTGCCGAAGGTTTTGCATCACTGGCATATTGATCTTCTAGGGTTTTCCCATATGCAAGATGACGCCACAGCGTTTGATACTCCCTCGCACAGGAAATTCCAGTAGCGGTATTCTTCACCAACTCATCCCAATCCATTTTCTCTCCGGCAGCTTTCTCCACCTCTTGTAGCAGTGTCAGAACCGCCTCCGCAGAGTATCTACAACAATGAATAGGAATAAAAAACGTAAAATTCATCTACTAAAGATACATTTCTCCGTTTCACATGGAATTTCTACGTCATTTTGAAAAAAATGGAAGTTACCGTTGAAGAAGCGCAGCGGCGTCTTCTTCCGTGATAGACCCCTTCTTTGGATCCTTTGATTCGTCAGCCATTATTCGATTAAAGACTACTTGAATTAGGGAAAATCTGAACGATTTGGTTAAAGAAATTGGGAAAAACCATTAGCGAGAGGAAGTAGAGGTTTTACAGAGAGGGCTCGGGTGTGGAATGAGAGGGAAAAATGAGCGGACCAAGGGTTTATATATATACTTGTTTCTGTTTTTCTGTTAGCGCATTTTCCGCATCAATTATGACGGATTTGCAACTAATCAACTTTCCATGAATAACTAATTCGAGAAGAATTAATTTTGAACTAATTCTGAACAAATCACCTTTACTTTATTATTATTATTATTATTATTGTGTATTATTTCAAATTGTTCATTATGAAATTCAAATCGAAAATTTATATTTAATACTATAAAATAAAAAAATCATTTTTAAAATTATAAGTCAGGAAAGCTCTTAATATTTATTGGTTGATGAGTAAGTATATGCCTTTAAACACTTTTCAAATCTTTCAAAGATTTTTTAAAAAAAAAAGCAAGAAAGAAACATAAAATTAATGCTGTTGATATTATATTTCACAAAAAACCATCACAAAAAGATAAATAACCAATTTTAATTATAATACTGAAATATAGAATATATTTTTGAAATGAAATATAGAAACTTTATTAAATAATTTATTTTCTAAGTGTTTTTTAATAAAATAATAGTTTTTTTTATATTATAATATGATCCACAGCTACATTATTAAATTTCCCACTCTGCTGCCTCACTTTAAAACTGAACTGTTTCATCGGCTTTGGATGAAACAGAGATTCGAACATTTTCTCTAAAGATTGAGCTGTATATTAGAGTATTTGCTTGCACTTTGGTCTTGTTCAACCAAAGGGCCGTAGTTCTGCATATAGCTGCGATAAACTGGCACAATTGTCCGAATAATAACCTGGCATGTTCTCTCCCGCAAATCAATGTCTGAAATAACCCAGTTGGACTGCTTTTTATACATGTCATCAAACGCTTCGTTAAAAGCCTTTAACCTCTGTTTTGCCAGATTCCGAGCCGTTGCACGCCCACCAGAAAAAAGAATCAGACCTTCCCTGCTTAAAAGAGCTGGAAGTTTTCCCCAGCTCTCACGAAAAAATGTAGTCGAATAGTACTCCTTGTACTGTTCGTGTTCTCTTAGCCAAGAATCTCCAAGAAGAGCACCAAGTTTCGTGCCTTTAAGATACTTATAGACATGCCAGTGATTGTTCATCAAGAACAGATAAGACGAGACAGTGCTCCATAACCTTTGGACCATGTTTCCAAGTTCAGTTCGATGGCCTGAACAAAATTCAGAAGCTCGTCTGTAAGGATACTCTCTTGGAATTTTTCATGCATCCAGCTTATTTCGATGACCAAAACTTGTGTAAGAATTGGCTTATATTCATCCCCAAGAAGCTTATTGCAATAGTCGGTGATAAAAGTCACCACTCGGAATACAACAATCCGCAGGAGGTGGTGTCTGCCTTTGCAGTTCAACTTGAATCAAAAGCTCCCCGAAAATCTCCGAGGCACCTTCTACTACCCTCTTGATTAGATCCCGAGTTAGATTTTGGATCTCAGCACAGGCTGCTCCACCAAAGAGACGGTTGAAATCCAATCTTAGCTTATTTAAGGATGAAAAAATTTCCAACAGCTTCAACAGTTTGATAGGATCCTTCTTACTGTCCGTGACTGTTTTACCGAACTGAAGGAAAGCAAGAATTCCGGCCTGGTCAGCTATTTTTGCAAAACACGACCTCCACACATCCAATACCATCCTCTCAAACACGTCGTTGCAAAGTTTGTACTCAGATTCAAACAGGTGCTTCACAGCAAACTCCAAATGCCTACCCCACTGAGCTACATATACCTCTATGCTTGCCACATCATTGAACTCGGAGACTGATATTTCAAGGTAATCCATATTTAGTGCTTGCAAACTAGCACGAACGTTTGAACTATGGACCATAACATAGATGGATATACCCTTGTCAAGCCTGTCATTTAAAATTAATCTCCCCAAAATAGCCTGTAACTTCTGGATAACAGCAACTGGCAAAGGTGATGGAGCAATGCAGGCCTGTTCGCCTGCCACAGTTGGAGAGGACATAGGCAACGGAACACTATTCTCAACCAAAAGGCGCCTAAACTCGTTTTCCAATCTGTCCAATGAAACTTCAAGAAGCCCTCCATCAAGATGGCCCTTTTCTTCACCCGCCTCAAGTTCCCGAAGATTGTTAAGTGCCTTTTTTAAACCCGAAATAAACCTTTCATCCGCCACCTTGTGATCCTCCAAATACTCCACGATATCAGCCAACCAATGAATTGCCATCCCACAATTCTCTCCTAAGAATCTCAATGCCTCTTCGAGTCGTTTAAGCACGCCAAGATACCCAAGAATATCATATTGGGGGTTAGATAAAGATTTTTCAAGCCCATGAATGGCATCAAAAACCTTAAGAACAGCAGCAGCAGGGACCACGGCTCGATTTATATGACCCCCAACAGCACCATGGGCATCTCTTTGAGCCCTTATCTGTCGAATCACCACTTCCAAAGAAGGCAATCTATGGCTAATCTCGTCTAGTCTTGGCCCGGATTTTTCTAAAGACAACCCCAGAGCCTTGGATTTCTCTACACTGGCTTTTAACAACTTCCAAGCAGACACCAAATTTTCAATGCCTTTATCCATTAGGGTCAATCAATTCACAAACTCCTCTGTCGAAATACTTAGCCAATCAAATTCTCCACTGACGGGAAAAAGACTAAATATTTTTCTCCTTTTTCTCTTATTTATCAGTATTTAACTGAGAATCAAACAAAACAAAAGAAAAATCAATCTGGGTTCCTGAATAGCTCACTTCCATTGTTTTCTTTCACCAAACCCCAACAAACCCAGACCTAAAAAAACAAAATCAACAATAAATCCCACCACTTCAACTCAAAACCGTAAAAATCAACACTTGATTCTACAAATACAATTAAATCTCCTCTGCTTAATGCGCCAAAAACACGGCCAAAAATAAAGAAAAAAACAAACAAACTCACATGGAACCTTTACAGCGGACTGCAAATCAGTAGTCGGTGCAGCTCCACACCACTGCAGACTTGATCCAGGAATGTAATGAAGCAAGAAGAAAATGTGAAGGAAGAAGAAGAATCCCTTAATATGGAACCAGAAAAAGGAGAAGGGTTTTGGCTCACCAGTATTTGTTGAAAGTCCGATGGATCGTGCAAACAAAGCGTTTGACAGTAAACTAGTCTATTGTCTTTTTTAACCTTTTGTTTTTCTTATTATGCTACTCTTACACTAAAAAACATTTGAAATATTATTTTTTCGATTCAGCGAATTTATTATGTAGAATGTATTGATGAGTTTGAGAATATGATTAATGATCTCGGTTATTGTAATAAAATGAATGACACTCACATATTGGATTACTTGAAGTGAAAATGATGAACGTTCAAATTGCAAAACTTAGAAGAAATTACGGCTAGTATCATTAAGATCATGTTGAGGATGAAACAAGAGATGATTTAATACATCTAGAACATATTACGCAGAAATTAAACATCCATAGCAACAACTATTCACATTTTTGTGTTGTAGTTCGAGAACACGATACCAGAGCTTTTGATGTAATGAGAAAAAAACAAACAGCAATATATTAATATTTTACTAAATTATTCTAATTATGTTTGCTATTTTAAAGGATTATTAATTTATGATATTAATGGGCCTATAAATTTATATAAGGGTCTTTTTAAAATTATTATTATTAATTTATAAAACTTACTAATTTTTTAAACTGGCTCAAATTTGAGAACGAAAAAAATATTATTAATTTATTGAGTATCATATGAAACTCATCCCAAATAATTGGTTGCACGAAAAATACAGGAATCTTTTTACTGCTACTTAAATAGATATTGAATCGGGAATGAAGATATGTTATAAATAAATTGATTACAATTAAATTTAAACAGATTAAAGTCATCCATATGGCAGGTTCGTTCCATATCCGCCTGGATTGTTTTATCTGAATGGATTTGTAGATATGGTTCTCAACTAGCCATTATATACACATAGTTGTAGATCATGAACTGATTGTAACGGATCTTGATGCATGGCTTCTCCAAAATAGGCGATCACTTAACTGTTGGGAGAGTTTGAATTTGATACTGATCCACAGCTACATTATTAAATTTCCCACTCTGCTGCCTCACTTTAAAACTGAACTGTTTCATCGGCTTTGGATGAAACAGAGATTCGAACATTTTCTCTAAAGATTGAGCTGTATATTTAGAGTATTTGCTTGCACTTTGATCTTGTTCAACCAAAGGGCCGTAGTTCTGCATATAGCTGCGATAAACTGGCACAATTGTCTGAATAATAACCTGGCATGTTCTCTCCCGCAAATCAATGTCTGAAATAACCCAGTTGGACTGCTTTTTATACATGTCATCAAACGCTTCGTTAAAAGCCTTTAACCTCTGCTTTACCAGATTTCGAGCCGTTGCACGCCCACCAGAAAAAAGAATCAGACCTTCCCTGCTTAAAAGAGCTGGAAGTTTTCCCAGCTCTCACGAAAAAATGTAGTCGAATAGTACTCCTTGTACTGTTCGTGTTCTCTTAGCCAAGAATCTCCAAGAAGAGCACCAAGTTTCGTGCCTTTAAGATACTTATAGACATGCCAGTGATTGTTCATCAAGAACAGATAAGACGAGACAGTGTCTTCATAACCTTTGGACCATGTTTCCAAGTTCAGTTCGATGGCCTGAACAAAATTCAGAAGCTCGTCTGTAAGGATACTCTCTTGGAATTTTTCATGCATCCAGCTTATTTCGATGACCAAAACTTGTGTAAGAATTGGCTTATATTCATCCCCAAGAAGCTTATTGCAATAGTCGGTGATAAAAGTCACTACTCTCGGAATACTACAATCCGCAGGAGGTGGTGTCTCTCCGAGGCACCTTCTACTACCCTCTTGATTAGATCCCGAGTTAGATTTTGGATCTCAGCACAGGCTGCTCCACCAAAGAGACGGTTGAAATCCAAGCTTAGCTTATTTAAGGATGAAAAAATTTCCAACAGCTTCAACAGTTTGCTAGGATCCTTCTTACTGTCCGTGACTGTATTACCGAACTGAAGGAAAGCAAGAATTCCGGCCTGGTCAGCTATTTTTGCAAAACACGACCTCCACACATCCAATACCATCCTCTCAAACACGTCGTTGCAAAGTTTGTACTCAGATTCAAACAGGTGCTTCACAGCAAACTCCAAATGCCTACCCCACTGAGCTACATATACCTCTATGCTTGCCACATCATTGAACTCGGAGACTGATATTTCAAGGTAATCCATATTTAGTGCTTGCAAACTAGCACGAACGTTTGAACTACGGACCTCAACATAGATGGATATACCCTTGTCAAGCCTGTCATTTAAAATTAATCTCCCCAAAATAGCCTGTAACTTCTGGATAACAGCAACTGGCAAAGGTGATGGAGCAATGCAGGCCTGTTCGCCTGCCACAGTTGGAGAGGACATAGGCAACGGAACACTATTCTCAACCAAAAGGCGCCTAAACTCGTTTTCCAATCTGTCCAATGAACCTTCAAGAAGCCCTCCATCAAGATGGCCCTTTTCTTCACCCGCCTCAAGTTCCCGAAGATTGTTAAGTGCCTTTTTTAAACCCGAAATAAACCTTTCATCCGCCACCTTGTGATCCTCCAAATACTCCACGATATCAGCCAACCAATGAATTGACATCCCACAATTCTCTCCTAAGAATCTCAATGCCTCTTCGAGTCGTTTAAGCACGCCAAGATACCCAAGAATATCATAATGGGGGTTAGATAACGATTTTTCAAGCCCATGAATGGCATCAAAAACCTTAAGAACAGCAGCAGCAGGGACCACGGCTCGATTTATATGACCCCCAACAGCACCATGGGCATCTCTTTGAGCCCTTATCGGTCGAATCACCACTTCCAAAGAAGGCAATCTATGGCTAATCTCGTCTAGTCTTGGCCCGGATTTTTCTAAAGACAACCCCAGAGCCTTGGATTTCTCTAAACTGGCTTTTAACAACTTCCAAGCAGACACCAAATTTTCAATCCTTTATCCATTAGGGTCAATCAATTCACAAACTCCTCTGTCGAAATACTTAGCCAATCAAATTCTCCACTGACGGAAAAAGACTAAATATTTTTCTCCTTTTTCTCTTATTTATCAGTATTTAACTGAGAATCAAACAAAACAAAAGAAAAATCAATCTGGGTTCCTGAATAGCTCACTTCCATTGTTTTCCTTCACCAAACCCCAACAAACCCAGACCTAAAAAAACAAAATCAACAATAAATCCCACCACTTCAACTCAAAACCGTAAAAATCAACACTTGATTCTACAAATACAATTAAATCTCCTCTGCTTAATGCGCCAAAACACGGCCAAAAATAAAGAAAGTAACAAACAAACTCACATGGAACCTTTACAGCGGACTGCAAATCAGTAGTCGGTGCAGCTCCACACCACTGCAGACTTGATCCAGGAATGTAATGAAGCAAGAAGAAAATGTGAAGGAAGAAGAAGAATCCCTTAATATGGAACAAGAAAAAGGAGAAGGGTTTTGGCTCACCAGTATTTGTTGAAAGTCCGATGGATCGTGCAAACAAAGCGTTTGACAGTAAACTAGTCTATTGTCTTTTTTAACCTTTTGTTTTTCTTATTATGCTACTCTTACACTAAAAACATTTCAAGATTATTTTTTCAATTCAGCGAATTTATTATGTATAATGTATTGATGGCTTTGAGAATATGATTAATGATCTCGTTTACTGTAATATAATGGATGACACTCACTTATTAGATTACTTGAAGTGAAAATGATGAATGTTCAAATTCCAAAACTTAGAAGAAATTACGGCTAGTATCATTAAGATCATGTTGAGGATGAAACAAGAGATGATTTAATACATCTAGAACTTATTACGCAGAAATTAAACACCCGTAGCAACAACTATTCACATTTTTGTTTTGTAGTTCGAGAACACGATACCAGAGCTTTTGATTTATTGAGAAAAAAACAAACCGTGATATATTAATATTTTACTAAATTGTTCTAATTATGTTTGTTATTTTAAAGGATTATTAATTTATGATATTGACGGGCCTATAAATTTATATAAGGGTCTTCCTAAAAATTATTATCTTATTAATTTATTAAAGTTACTAATTTTTAAAACTAACTCAAATTTGAGAACAAAAAAAATATTATTTTAAAATATTTTTAATTTATCAAAAATTAATTTACAGAGAATTTAGAGTATTATTATCACTCTTTTAGGACTTTCAAAGTCCTATCTTCTTCTTTTTTTTATTTGTTTTGTTTGAAATACTTGCCAATTCCTATATTATAAAGTCAAAAGCATTCTGAACAAATTATATTGACCTCAAGTTATAAGCATTTCTGAACAAATTATACTGATATCTTAGTATGTTTATGTTTATAAAATATCCTTATATAAATAATTACCTTTAATATTTTAATTCTTCTCCAATTTTGTAATAATACTATACAAAAGAATTGGCAAATTTTTTTCTGTATGTATACATTGTGATAATTGTACACAATTATGCATGCGCAATACATACGTGAGTTCCCACTGCAGATTCTTTCAAAATCATGAAAATACGGGATGTGCTCACATCGAAGATTCCAAATTTGTCTTTTGGATTATATATTAATTGTTTTCTTCAAAAATATAGTTTGAGATACTCTTAACGTAATGTAACGCTAACCGAAGTACGATTAAATATTTCAAGATTATGTTTCTTTCAGAAAATATTTTATATACATACATGTAAATAGTGTGATAGGGGACTAAATTTTTATACCGAGGAGCGAGATTCTATGGGTGTAAATGAATCGAGCCAGTTCGCGAGCTTTTTGAGTCGGCTCGAAAAATATTTTATTCAAAATTATCGAATTCGAGCTGAATTCTAACATGTTCGAACTTTTTTCAAGTCGAACTCGCACACAAATCAATTTTTTCCGATAGTCCGTGAGCCGCTCGCGAGCTTGAAGTGACCTGATTCAGTCCCTAATGTTTGCGTCAATTCCCGATTCAGCCATTGAAGTTTTAAATGACCCGAATCAGTCCCTCTCTGTTTGTTTTAACGATGCATTTAACGTTTAGAAGTTAGAGCTGATTTGGGACTAATTAGAAAAGTAAATGGACTAAATCGAGTCAATATAAACAATAGGGATTAAATCAAGAATGTGTACAAACAAGAGAGATCATATCATGTATTATCCCTCTTGGTTATTTCGATTTTTACATTTGAAAGTCATGCTGAAAAATAATCACCAATTTATATTATGGTTAACTAAAATATAACAATTGCAAAACTCAACGAACACATGAATAGAAAATCAGAAATTTCCATCAAGAACACGTAAAAAAAGAAAAGAAAAAAGCAAGCCACCTTCTTGAATGTGTGAATCTCACTTTTTATGGATTTCCAAATCTGACATCAACTTGGGCAACTTGTTTTTCTTCTTCTGCTGATATTTCGCATAAGAATACCAAACACCACCAGCAGTGTTGATTATTAGCCCCGTGACATTTAAAGCGTGCACTTGCACTCCTCCCAGTAAGACAAAGCCTAGCGTCTGACCACAAACCAAAATAGGAGCAATTTAATAAATAAGCAGGATTTGCATGGATCTGAAGAACAAGAACCGAAACAGGCATGTAAATTTTCCAACTTACTGTTGAACCAACGCCCTTGAGGACCCCTACGATGGTAGTCGTTAAAGCAGAGTTGACAATGGTACACAAGAACATGGTGTAATTCAGAACTATACTCATCACCAGGGAAAGAAGAAGAATGACCAAAAATGATAGTGAAGTGCTCTGTTTTCAAAGAAAAATTTATGGCTATTTATTAAATAAATTTCAGAACAAGTGCTACATGAGAAAAAATGCAGTCCATCGGTTACTAGAAAACCAGATGTGTGAGAGAGAGGTTACAGATAAAAGTTTTCATGACATCAAGTAAATTTCTATCAATACTTCTGTAATTACATAGCACTCATAAAAAATTCTCAATTCTGCAAAAAAATATGAATTACTGAATGTATGAACATGATCGAGGCCCAAACCTTTGTAAAAAGTATTGACATGGAATCTGGAAATTCTCCAGTAATTATGATGAGGAATAGCAGAAAAGGTAATGACAAAAAGCTGTTATAAAACATGATTTCAACTGAGGAAAGCCCATCTTCTGCACCTGATTTCTCTACTAATACAAGGTACATAGTCTGTATACATGGAAAAAAAAAAGTGTCATAGAAGTAATTCACCTTACGATCAAAAACCAAAAAGGTGCAATAACAATGCAAACAAAAATCTCAACGAATAAAGCCAGTCAGTCAATTCTATGCTAATCTTTGGAAAATAGAAGGGTAAAAGAGAACCTGGAAAAAAACGGAAGTGAAGGCCATTGAGTATCCAAAAAGATCAAAAGAAAAATCTCCAAGTGCTGCTATAAGAACTCCAGCAGCAGTTAAAAGAACAGAAAGAGTAACCTGTAAATTAATGGGAACATGCAGAAAATCCAAGAAACTTCTTAAAAAGTAAGATTCTAAATGAATTTGAAATGCAACAAGCTTCGATTAATATACACTGAAAGTCCACAGAACATTTAGTGACAAGCTCCAGCAATTATCACAGCAAAAATAGCAGCATATTTGATGATTGAATAATATGATCACAAAGTGAATAAAATTTGGTTGCTTTTTTATATCCTTTTTTGCAGACAATAGTATAGTTTTAAGGCTCTGATAACAAGATTTCAAGAGAAGATATAAACCTGAGTAGTAGGTCTCCCCTTTCCAGTAAAGAATCCAGCTACAAGTACAGCAAGTGGTGTTAACCTTTTGATTGCAATGTACATTGGAATATTTACTCCTTTTAAACTTGCTAAAGCGAATGCAACATTAGCATTGTAGAATAAGGAAACTGGTATGAGTTTTCTCGCCGTTTCTACATTCAATGCTTTGGCATTTGTGTATCCCATAACTCTACAGATCCGTATGAGCAAAGTTGTCACCAATTGCTACAGCATCGCAAATTAATACAAAGGAATGCAGAGTAAATGACCCACAGAAGACAAAAAATGTTAGGAGTAAACAATCCATTTTCAGGCACACAATTTAGGTGTACCTGGAGTGTAAGAAGAGTCATTGAATGTGCATACTGCATAAGCACTGCTTTATTAATAAAAACCATCGCCATTGAGGCAATTCCATATGATACAGCAGCAGACAAACTGCATCACACATTCTCATAAGTCAATCATAAAAAAAAGTCTCCAAAACGCTTCAATACTAGAATTTTATTAATATTTAGCATAAATGTAAGCCCTAAATGGACCTAATAATCACTCGCTTTGAATGGTTTTTTCCACAAAATTTTCCTCTGTGCCACACACAAGATACAGAAACTTTCAAACTCTACCCTTATGCGGGCTCTTATTCTAAATCATTCTAAAATAATGTGTTTACAGTTTACACCGACAAATCTTAATAACCCAATTAGCTCATTAGTTCGTGAACTGTTTCTGGTCACAGCAGTAGAGTGGTAAAAATAAAAAAAAACAAATGAATCAGACAAAGAAAGAAAGGTAAAGACTAAAGAGATTGTTTAAATTGAAATCCCCAAAGTGACAACTCCGCTAATTACGTGT
Organism: Haberlea rhodopensis; assembly: GCA_907163345.1. Taxonomy (NCBI): domain Eukaryota; kingdom Viridiplantae; phylum Streptophyta; class Magnoliopsida; order Lamiales; family Gesneriaceae; genus Haberlea; species Haberlea rhodopensis. The sequence continues at coordinate 3,829,036 of CAJQUN010000024.1, read as the reverse complement.
ACGAATGACCACAGAATAGTACATATGATTGTTTAAACGGAATGAACACATAATAGTGGAAAGGACAGGCGGCAGAAAATTTATCCAAACGGAATGGGAAAAATTAAGTCGACCTGTCAGAAAAAAATTACTGCTTCTTTTACAGACTAACATTAAATGAACCTGAAAAAAACTGACCTCAAGTACGGAGTGGATTCTGTATTATAATCCATGTGTAGGTAGACCCACAAAAAGATAACCTTTTTCGATTATAACAAAGAATCTAAAACCCAAGACAGTAGATTGAGCTCAATACTTCATTAAATCCAGTTATTGTCCGCAAGCAGAAACAAAAAGAAACCCTCCTGCTATTGAGAAACTAAACGAAACGAGAAATAAGTCAAGATTCTGAAACCGTAAGCAGAGTAGTTAAGATAAATCGAGAAGGGAATCAAGAAAAACACAGTACCCACCCGAAAATGAATCAAGAAATGACTTCTGAAATAAATCTCGATGGACGGCGAAAAAACATGAAATTGGTTGGTCCAATTTTTATTAATTACTCTTGATAAATAAAGAAAAAATATAAAATGGGTCGATCCAATTTTTCTTGGATCAAGAAAAAAGAAAAAGGTTTTGAGGAGTAAATTTAGTGAAAACGAACCCTTGAAGGGAGGTGGGCAACAACGGATAAAAAATGCATATAATAACACATAAGGGTATGCATGTGGCAAAGCAAAATACCGGGAAGCACCAATAAACTGGATATGGAGATATATATCTTGGTATTTCATTCCGATTACCAAAGTATATTAAATACATTATTTTCACATAAATATATCTTGTGAAATACAAACATGTATGATGGTCTTAACAAAAATTAAATTTGATAACCTCACTAAACTATATAAAAGAATATTATTGTGATCGCATAATTGTAACATTATATAAATTTCACTCTCTAATGCTATTTAGAAAAATAAAATTTGGTAAATTAACTGAAAGATAGAATACCTCTTTTCTTTTTCAGTGGTAAAGATATAAATTAAATATAAAATCAACAAGATCGAAACAATAACAATCTGCACAAAGATAGCACGCGCCACAAATCTCTAATCTTGGCTTTGTCCTTCACAAGTCTCCACACTAGTCAAGCATCACGCAGCCTATTACTACAAACTATACCTGACAGAGACGCCACTGTCGGATTGGTGCGTATTCCGGAAGATGCCAGTGCGCTGATGCCAACATTAGTTGTTGGCCATGCCCCCGATCCCAATGCCACCACTTCCACAGCTTCCAGCCATCACTGCCACCATCCCTTGAATTGAATTAACACTGTCCTCCTGAAGGTTGAGTTATGGTGTTTTCTTGTGGCTTGTGTTGATTCATGAGACTAATGTGGTCACTGCATTTTAGGGTCTTTTTGTTTCTTGGTTCTATTGCTTTGATTCTTGTTGATGTTATGTGTTATTGTATCATCATTCTCGAAGTTATTATCTTAATAAATTCAAATTATTGCGTTAAAGAAATTTGTTGAGAAAAAGGTGTTTTTTTTGTTTTTTCTGCTTATAGAAGCACCGCTAGTCTGCCACAGTGTTCATACCTGCTAGAAATCTATATTCAACCGTCCCATTTTGATACGACTAAAAGAATAAGTGAGAAGGAGCAGATGAGTCGTTGTCAACCAAACACATTTCAATATTGTGGAGTTTATGTGTAGCATTCTGGTAATTCGTGGTTGTGGTTGTCAAGAGTAGTGTATTGTGTTTAGTTGTAGCTGTTAGTGGAAGTTAGCAAGTTAGTTAAGGAAGTGAGATATATAGCAGAGTACATTCTTCCTGAAACTTTTGAATTCTTCTTCTCCCTAGAACTTCAATGTTCATTCTTAGTAACGATCTCGAATCCGCTCTTCTGTCACATTTCCAGCACAACAACATGGCCACTGTGCATAGTAGCACTGCCACAGTGTTTTATACCTACACAAAATCAAAATAAGGGTGTAATATCAGTAGTTAATGATCTAATAGTGATAATTGTGGATAACTAATAGTTTTACACGCGAGCTTCATATAGTAAAAATTGACAGAAGATGAGAAAAAATAGAGATGGTTTTGATGAGTATCATGACATTATAATGATAATGACAAAATATTATAATTGTAAGATTGATAATTATGATATTCTTAGTAATAACTAATAACAATAATATTATTATTAATAGTAAAATGGCCCGACTCTTAATATTAGTAGTACCAGTTTAGTATTATGGGCTTTCTGCTGTTCCTTCTTCCATGAGAGGGTTCATTCAAGATCCTGATCATATGAACCCTAATAATCATCCAAACCCTAGTTCAAATCAATCCAAGAGGAAAAGAAATATGCCAGGAACACCAGGCAAGCATAAAAATATAAGATAACAAATTTGAAATCCCCCAGAACATATATTTTATCTTCTATATTTATTGTTTTGAAATATTGTAATAAGTCATATGTATTCAGATCCAGATGCAGAAGTGATGGCGCTATCTCCGAAGTCTTTAATGGCAACAAACAGATTCATCTGTGAAATCTGCAACAAGGGTTTTCAAAGAGACCAAAATCTGCAACTTCACAGAAGAGGACACAATCTTCCATGGAAGCTCAAGCAAAGAACAAGCAAAGAAGTGAAGAAGAAAGTTTACATTTGCCCAGAAAAAACTTGTGTCCACCATGACCCTTCAAGGGCACTTGGAGATTTGACAGGAATTAAGAAACATTACAGCAGAAAACATGGTGAGAAAAAATGGAAGTGTGAAAATGCTCAAAGAAATATGCTGTTCAGTCTGATTGGAAAGCTCATAGTAAGATCTGTGGAACAAGAGAGTACAAATGTGACTGTGGAACTCTCTTCTCCAGGTATTAATTATGCCATGTTTCTTGAAGACATATACATATAAACATGTTCATATCTCTCTCGAATTTCTCTGTCTTGTACTGTGATGTTTTATTAAATGGAAGTCACTCATGGAATTTAATATATTCTTCGTTTGGTGAGAAATAAATGCACATCTGAATTTAATGAGGCTGAGCTAGAGACTTGAACGTATGAAGAATTTCCCCATGTATTTGAAAATCATTCCTTTTAAAGCCATGTTTCTTGGAAACCTGGTTGTGATTGGGATGTGGTAACCTTGTAATTGCTCGGTTTTCAAGTCGAGTATAACTTGTAGTAAGACTTTGTTTTAATAATCTTTTTTGTTAATAAAAAATAATCTGCTAATATTTCTTGGAAATCGTAGAGGTTTTAAAATTAGTAGTGTGTAATTTCTTGTTTCCATGTAACAGAAAGGATAGCTTCATCACACATAGAGCCTTCTGCGATGCCTTAGCGGAGGAAAGTGCAAGATTCACTCCAGTTCCTTCAGTAAATTTTCAGTCGAGTTTCATGGATTCATTCTTTCGAAACTTGAAGTTCACACTTGGATTCAATTCTGCCTCCATTAGGATATTGTTTATCGATTGTTAGAAAAAATAATTGAAGACAGAATACAATAGCCTTGAGGCATGGGAATCACTATCCGATAAACAATATTTTCACACTATAGAATTATGTTTCGCATGATATAACAAGGCAAGAGAACTCTTATGAGAAAATAATGAAAATTTGTGAAGTGAGAAGTTCTTCATATTTTCTTCTATTTATAGAATGAATATGTATTTTTCAAAGAGTCACAACTATTCGAAATAAACCATCACAACCATTTGAAGTGAATCATCACAACCATTCAGGATGAATCATCACAACCATTTAAAGTGAATCATCACAATCATTCAAAATGAATCAATACATCCATTCAAAATGATTATTAGTAATAGTCACAACTATTTGAATAAAAGTATCTTTTCAATATGAGATTTCATATCTCACTTATTCCTTACATACAAATTATACAACAGTTCTTAAAACAATGATATTTTAATCATGAAAATGGACTAATTAGATTATGGTTTGATTAAATAAACTTATTTGAGAGAAGTTTTATAAAATGTGTATTTAGTTGAGAATGAGTTTTTTTGGGAGATTTAGTTGAAAGATGTTTTGGAAAATGGTGAAATGCCTATAATGCTAGAGTTCATCTACCAATTTTGAATCATTCGGTGCATTTACGATTCTTTTATATATTTATTTACCTAATTATATAAGAGAGCAAAAGTTATTATTCATTGCTATTGTAATGAATAGTAACTTACTATTTAATAAAAAAATTAATTTTTTTTATTGACACTTTTTTTTCTAATTTTTTTTGATGCGTAGGTTTGACCTGAACCGACTATATCTTTGTCAGTTGTTGATGCGTGCAATTTCAAATGTTATTGTTTTCAGTTCATAGTAAGATGAGCATAATTGTTTTTTAAAAAATTAGTGTTAGTCTTTTGGTTATTTTTTTCCATTCAGCTACAATATCATAGTCGTTTTTTTTTTAAAAAAAGTTTGTTAAAGTCAGTCATTTGAAATGTTTTTGTCGATCAAATTAGGAAAAAAATTGATCGACATGCTGGCACCTGACACCGCACATTGTCCGGTGCCAACAGAAACTAATACTAAATAAGTCGTCAAACGAGCTAGTATATCTATAATTGATGTAATAGTGAACCGATTATAAAATACTTAAAATACGTAACTGTATAAAGTCACAAACTTAATTCAATCACACACAAAATTAACTTCTTCAAAATTTGATAGTAAAATGCTGTATTTGTCGATAATTACAATTTATAACATTTTTCTAACAGAAATTAGGGATTTTTAGGCGTACTTTCCACTTCTTTCACAGAGTAGGAGAAAATTCTATAAAAGTAAATTACTTAATATATATTATTTATCTAACAAATATCACATAATTTATTCGTAAATTATCTCTTATTATTTATTTATTTATTTATAGTATAAGGAGAGGGAGGACTCGAACCCTCCCCAAATATATGAGAGTCCGATGACAACTAACAAGCTAAGAACATTCCTTGATATCAAAGTATGATTTAAAACATTACATAAAATACTCTCGTTGAACATGACCGAACATTATTTATATATATAGAATATATGTTCAAAAGGCTTACAAATTCTGAAAATAACAGTATTTCTTAAAACTTCTCTCCACCATCTATTGTTTTGTACTGTTCTTCATCACTTCTATGCTTAAGAACAATGGTAATATGATGAAGACTCGGGACGAGATCTCACTTAAGGACTATTGATCCATGTTTATAATAGAAAATGCTCCATTTTTATGGCTGTTGTTCTTGATCAATCCTACGCACGAGAAATTAGAGCATTAGCTATAACAATAATAACTTCGAATAAAATGGTTTATTTGTGAAATGAAGCCAGAAGCTCAGGAAAAAAAAGGAAAAAATAAGAAAGAAATCTTCATGTTATGCATATGTTTATGTATTCATTACCAGAAGTGTTACCTTATGGAACCAAAATTGCCAAATTTACATAATTATCCATAATAACATTATTAGTTATAATATTACCTTACTTCATATTATAAATTAAAATAAGAGTACAAAAAACTAATTAAACTCAAAAAAAGTATTAAACTCCAAAATAACATTTAATAAAAATACTGTAAAAAAAGGATTGTACATACATATAAGACCGTTGCGTGCACACGAGCACTAGTATAAATAACATGGTACATATATACTTTACATCATGTGGTATAAATTAGTCATACATATCAATTAATTATGTAAAGATGGTTTTAATTTTGCTTGTTTCAATTTATTCATTCTTCAAAATCGAAAAAAAAAAGCAGAGTTTGAAAAATGACATTGATCAAAAAACTTTTTATTTGTGACATTATTTAAAAATTTGTTTTGCAAAATGACATTCAAATACAAACAAAAAACAAAGACCAAACAAATGTCAAAAATTAAAAAAAGTTATATTTCAAAATCATGGTCAAACAAAGATTATTTGTTTAAATAATCCCAAATATAAAACCTAATCAAACCGAACACTATGGTTCAATTTTGGTTTTTACTCCATTCCATTGTCTTCGGTTTTATTCTAATTTAACTCTTCAAAATGCAGTCTATAATATGGCATAGCCGAAATATAAATTATGAAGATAATAATAACATAATCTTTAGTTTTGTTAAACCGATTCATTTAAATCTAAATATCATTGTAAAATCTACAGTGAAATTGTAATAAAATCAAAATATAGAACCAGCAAAACATGCAACGTTCAGTTTCAACCAAGCTGCAAACTAAAGTAATTTTCAAAAGCAGTTTGAAAATGAACCAAACTTTACAAATGATGTAGTTCCATAATGTTTTGCTTTCCGCCAATCACAGTTTCAGATTAGTATTACGGTTACTTAAGACCGTGAGTTCAATGCCAAATCTCACTCCACTAACATATCTACAGGTCAGAGTCACCAGCCAAGACAGACAAGAAATCAACATCAAGTTTCTTTATTACAAGTCAAGTGTATCAATTCGACCTCTGTTATCGTATTATTGGTATATGTCCTGTTTTTCCTCCTCTACAATAGCCGCAGCCAAAGAATCTGCATTACAATGTAAACAAGAATAAGCAAATCGCATTTCATTTCAGGGTTTTCGACTAGATAAATATTTGCTAGAGATTCACAGACTAGTACAGTAAATGAAAAGGTCGTACATGGTTTATTTATCTTCATCGTCTTCTGAAGTTTCTATTGAATTACTTGAAGCCACTTCAACATCTGCATCTCCTGACAGATCAAACACGTTACTGTTATTTTCAATCTCATATTAAAGTTATGTATTCCCCCCCCCCCCCCCCCCCCCCACCCCACCCGCCCAAAAACCACAAAAAGAGTGGAAGCATCATTGCCCATTGTCTCCTTAATAAGCATTTGAAATTATTACCCGATTCTTCGTCTTCTGACCATTGCATAGGCACATGATCATCCAGAGTTTGATTTCTTGGGCCCATACTGGAAGCAGAAGCTTGATCTCCTCTCTCTTCTGATTGAGAGGATTGATTATGAGGAACTCGCTCCACAGGAGCAGAGATGGAACTATCAGACCAATAACAAATTCGGTCATTTCGTTCGAGATCTTTTATTCCACTTCCTGAGGTAGAATCCACAGCACCTTCTGCAGATGTGGTAAATTCAACGGACGGATCTTTTATTCCACTTCCTGAGGTAGAATCCGCAGCACCTTCTGCAGATGTGGTAAATTCAACGGATGGATTAGAGGCTGTAGAATTTGTCTTTTCGGGTGACACACTCAAGACTCCGGCAGCACCCACTGGATTAGGCTGAACTGCTTGTACTTCAGGTTTTGCAGAGAGACCTTGTATTTTCTGGGCTTCAGTAGGTCCTGCGACATGTACAGGAGCAGAATAAGAAGAAATTGGTGCCTTAGCCAGGGCACCGAGAATAAAGTGCACATTTCTTGGCTGTTGACTTGTGCTTGCTCTGTAGGTCCTCATCACACAACCAGCAGCAGCTTTTAAATGAACAACATTTTGAGAACGAGCAGCCTCAATGAGTAAGGAGGCCTCGGTAGAGTTTAGAAATTACCGGTATTGATCTGACTGGCCACATTCAAAGTGTCGCCCATTGGCATAGCTCCATGAACAGCAGCCAATTCAGTTTCAGAAAGTTGTGAACTGGATCCCATATTTGAGTGGCCCAGCTTTTCCGTGAGACTGGTCCACCTCTGCAATTGTTCATTTACTTAATCAAATATAAACGTTTTTTTTTCGCAAAGCAATATGAAGTGATTAATTGGACCAAAGAAAGCTAATTAATATCCAGGCATGCGAAACACGAGTGGGAGACATTATCTGTCAACCATGACTTCAATCGATATCCAGACATGCTAAACAAAAAGTGTTACACAGTATCTAGAAACCACAGTTTTAAGTAGGGTAATGCCATATGGCACAGATCAAATGTCACGACAGTTTTTTTCGAAAAAACTCATTGCATCAGACAACAAGTATAACATGAATCTGTTCTCAAACTCCAGTTTAGGAGCAAAATATCATATGTTAGAATGCACATAGCAACATATACAAAGAACAGGAGAAAAAACATGAAGCCTTTTTCCAACCATATCCATTCACACTTCCTGTGCAGAACACAGCTATCAGCCATCAAAATCTTCATTTTATCCCACAAAGGAGAAGTACATTAGGTTCATATGCAACAAGGGGCAGCCTCTGTTGACCCACCTCTGAACATACAAAATAAGATATTAATAATTTGTTGCGCAGCACACCTGTTAATTACAAATGGTAACAAAGCAAACAGTGTGACTGGAAAGAAAAGGGTTTTGGTGGATAAAAGACCTTAGATAGCTCTGACGCACTTCTACCATTCTCGAAATCTTCTTTAGAAATAGTATCCCAATCTAGTTCACCATATTTTTGAAGAGCAGCAGTGAGCTTCATGTCCTCTTCTCCAGACCAGTCCCTTCTTTTTTTCTTGGGAGTCAAACCACCAGTTAATTTTTGTATAGAAACAGGAATAATAACATTTTCCCCCTGAATAGCATTCGCAAGAAGTGAACTGTCAGAAGCAGCAGTGGATGTCTTGGTGCTTGGTATATTTATAGTCAATGGTGCATCAATAGTTGAGGCATGGGGAAGATGTGAATCATTTGAACCAGAAGCAATTAACACCTGCAAAAGACCAATAATCTCTCGTTGGATAATAAAAAAAGGCATCGGTGTTGACAAGCAGCAAAACAAAATCACATGTTACGTATTGGTACAAGAAATCTTTCTCAACGGAGAAAATGGAATCCAATTTGGGTTAGTAACAAGAACTAAACAGCATCAATTATGGCATAAAACAACATATTTGTACTATTATTTTCTAAAAGCAAAAATATCCAATTCGTAATTAACTAAAAAATGGAACTGGACTAAGCTTGATGCAAAAGCATTCTTAACAATATTTCCTTTAAAAAAAATTATAATACATCTCATCGCTGACATTTATTATTCAGTTGAGGGTGGATGAGACATAACTATGAGATCTGTGTGTAGTAAAACAATAAAAAGTAGGTTGAGAAATAAGAAAATTTATCAGGTTGCTCAAGTGATACCCCCCTATGGAGATCCCTTGCAATTCAACATGGGCCACCAAGGCGACAGCCACAAAAAGTGATTCGACTTAAATAAATGGTAAAGCTATGAAAATAGTTCTACTTAAATCACATGGAACACGTTAATTAGGAAAGACATGGAAACTGAACATATAATTTTTAATCTATTCAGTAATCAGTACTAATGAAATTAAAAAAAAAAAAAAGATCCATGCATACAACCTTAGATAGCGTACCGAAAAAGTCTTATTAGTATGTTAAACGTCAAATATTACATGTTAGACCCTCCCAGAGTTAAAACTGGATTCTAATTCTAGCAGTTAAGGATTCATAATGGTTTTTCTCGAAACAGTTTTCACCACTCGCCATATCTTAAAAAATTCAAGTCAGCACAGATTGTCTTTTCAAGTTTCTTGATATCAAGAATCGTGATGATCAATAGCATCGTAGTCATACAATTCCAGAACAATCATGTTGCTGTCTATAAACACTGACATACTTTAACATATGCTGCAGCTACAGCCGAAGCTTCAGGGCTTACAGCAGGAGAAGCTTCCATTTCATGTTCTAGATCGCTATCGTCATCCTATAATCAGAAGAAAAAAAGTGTTAGCAATAGTAACAGATTAAGTAAGATAGTAGCGAGCTATATCAATTGGCTTTATAAACTATCCGCATAGCTCGATAACAAAAAGTGCAAGCATATGAATTCAACCAAAGTCGATCAGTGTATGGAATAAAAGAACCAATTGAAATCGTCAACACGCGCTACAGCCATTGGAGTCATCATATACGGTAGATATCAGGCGGGAAAAAAATCTTGCCGAAGGTTTTGCATCACTGGCATATTGATCTTCTAGGGTTTTCCCATATGCAAGATGACGCCACAGCGTTTGATACTCCCTCGCACAGGAAATTCCAGTAGCGGTATTCTTCACCAACTCATCCCAATCCATTTTCTCTCCGGCAGCTTTCTCCACCTCTTGTAGCAGTGTCAGAACCGCCTCCGCAGAGTATCTACAACAATGAATAGGAATAAAAAACGTAAAATTCATCTACTAAAGATACATTTCTCCGTTTCACATGGAATTTCTACGTCATTTTGAAAAAAATGGAAGTTACCGTTGAAGAAGCGCAGCGGCGTCTTCTTCCGTGATAGACCCCTTCTTTGGATCCTTTGATTCGTCAGCCATTATTCGATTAAAGACTACTTGAATTAGGGAAAATCTGAACGATTTGGTTAAAGAAATTGGGAAAAACCATTAGCGAGAGGAAGTAGAGGTTTTACAGAGAGGGCTCGGGTGTGGAATGAGAGGGAAAAATGAGCGGACCAAGGGTTTATATATATACTTGTTTCTGTTTTTCTGTTAGCGCATTTTCCGCATCAATTATGACGGATTTGCAACTAATCAACTTTCCATGAATAACTAATTCGAGAAGAATTAATTTTGAACTAATTCTGAACAAATCACCTTTACTTTATTATTATTATTATTATTGTGTATTATTTCAAATTGTTCATTATGAAATTCAAATCGAAAATTTATATTTAATACTATAAAATAAAAAAATCATTTTTAAAATTATAAGTCAGGAAAGCTCTTAATATTTATTGGTTGATGAGTAAGTATATGCCTTTAAACACTTTTCAAATCTTTCAAAGATTTTTTAAAAAAAAAAGCAAGAAAGAAACATAAAATTAATGCTGTTGATATTATATTTCACAAAAAACCATCACAAAAAGATAAATAACCAATTTTAATTATAATACTGAAATATAGAATATATTTTTTGAAATGAAATATAGAAACTTTATTAAATAATTTATTTTCTAAGTGTTTTTTAATAAAATAATAGTTTTTTTTATATTATAATATGATCCACAGCTACATTATTAAATTTCCCACTCTGCTGCCTCACTTTAAAACTGAACTGTTTCATCGGCTTTGGATGAAACAGAGATTCGAACATTTTCTCTAAAGATTGAGCTGTATATTAGAGTATTTGCTTGCACTTTGGTCTTGTTCAACCAAAGGGCCGTAGTTCTGCATATAGCTGCGATAAACTGGCACAATTGTCCGAATAATAACCTGGCATGTTCTCTCCCGCAAATCAATGTCTGAAATAACCCAGTTGGACTGCTTTTTATACATGTCATCAAACGCTTCGTTAAAAGCCTTTAACCTCTGTTTTGCCAGATTCCGAGCCGTTGCACGCCCACCAGAAAAAAGAATCAGACCTTCCCTGCTTAAAAGAGCTGGAAGTTTTCCCCAGCTCTCACGAAAAAATGTAGTCGAATAGTACTCCTTGTACTGTTCGTGTTCTCTTAGCCAAGAATCTCCAAGAAGAGCACCAAGTTTCGTGCCTTTAAGATACTTATAGACATGCCAGTGATTGTTCATCAAGAACAGATAAGACGAGACAGTGCTCCATAACCTTTGGACCATGTTTCCAAGTTCAGTTCGATGGCCTGAACAAAATTCAGAAGCTCGTCTGTAAGGATACTCTCTTGGAATTTTTCATGCATCCAGCTTATTTCGATGACCAAAACTTGTGTAAGAATTGGCTTATATTCATCCCCAAGAAGCTTATTGCAATAGTCGGTGATAAAAGTCACCACTCGGAATACAACAATCCGCAGGAGGTGGTGTCTGCCTTTGCAGTTCAACTTGAATCAAAAGCTCCCCGAAAATCTCCGAGGCACCTTCTACTACCCTCTTGATTAGATCCCGAGTTAGATTTTGGATCTCAGCACAGGCTGCTCCACCAAAGAGACGGTTGAAATCCAATCTTAGCTTATTTAAGGATGAAAAAATTTCCAACAGCTTCAACAGTTTGATAGGATCCTTCTTACTGTCCGTGACTGTTTTACCGAACTGAAGGAAAGCAAGAATTCCGGCCTGGTCAGCTATTTTTGCAAAACACGACCTCCACACATCCAATACCATCCTCTCAAACACGTCGTTGCAAAGTTTGTACTCAGATTCAAACAGGTGCTTCACAGCAAACTCCAAATGCCTACCCCACTGAGCTACATATACCTCTATGCTTGCCACATCATTGAACTCGGAGACTGATATTTCAAGGTAATCCATATTTAGTGCTTGCAAACTAGCACGAACGTTTGAACTATGGACCATAACATAGATGGATATACCCTTGTCAAGCCTGTCATTTAAAATTAATCTCCCCAAAATAGCCTGTAACTTCTGGATAACAGCAACTGGCAAAGGTGATGGAGCAATGCAGGCCTGTTCGCCTGCCACAGTTGGAGAGGACATAGGCAACGGAACACTATTCTCAACCAAAAGGCGCCTAAACTCGTTTTCCAATCTGTCCAATGAAACTTCAAGAAGCCCTCCATCAAGATGGCCCTTTTCTTCACCCGCCTCAAGTTCCCGAAGATTGTTAAGTGCCTTTTTTAAACCCGAAATAAACCTTTCATCCGCCACCTTGTGATCCTCCAAATACTCCACGATATCAGCCAACCAATGAATTGCCATCCCACAATTCTCTCCTAAGAATCTCAATGCCTCTTCGAGTCGTTTAAGCACGCCAAGATACCCAAGAATATCATATTGGGGGTTAGATAAAGATTTTTCAAGCCCATGAATGGCATCAAAAACCTTAAGAACAGCAGCAGCAGGGACCACGGCTCGATTTATATGACCCCCAACAGCACCATGGGCATCTCTTTGAGCCCTTATCTGTCGAATCACCACTTCCAAAGAAGGCAATCTATGGCTAATCTCGTCTAGTCTTGGCCCGGATTTTTCTAAAGACAACCCCAGAGCCTTGGATTTCTCTACACTGGCTTTTAACAACTTCCAAGCAGACACCAAATTTTCAATGCCTTTATCCATTAGGGTCAATCAATTCACAAACTCCTCTGTCGAAATACTTAGCCAATCAAATTCTCCACTGACGGGAAAAAGACTAAATATTTTTCTCCTTTTTCTCTTATTTATCAGTATTTAACTGAGAATCAAACAAAACAAAAGAAAAATCAATCTGGGTTCCTGAATAGCTCACTTCCATTGTTTTCTTTCACCAAACCCCAACAAACCCAGACCTAAAAAAACAAAATCAACAATAAATCCCACCACTTCAACTCAAAACCGTAAAAATCAACACTTGATTCTACAAATACAATTAAATCTCCTCTGCTTAATGCGCCAAAAACACGGCCAAAAATAAAGAAAAAAACAAACAAACTCACATGGAACCTTTACAGCGGACTGCAAATCAGTAGTCGGTGCAGCTCCACACCACTGCAGACTTGATCCAGGAATGTAATGAAGCAAGAAGAAAATGTGAAGGAAGAAGAAGAATCCCTTAATATGGAACCAGAAAAAGGAGAAGGGTTTTGGCTCACCAGTATTTGTTGAAAGTCCGATGGATCGTGCAAACAAAGCGTTTGACAGTAAACTAGTCTATTGTCTTTTTTAACCTTTGTTTTTCTTATTATGCTACTCTTACACTAAAAAACATTTGAAATATTATTTTTTCGATTCAGCGAATTTATTATGTAGAATGTATTGATGAGTTTGAGAATATGATTAATGATCTCGGTTATTGTAATAAAATGAATGACACTCACATATTGGATTACTTGAAGTGAAAATGATGAACGTTCAAATTGCAAAACTTAGAAGAAATTACGGCTAGTATCATTAAGATCATGTTGAGGATGAAACAAGAGATGATTTAATACATCTAGAACATATTACGCAGAAATTAAACATCCATAGCAACAACTATTCACATTTTTGTGTTGTAGTTCGAGAACACGATACCAGAGCTTTTGATGTAATGAGAAAAAAACAAACAGCAATATATTAATATTTTACTAAATTATTCTAATTATGTTTGCTATTTTAAAGGATTATTAATTTATGATATTAATGGGCCTATAAATTTATATAAGGGTCTTTTAAAATTATTATTATTAATTTATAAAACTTACTAATTTTTTAAACTGGCTCAAATTTGAGAACGAAAAAAATATTATTAATTTATTGAGTATCATATGAAACTCATCCCAAATAATTGGTTGCACGAAAAATACAGGAATCTTTTTACTGCTACTTAAATAGATATTGAATCGGGAATGAAGATATGTTATAAATAAATTGATTACAATTAAATTTAAACAGATTAAAGTCATCCATATGGCAGGTTCGTTCCATATCCGCCTGGATTGTTTTATCTGAATGGATTTGTAGATATGGTTCTCAACTAGCCATTATATACACATAGTTGTAGATCATGAACTGATTGTAACGGATCTTGATGCATGGCTTCTCCAAAATAGGCGATCACTTAACTGTTGGGAGAGTTTGAATTTGATACTGATCCACAGCTACATTATTAAATTTCCCACTCTGCTGCCTCACTTTAAAACTGAACTGTTTCATCGGCTTTGGATGAAACAGAGATTCGAACATTTTCTCTAAAGATTGAGCTGTATATTTAGAGTATTTGCTTGCACTTTGATCTTGTTCAACCAAAGGGCCGTAGTTCTGCATATAGCTGCGATAAACTGGCACAATTGTCTGAATAATAACCTGGCATGTTCTCTCCCGCAAATCAATGTCTGAAATAACCCAGTTGGACTGCTTTTTATACATGTCATCAAACGCTTCGTTAAAAGCCTTTAACCTCTGCTTTACCAGATTTCGAGCCGTTGCACGCCCACCAGAAAAAAGAATCAGACCTTCCCTGCTTAAAAGAGCTGGAAGTTTTCCCAGCTCTCACGAAAAAATGTAGTCGAATAGTACTCCTTGTACTGTTCGTGTTCTCTTAGCCAAGAATCTCCAAGAAGAGCACCAAGTTTCGTGCCTTTAAGATACTTATAGACATGCCAGTGATTGTTCATCAAGAACAGATAAGACGAGACAGTGTCTTCATAACCTTTGGACCATGTTTCCAAGTTCAGTTCGATGGCCTGAACAAAATTCAGAAGCTCGTCTGTAAGGATACTCTCTTGGAATTTTTCATGCATCCAGCTTATTTCGATGACCAAAACTTGTGTAAGAATTGGCTTATATTCATCCCCAAGAAGCTTATTGCAATAGTCGGTGATAAAAGTCACTACTCTCGGAATACTACAATCCGCAGGAGGTGGTGTCTCTCCGAGGCACCTTCTACTACCCTCTTGATTAGATCCCGAGTTAGATTTTGGATCTCAGCACAGGCTGCTCCACCAAAGAGACGGTTGAAATCCAAGCTTAGCTTATTTAAGGATGAAAAAATTTCCAACAGCTTCAACAGTTTGCTAGGATCCTTCTTACTGTCCGTGACTGTATTACCGAACTGAAGGAAAGCAAGAATTCCGGCCTGGTCAGCTATTTTTGCAAAACACGACCTCCACACATCCAATACCATCCTCTCAAACACGTCGTTGCAAAGTTTGTACTCAGATTCAAACAGGTGCTTCACAGCAAACTCCAAATGCCTACCCCACTGAGCTACATATACCTCTATGCTTGCCACATCATTGAACTCGGAGACTGATATTTCAAGGTAATCCATATTTAGTGCTTGCAAACTAGCACGAACGTTTGAACTACGGACCTCAACATAGATGGATATACCCTTGTCAAGCCTGTCATTTAAAATTAATCTCCCCAAAATAGCCTGTAACTTCTGGATAACAGCAACTGGCAAAGGTGATGGAGCAATGCAGGCCTGTTCGCCTGCCACAGTTGGAGAGGACATAGGCAACGGAACACTATTCTCAACCAAAAGGCGCCTAAACTCGTTTTCCAATCTGTCCAATGAACCTTCAAGAAGCCCTCCATCAAGATGGCCCTTTTCTTCACCCGCCTCAAGTTCCCGAAGATTGTTAAGTGCCTTTTTTAAACCCGAAATAAACCTTTCATCCGCCACCTTGTGATCCTCCAAATACTCCACGATATCAGCCAACCAATGAATTGACATCCCACAATTCTCTCCTAAGAATCTCAATGCCTCTTCGAGTCGTTTAAGCACGCCAAGATACCCAAGAATATCATAATGGGGGTTAGATAACGATTTTTCAAGCCCATGAATGGCATCAAAAACCTTAAGAACAGCAGCAGCAGGGACCACGGCTCGATTTATATGACCCCCAACAGCACCATGGGCATCTCTTTGAGCCCTTATCGGTCGAATCACCACTTCCAAAGAAGGCAATCTATGGCTAATCTCGTCTAGTCTTGGCCCGGATTTTTCTAAAGACAACCCCAGAGCCTTGGATTTCTCTAAACTGGCTTTTAACAACTTCCAAGCAGACACCAAATTTTCAATCCTTTATCCATTAGGGTCAATCAATTCACAAACTCCTCTGTCGAAATACTTAGCCAATCAAATTCTCCACTGACGGAAAAAGACTAAATATTTTTCTCCTTTTTCTCTTATTTATCAGTATTTAACTGAGAATCAAACAAAACAAAAGAAAAATCAATCTGGGTTCCTGAATAGCTCACTTCCATTGTTTTCCTTCACCAAACCCCAACAAACCCAGACCTAAAAAAACAAAATCAACAATAAATCCCACCACTTCAACTCAAAACCGTAAAAATCAACACTTGATTCTACAAATACAATTAAATCTCCTCTGCTTAATGCGCCAAAACACGGCCAAAAATAAAGAAAGTAACAAACAAACTCACATGGAACCTTTACAGCGGACTGCAAATCAGTAGTCGGTGCAGCTCCACACCACTGCAGACTTGATCCAGGAATGTAATGAAGCAAGAAGAAAATGTGAAGGAAGAAGAAGAATCCCTTAATATGGAACAAGAAAAAGGAGAAGGGTTTTGGCTCACCAGTATTTGTTGAAAGTCCGATGGATCGTGCAAACAAAGCGTTTGACAGTAAACTAGTCTATTGTCTTTTTTAACCTTTTGTTTTTCTTATTATGCTACTCTTACACTAAAAACATTTCAAGATTATTTTTTCAATTCAGCGAATTTATTATGTATAATGTATTGATGGCTTTGAGAATATGATTAATGATCTCGTTTACTGTAATATAATGGATGACACTCACTTATTAGATTACTTGAAGTGAAAATGATGAATGTTCAAATTCCAAAACTTAGAAGAAATTACGGCTAGTATCATTAAGATCATGTTGAGGATGAAACAAGAGATGATTTAATACATCTAGAACTTATTACGCAGAAATTAAACACCCGTAGCAACAACTATTCACATTTTTGTTTTGTAGTTCGAGAACACGATACCAGAGCTTTTGATTTATTGAGAAAAAAACAAACCGTGATATATTAATATTTTACTAAATTGTTCTAATTATGTTTGTTATTTTAAAGGATTATTAATTTATGATATTGACGGGCCTATAAATTTATATAAGGGTCTTCCTAAAAATTATTATCTTATTAATTTATTAAAGTTACTAATTTTTAAAACTAACTCAAATTTGAGAACAAAAAAAATATTATTTTAAAATATTTTTAATTTATCAAAAATTAATTTACAGAGAATTTAGAGTATTATTATCACTCTTTTAGGACTTTCAAAGTCCTATCTTCTTCTTTTTTTTATTTGTTTTGTTTGAAATACTTGCCAATTCCTATATTATAAAGTCAAAAGCATTCTGAACAAATTATATTGACCTCAAGTTATAAGCATTTCTGAACAAATTATACTGATATCTTAGTATGTTTATGTTTATAAAATATCCTTATATAAATAATTACCTTTAATATTTTAATTCTTCTCCAATTTTGTAATAATACTATACAAAAGAATTGGCAAATTTTTTTCTGTATGTATACATTGTGATAATTGTACACAATTATGCATGCGCAATACATACGTGAGTTCCCACTGCAGATTCTTTCAAAATCATGAAAATACGGGATGTGCTCACATCGAAGATTCCAAATTTGTCTTTTGGATTATATATTAATTGTTTTCTTCAAAAATATAGTTTGAGATACTCTTAACGTAATGTAACGCTAACCGAAGTACGATTAAATATTTCAAGATTATGTTTCTTTCAGAAAATATTTTATATACATACATGTAAATAGTGTGATAGGGGACTAAATTTTTATACCGAGGAGCGAGATTCTATGGGTGTAAATGAATCGAGCCAGTTCGCGAGCTTTTTGAGTCGGCTCGAAAAATATTTTATTCAAAATTATCGAATTCGAGCTGAATTCTAACATGTTCGAACTTTTTTCAAGTCGAACTCGCACACAAATCAATTTTTTCCGATAGTCCGTGAGCCGCTCGCGAGCTTGAAGTGACCTGATTCAGTCCCTAATGTTTGCGTCAATTCCCGATTCAGCCATTGAAGTTTTAAATGACCCGAATCAGTCCCTCTCTGTTTGTTTTAACGATGCATTTAACGTTTAGAAGTTAGAGCTGATTTGGGACTAATTAGAAAAGTAAATGGACTAAATCGAGTCAATATAAACAATAGGGATTAAATCAAGAATGTGTACAAACAAGAGAGATCATATCATGTATTATCCCTCTTGGTTATTTCGATTTTTACATTTGAAAGTCATGCTGAAAAATAATCACCAATTTATATTATGGTTAACTAAAATATAACAATTGCAAAACTCAACGAACACATGAATAGAAAATCAGAAATTTCCATCAAGAACACGTAAAAAAAGAAAAGAAAAAAGCAAGCCACCTTCTTGAATGTGTGAATCTCACTTTTTATGGATTTCCAAATCTGACATCAACTTGGGCAACTTGTTTTTCTTCTTCTGCTGATATTTCGCATAAGAATACCAAACACCACCAGCAGTGTTGATTATTAGCCCCGTGACATTTAAAGCGTGCACTTGCACTCCTCCCAGTAAGACAAAGCCTAGCGTCTGACCACAAACCAAAATAGGAGCAATTTAATAAATAAGCAGGATTTGCATGGATCTGAAGAACAAGAACCGAAACAGGCATGTAAATTTTCCAACTTACTGTTGAACCAACGCCCTTGAGGACCCCTACGATGGTAGTCGTTAAAGCAGAGTTGACAATGGTACACAAGAACATGGTGTAATTCAGAACTATACTCATCACCAGGGAAAGAAGAAGAATGACCAAAAATGATAGTGAAGTGCTCTGTTTTCAAAGAAAAATTTATGGCTATTTATTAAATAAATTTCAGAACAAGTGCTACATGAGAAAAAATGCAGTCCATCGGTTACTAGAAAACCAGATGTGTGAGAGAGAGGTTACAGATAAAAGTTTTCATGACATCAAGTAAATTTCTATCAATACTTCTGTAATTACATAGCACTCATAAAAAATTCTCAATTCTGCAAAAAAATATGAATTACTGAATGTATGAACATGATCGAGGCCCAAACCTTTGTAAAAAGTATTGACATGGAATCTGGAAATTCTCCAGTAATTATGATGAGGAATAGCAGAAAAGGTAATGACAAAAAGCTGTTATAAAACATGATTTCAACTGAGGAAAGCCCATCTTCTGCACCTGATTTCTCTACTAATACAAGGTACATAGTCTGTATACATGGAAAAAAAAAAGTGTCATAGAAGTAATTCACCTTACGATCAAAAACCAAAAAGGTGCAATAACAATGCAAACAAAAATCTCAACGAATAAAGCCAGTCAGTCAATTCTATGCTAATCTTTGGAAAATAGAAGGGTAAAAGAGAACCTGGAAAAAAACGGAAGTGAAGGCCATTGAGTATCCAAAAAGATCAAAAGAAAAATCTCCAAGTGCTGCTATAAGAACTCCAGCAGCAGTTAAAAGAACAGAAAGAGTAACCTGTAAATTAATGGGAACATGCAGAAAATCCAAGAAACTTCTTAAAAAGTAAGATTCTAAATGAATTTGAAATGCAACAAGCTTCGATTAATATACACTGAAAGTCCACAGAACATTTAGTGACAAGCTCCAGCAATTATCACAGCAAAAATAGCAGCATATTTGATGATTGAATAATATGATCACAAAGTGAATAAAATTTGGTTGCTTTTTTATATCCTTTTTTGCAGACAATAGTATAGTTTTAAGGCTCTGATAACAAGATTTCAAGAGAAGATATAAACCTGAGTAGTAGGTCTCCCCTTTCCAGTAAAGAATCCAGCTACAAGTACAGCAAGTGGTGTTAACCTTTTGATTGCAATGTACATTGGAATATTTACTCCTTTTAAACTTGCTAAAGCGAATGCAACATTAGCATTGTAGAATAAGGAAACTGGTATGAGTTTTCTCGCCGTTTCTACATTCAATGCTTTGGCATTTGTGTATCCCATAACTCTACAGATCCGTATGAGCAAAGTTGTCACCAATTGCTACAGCATCGCAAATTAATACAAAGGAATGCAGAGTAAATGACCCACAGAAGACAAAAAATGTTAGGAGTAAACAATCCATTTTCAGGCACACAATTTAGGTGTACCTGGAGTGTAAGAAGAGTCATTGAATGTGCATACTGCATAAGCACTGCTTTATTAATAAAAACCATCGCCATTGAGGCAATTCCATATGATACAGCAGCAGACAAACTGCATCACACATTCTCATAAGTCAATCATAAAAAAAAGTCTCCAAAACGCTTCAATACTAGAATTTTATTAATATTTAGCATAAATGTAAGCCCTAAATGGACCTAATAATCACTCGCTTTGAATGGTTTTTTCCACAAAATTTTCCTCTGTGCCACACACAAGATACAGAAACTTTCAAACTCTACCCTTATGCGGGCTCTTATTCTAAATCATTCTAAAATAATGTGTTTACAGTTTACACCGACAAATCTTAATAACCCAATTAGCTCATTAGTTCGTGAACTGTTTCTGGTCACAGCAGTAGAGTGGTAAAAATAAAAAAAAAACAAATGAATCAGACAAAGAAAGAAAGGTAAAGACTAAAGAGATTGTTTAAATTGAAATCCCCAAAGTGACAACTCCGCTAATTACGTGTACGAATGACCACAGAATAGTACATATGATTGTTTAAACGGAATGAACACATAATAGTGGAAAGGACAGGCGGCAGAAAATTTATCCAAACGGAATGGGAAAAATTAAGTCGACCTGTCAGAAAAAAATTACTGCTTCTTTTACAGACTAACATTAAATGAACCTGAAAAAAACTGACCTCAAGTACGGAGTGGATTCTGTATTATAATCCATGTGTAGGTAGACCCACAAAAAGATAACCTTTTTCGATTATAACAAAGAATCTAAAACCCAAGACAGTAGATTGAGCTCAATACTTCATTAAATCCAGTTATTGTCCGCAAGCAGAAACAAAAAGAAACCCTCCTGCTATTGAGAAACTAAACGAAACGAGAAATAAGTCAAGATTCTGAAACCGTAAGCAGAGTAGTTAAGATAAATCGAGAAGGGAATCAAGAAAAACACAGTACCCACCCGAAAATGAATCAAGAAATGACTTCTGAAATAAATCTCGATGGACGGCGAAAAAACATGAAATTGGTTGGTCCAATTTTTATTAATTACTCTTGATAAATAAAGAAAAAATATAAAATGGGTCGATCCAATTTTTCTTGGATCAAGAAAAAAGAAAAAGGTTTTGAGGAGTAAATTTAGTGAAAACGAACCCTTGAAGGGAGGTGGGCAACAACGGATAAAAAATGCATATAATAACACATAAGGGTATGCATGTGGCAAAGCAAAATACCGGGAAGCACCAATAAACTGGATATGGAGATATATATCTTGGTATTTCATTCCGATTACCAAAGTATATTAAATACATTATTTTCACATAAATATATCTTGTGAAATACAAACATGTATGATGGTCTTAACAAAAATTAAATTTGATAACCTCACTAAACTATATAAAAGAATATTATTGTGATCGCATAATTGTAACATTATATAAATTTCACTCTCTAATGCTATTTAGAAAAATAAAATTTGGTAAATTAACTGAAAGATAGAATACCTCTTTTCTTTTTCAGTGGTAAAGATATAAATTAAATATAAAATCAACAAGATCGAAACAATAACAATCTGCACAAAGATAGCACGCGCCACAAATCTCTAATCTTGGCTTTGTCCTTCACAAGTCTCCACACTAGTCAAGCATCACGCAGCCTATTACTACAAACTATACCTGACAGAGACGCCACTGTCGGATTGGTGCGTATTCCGGAAGATGCCAGTGCGCTGATGCCAACATTAGTTGTTGGCCATGCCCCCGATCCCAATGCCGACCACTTCCACAGCTTCCAGCCATCACTGCCACCATCCCTTGAATTGAATTAACACTGTCCTCCTGAAGGTTGAGTTATGGTGTTTTCTTGTGGCTTGTGTTGATTCATGAGACTAATGTGGTCACTGCATTTTAGGGTCTTTTTGTTTCTTGGTTCTATTGCTTTGATTCTTGTTGATGTTATGTGTTATTGTATCATCATTCTCGAAGTTATTATCTTAATAAATTCAAATTATTGCGTTAAAGAAATTTGTTGAGAAAAAGGTGTTTTTTGTTTTTTCTGCTTATAGAAGCACCGCTAGTCTGCCACAGTGTTCATACCTGCTAGAAATCTATATTCAACCGTCCCATTTTGATACGACTAAAAGAATAAGTGAAGAAGGAGCAGATGAGTCGTTGTCAACCAAACACATTTCAATATTGTGGAGTTTATGTGTAGCATTCTGGTAATTCGTGGTTGTGGTTGTCAAGAGTAGTGTATTGTGTTTAGTTGTAGCTGTTAGTGGAAGTTAGCAAGTTAGTTAAGGAAGTGAGATATATAGCAGAGTACATTCTTCCTGAAACTTTTGAATTCTTCTTCTCCCTAGAACTTCAATGTTCATTCTTAGTAACGATCTCGAATCCGCTCTTCTGTCACATTTCCAGCACAACAACATGGCCACTGTGCATAGTAGCACTGCCACAGTGTTTTATACCTACACAAAATCAAAATAAGGGTGTAATATCAGTAGTTAATGATCTAATAGTGATAATTGTGGATAACTAATAGTTTTACACGCGAGCTTCATATAGTAAAAATTGACAGAAGATGAGAAAAAATAGAGATGGTTTTGATGAGTATCATGACATTATAATGATAATGACAAAATATTATAATTGTAAGATTGATAATTATGATATTCTTAGTAATAACTAATAACAATAATATTATTATTAATAGTAAAATGGCCCGACTCTTAATATTAGTAGTACCAGTTTAGTATTATGAATAATAGTGGAAAGAAAAATAACATATAGTACTAATATTAATAATAATTTTAAAACAAATGGTAACTAATAATAATAATGATAGTAGTGGAACAGAAAGAAAAAAAATACTACTAATATTAGTACTAGTATACAACGAATTTTGTTCGGCGGATCCTGGTTTTTTAATTTTGCTTGGACTGGTTCAAGGCCGATTCAATAGAATACAGTAAAAACTAGAATAAGCCGACGGGCCCTGTAGGCAATGATTTTGCCATATTTTGACAAATCGGCCATTTGTTGGTCTCATTTTTGTACAAATCGGGACAACGTTAAAATCCAACTTCTCTAAAAATAAAAAGAAATGTGATACCGTGAAATTTGCGTTACATTTCTCTCTTTTGATACTCTGTATGAAAACAAGAGCAAAAATTGTTATTCATAAATTTTTTTTTCCCAATAAAAATTTTTTTTGTGAAAGAAAATCTTTTTCATCATAAACAAGTCTTCAAAAAAAGAAGGGTCGCACTACACGGCAACCCAAGGTGCATCTTCCTCTCCAGGAAATATGGACAAACGTGAGTTTAACTCCGACACAAACAATTCATGAAGCCTCCGGAGGTTTGATTGATTTATCGTTTCTTTTATAAGAGCAAATAAAAAATTATTTTTTATAAGTTAGAAAATATTGTTTTTAAATTTATGTTTTAATTTTTTTAAAAAAAATAAAAAATCCTTTATTTTTCTTTGAAAAATAAAAAAACTTACGTTACAATACCCAGAAATTGAAACGAAATTTTAAAAAACAAAAACAAAAATCAACACTTGGAAACCGAACTTAATAATTTTTTTTAAAAAAATTTACAATAGCAGACTATTTTCTCATGTGGAGACCAAACTCCAAAGTAATGACAGCTCAAGTATGAGAACACTTGAAAAACAACGTGCAAGGGATGTATTTCGTGAGATTGAGTAGAGATAATGGGCCCATTGAAATATATACAAATATAAAGTTCTAGCACCCCAAAATGAATTAAGCGTATCCATTACATTTCACTGGAAGAAAAAGTTAAGGGGAACATCCAAGATTTCTGGTAAATATTGAAACCATGGAGAAAAATTCCCAGGCATCCATTTGTGGCGATGGGACGGTTGAATGATATAAACACGTAAAAAATGCTACTTTAAATCGACCACCGATTACCAATCAATTATTTCTAATGACTTTCCAGGGCTAATCTTCAACATCTAAAAGAACATGACTGCTTATCCGATAGTGTTAAAAACTCACATAACCAGCAAGATGATATTCGACCATCAGTTGCTCATGCGTGAAGGTTTGACACCCAACGTGTCTTCCAAATAATGTCCTAAAAAACCATTTGAATATGCTATGGTATCCATGGGCTTTACCATTGATTGAGTTTTAATCCCATACCTGGAATGTTTCCTCGTTGATTATGTTAGTTTTTTATTCACTCGCCGCATGCAGTTTGACCACCAGAATCCCCATTTTCAAGAACCTTAGGTGCATCAGATTTTGTTGACACTTTTCCATTTGCATGTGCTGAAGTTGGCATTTGCTCATTATTCAAGATGCGGCCATTTTGAAACGACAAGCCAGTACCTTTATTTCGTGGGTTTTTATCAAGAAAACCAGGAGAGAAAAGTGGCTTCAATTTTGCTCCAGAACTTTCTCCATTTAATTTCTTAGCTGCATCTGGAGTATCATCAGGGAACATTGAAACATTCCCATACTTGCCATTTTCCGGAAGTGTTAGGGAACTAGACGAGTTCTCTTCTACTCGAACCTCACCATTGGTGAAAGCCTTGAAAGAAACACCTTGTGTGTTGACATTCTCCAAGATGTAGTTTGTAGCAGCGAACGGTTTTTCATTCGATGTTCTAAATAAACCTTCTTTGGTATTCTTTTCACCGCACCAAGTTTCATTTTCAACATCAGATATGGGGGAGAGATTTTCAAATTTGCAGACATCTGGTAGTGTGGAACAATTATCAGTCAGGGAAGTAGTAGCAGGGGCTGTTGGAAGAGAATGCTCTGCAGAAAAAGCGACTTCATCAAGTGTCACGGATACTTCTCTGCTCCTATTAAGTTCAACACCCGTTACTAGAGGAAAACATGCTTCAGAAGAGAGGGATTTTATGTCTTCTCTTGCTTCAGCATCACTGACCAGTGATGATTCTTCGTGATTATTCGAGACCACTGATCTTGAACAACTAGAAGACAACTGCTCAGAATTGACTGGTAGTGGACTACCAAACAATTCTGCAGCTGAACATTCAGTAGGTTGGTTCAGAGAAATTTCTAATTCTTGCAATTTCATTTTTTCCTTTTCTTCTTCTCCTAAAGATTCATCACGAAGTAAGCATGACGGGCGAGCACAAATCCTGTCAAAAACAACACACAACAAACATCATTATACACCAATCATAATAGTAATTTCAAAGGACATAAAGGGTACACGCCACAAGATAATATGAACAGAAGGTAGCTCAAAGCAAGTTTGACTGTGCAGCAATCTTTTGGCTATTATTTAGCAAAGAGCCAGGCGTGATGGATAAATAATAGGTGACACAGAAAAGACAAGAGAACTACAGTAAGAGGTTTTAGGGATTTGGCGGTTAATAGATTTAGAAAGTAGGATAATACTAAAGCCTCTGTGATTGAAATGAGAATATCTAGTGCAAAATCTTTCATATTAAATGAGAGGACTGACCTTCTATACAAGAGCATATAAGCTCCTTGCGATAGCACCTCATCTAAATCAGCGTTAGCAACCTGATAAAGGAGAAAAACATTAGCTAAATCTGTTATGAGAAACAGAGACATGCTGAACTGACGTATTGCATATTTCACGAATATCAATAGTTTCTGAATGGATCATGATTGAAGCTTTTAATAATAAATTTAGCATCCAAACAATTTCTTTTGTAAACTCCATACTTTGATAGAGTAAGCAAATGGAATAAGATGAAATTAGAAGAAGCAACTCCTTTCAGGAAAAGCTCAACAGCAGAATCAATCCACATTCTTTGTAGAATACACCTCACAGAAATATATTGGTGCATAAAGAGAAAAAGGCGGAAAATAAGAGAGAAACATATTTACAAAAAAATTAGCGTCGTCAGTTTTCCGGACAATGCCCTCCCACTGAAACCACTCAACCTTAGAGCTCAATCAAAACTAACAAAATCAACTGTCATCCGTAGTTTTAAGAAGACAAGGTGCCTTATTTGAAAATACCTCAATATTTATGAATCATGCGATAAGTTTGTCTAACATGTAACTTTCTAGATAATAACTTGAACCCATTCAGCATTCCATTAATAAGAACAATAATCAATGTGCAAAGAACAGTGCACAAATTGGAAATAGTTGGTGTAAAAAAGTGAGGGTGCTATGTGGTAAAATAATCAAATGCATGTTTGCCAACAAAATAAATTACTTTGTTACCTTACAATCATCAATCATGTACCAATTACCACGAAAGTCCTTAATGTAGCAGATGTAGTGGCCAAAATATGATGCATTCAGCATGTCCACATGTACTATAACTGCATAGAGCTTGTAAACATCATTTCCATCTGCTAACTCACCCATGTAAGGGCTGAGATCTAGTGTCTCGGGGAAAGTCACTCTCTTATTAAGTTTCCCAAATCTCCCGCTCTGCAAGTACAAGATATACTTGCATAAACAATTAAATAAATGCCTCAACTATAGGTTTCCCTTCCAAAGTGAGAGCGGAAAAGGAGTCACAGGGGTAAAAATGGAGTGCAACAGATTAAGAAAAAAAGGTAGACCTGAAACCTCTTCAAGGCAATTGTGAGGATGTTTGGCGCTTGGCGGACTGTAAGGCGTTTCCATGCCATAACATAATCATTGCAACTGCGGGGACAGCATAGCTAATCGGTCACATGCAGCATATGGATCTATTATAAGTATGTTCTGGGATCATATTTGACATTATTAAGATAACAAAGCATCTTGGCATGATTTTATTATGCTTTATGTTTAAAAAAAAATTCTACCATTTTTATGCTAATATATTTTCCCTTGTATAAAGCGATGATGATTGTTAATTAAACTAGAGACATTAGAGTTTTAACACTCTGGCCATTGCGTCGTAAATAAAGGTCTTTATGATTGAACTACGTAATCCTGAGTTGCGTTACATACTCTCTTCACTCTATGTCTACTATTTTAAAATTCAATATGTTATCAAATCAAGATTATGGTTATATAGGGTTTTCTGTGTGTTACCTAAATATCATGGAAAAAATGATAGGGGGTAGTGTTGACGTGAATAGTTCCCATACCCAGAACAATGTTCTGTCACTGCATGAACAGTAACCATGTGGTATGAGGGAAAAAATTTCCACGCTTCTATCTGCCTACCCGTCGCATTGCAGTTATGGGTTGATCAGACCATGATATTTTAATCAATGTGTCTGATGTATCTTTTTGTGAGCATAAGATTATGTGTTGTTGCTCAGCGGAAGATCTCTGTGCACACGCTCTCTGTCTCTAAGTTTTAAATACAACTTTGTGCAAGATTTTATCAAGATATTGTTTTGTGCTTCAAGTTGAACCCTTCAGTTCAATTTCCAGGTTGAAATCAAAGAATATATCCCATTATCATATTTGATTTGACTTGATATTATCAAGATTAGAAAGGATATTTGACGTGATTTATAATGACTTAGGTTTAGGAAAGATTTCTACCACATTTACCAACATCTTTTTCACGTACATAAAGAGACGATAATGTAATCCAAATAAGGACAGATCAATAGAGATATAGCTCTATGGGCATTTCGTGGATGTAAGTTATTATGACCAAACTGCATCTCCTGTGGTGTTGCATGCTATCTTCTCTCTATTTCTGATACTTAAATTCCAAGAATCATATGAAAGAAAGATGAATTCTCTTTCTAATAAGAAATTTGACTTTTTAAAAATAATGGTACCATGAAGTGAAGGAAAAGCATGAAGCTGGAGAGCAACTAAAACATGGATAAAAGTAAATGATGGAACAAGTCAATTGTGCCACCAAACAGACAGACTGGAATTCCATATTATAACAGCGCAGGAAGAGATATGAATGTACATTTAGTGTTTGCCACCAGCCCAAGTCTTGATAAATCTTAGCCAATTTTACCAAGCTTTCCTAAGCATCAATCAAGCGTAGGCTTGATAAAACATTTATGTAATAAAATCAGTTTTAAAAAGAGGAAATAGCATAACTCAATTCTAACAGATAGCTCTACTGCGTTATTAAGAGGCTATATACTATTGCGATGAATTCTGATCATAGTTTAACCAAATGCTTATCACAAGTTTACTAGGTTAGCCGCATTAAGGTGAATTCAACCTAATTTTTAAGAGAAAAGGAAAGTCCCAAGTACTATCTAACTCTATGGAATACCAAAGATCGAGCGAAGCTCCAAAAGATAGGAAGCTTACCCATCACATTTATACATATTATCCCCATGAAGCCATTCTTTGGCAGTGAACTGATCCAAACATTCCTCCAAAGATCCAGCATCCCCATGTATTTCAACAGTTAAATCCATCATATTCTCAAACTGATTAGAAACATTATTGCATTTTGTGCATATAACCTGAAAGTAGGGGAAAATAATCAAATTATATATATACATATATACAAAAGGTTTAATTGACATAACAGAATTCTAGCAAAGAAGAAGTGAACCGTCCGATTTTTACTTCTCAGTTAAAACAAATGTAACTTCTCCAATTAATAGCAGCATGACCATCATCTTATATGAAGCTTAAATGCCAAGCATCTTTGATTCTCGTGATGGGAAGGTTCAGAGAAACATAGAAGTTTGGACAGGATATTTGAGCAATGACATCCAATATGCAAACTTATAATTACGTAGACAAAATTGCAACTTAAGCACGATTAATCATCTCAATGTAGAAATTGCAAGCCCACTACTACTAATGGAGTATAAATTTTAGAATGAGGAAATCAATAATAGTACAAGCTTACAATTCATCAATTCAAGCTACCTGAGATTGAAGACAACCACCAAATATATGTTGAATAAGAGTCGTCTCTTGATAGCTAGGATGAATAGCCTTTTCTCCACCAAATTCGTCAAGGCAGATTGATTGCATTGTGTCAATGGCAAACCTACAAAAAAATAAAACTGGTCTGAAACAGCAACATTTGACAGTGAATAAACAAGATAGAAAAAGGAAACTGATGGTCATTCTGCAGCCATTAAAAGTCTAAAAAAGGCAAGAAATGTCAAAACAGATAAGGAACCCAAAAATAAGGACCTCATGAACTCGTGAGCATCTTCCTGTTTTCCATATCCAAGATTGCCACCGATATTAGGCAATCTTGAGAGAATATTAATAGGAGAAAATGGATTAAGACTTCGGCTAGTCCTTTCTACATGAGTTTGAAATTCACACGTGAAGCACCAATCAGTCCTTTGACCTGATAAATTTATAGAACGGACATAAAAATAAGGAATCTTCAATAAAAAATACTAAGGATAAGAGCAAGATACTTCAAAGAACATAATGAGATTTTAATAGTTTTTATCAACCCAATTACATTCTACGCGGTGGCCATTCTCCAACAGGTAGGCGACAAGTGGGCGGGTGTACTCAAGACATTGAAGAACCACATTAGCAAAGCAGCTGCATATGGCAAAAGGAAACAAAAGGCTCGGTGGATGGGATTTGGCATAACTATGGCATAAAAGGAAACTTCCACTAAACTTACCTGTTTCCACAATTTAAAAGTCCACAAGGAGGATAACCTGGACTGTTCCAATTGAAAAGTTCCACAAATTCCTCATACGGAAATAGTATCTGAGACCATAAATGAAGCATAATTCCAATGAATGGAAGCCAATAATTATGTAAGCAGCGTAAATTATTGATAACTGTTTACCTTTTTTGACTGTTTGAGAATCTTGAAGCTTCCACATGAAGGAACTACTGATGTTTTCCTTCCCCTCAATGCAGATGTAGATTGCATAAAATTAGCTTTAGAAAATAGTTGTAGGTCCTTGCATTTTGTCTTGTGCTCTGAATTCCAGTGAGATCTTTGGCAAGCTTCAGAGCTAAAATTTCACAGGAAGAGAAAATTAAGACACGCAGCTGTAGCAGTGAAGAAGTTAAAGAACCAGTGGAAATGTTCGCTTATATGGTTATGCTCCTGTTAAACATCAAAAAACGGTATCTGGTATGGGGCATAAGAATATACAGGCGACAATCTTTACATTCTTCTAGTCTCAGAAAGATTCTTCTAGTCTCAGTTTACGAAGCATTTTTAGCATCCGCAATTTGTAAAAACAAGGGTCACAGGGAGCAGTTCAATTTCAAAACTAAAAACAGCTACCAGGATATTACAATTGAATTTTGATAACATTAAGACAACCAGGTTTCTGTGCATATCCATCACCACACTTGGTTACTCTTAACAGCCAAAAGTAGCAGTTATTTTGTTCGTTGTCAGTGAGACATTGTCCAGGCTCCAGAAGTATGAAATAGTGGTCAGATCGCGACATTCAACATTTAGAGAGACAAAGATATAGGAAAACAGTTCCTTGTCATTAGCATTCGTATTCTGTCCATTACCTCATTAAATGGGATTTAAGCGAGATTGAGTTCCAGCCAAAGAGAATTTAACATAGATAACTGGAAACATTTTGTTGCGTAAGTGGAATCAATCTAATAATAGTTAACAGCAATAATAATACAACTAGCATACTATTTTTAGTTATATGCCACCACGTTGAATAAAAATAAAATTTAAACACGAGTGTCCTCCCAGCATGCATCGTTGCAACTACATACGTATCTCCGCTCCACCAAGACGAACCGGGAAAAAACTAGTGCGCACAAAGCAGTTCAGACCACAAACAATCAAGCACAAGTCGTTACACTGTGCTTTCACACCAAAATAAATAAAAAAAGTAGAAAATCTAATAACCCACTGCAAAAATACATACACATTATTCAAATTCCGAAACAGTAAAACATAACATACTGTACAAAATTAAACCCTCAAAACCCATAAGCAAAACAATAGTGCCTACAAATTAATTATGAAAAATATCTACCACATAAATCAGAACACGTAGCGTACCAGTACTTGATCATCTTACACCCGGCGCACTGCTTCTTCGTCAAACTACCGCAAACAGCACATGATTCAACGCTCCCAGCGCCGCCGCCACTAGGGGCCGCCGCCGCCATCTTATTGGTAACCGACGAATAAGCGGAGGACGAAGAATCGAAATTGGAGTCCAGCATAAAATATCTCGACGCAGTGTTCCGAATCAAATACAGAAATCCAAACACCAACAAAACTGCAGTCACCACGAATTGCAGAAACCCGTTGAGATCCACCGCCACATGCATTTACAATTTGTAATTTCCTCCTATCAAAACAACTTGCGATCCAATAATATTGAAATTAATCATTAATTGAAATTATAGATGTATATGGGCGCTGTGATTTCGGTGAACCGAGACGGAGGGGGGTTTCTGTGTAGGGAAAGATTATTATGAATTACAAATTGGCCACTGTTGAGTGCTAAATTGTTGCGTGGGATAAAATTGGGGCACATTGAATGGGCCCATTTGGTCAGTTCAAGATCCAAGTAGTGAGTGGCCCGCCCTAGTAAACTCGTTCAAAGAATGCAAAAACATGGGAATGGTTTGCTCGGGGAGAAAAGAATAAAATATTTTAAATTAATTTTCAAATATAGAAATTCTTCATTATCACAATGCAATTTAATGAGAAGGAAATTCACGAGTTTGATGTGGCTTTTTTCACTCAAATAGTATATAATATTTTAAAAGCTTCAATTCGACATCAGGGTTATAGTCTAGTGGTCGTCACCTCATCCCCATTGTCAATGGTTCAAGTTCGAATCAGCATCTCTCTAGTTTAGGAATTGTTCAAAATATATAAATAAAAGCTTCAATTCCTTTTTCAAATGAAAAAAAAAATGATTCTTAAAATTTTAAAAATTGGTTTAGATTTATAAATTTGATATTTTTCGTACACCGCTATTACTAGATTAATGAAATCTGCAACACATCACACGAAGAAATATGTGTATTTATCCTTTTTTTTTCAGAGAAATGTGTATTTATCCATTCTATATGAAGAAAAGTAAAGTGGGTTTGGTTAATCAACCCTACCTACCTAAATAGGACCAACCAAATGTGTGATGGAACACAAAATTGCAAACCAACCAAATCTAATTCCCTTATTTAGTTTGTCTCCGACATATACAGACATATTCTCATTTTATCAACATTAGTAACTTAAATATCATATGTAAATATTAAATATTCATTAAATTAAGCGGGCAAGTTTTGAATTTTGTTTTAAAATAATCCATTGGTTTGGTTTTGAAGGAGAAATTTAATCTGGATGGAAGAATTTATGACATTGTCCTAAGAGCATGACCGAATTTTCGGTTCCTTCGCTACATAGTAGGCATTATTAAGTGGGATATGGGCATTTTTATATAGCATAAATTAATCTACTCTAGGTTTTGTGGAACCCTAAATGGTTGTTTTGTAGAGTAGAGAAGTGCTTTATTTTAAGAGTATAATCCGACAACAAAAATACGGTTGTTTCACCATTTGCCTTGCAGCAAAATTAATTAATTAATACCATTCAAAATACAATATGCTGAACCTCGTAAATCCAAATTTTGTCATTAATAAATCCGAGGTTTACGGGTTTCGTCTAGCTATTAACATTGTAATCCTTCATTCATTTTTCAGTAAATAAGAATTAAGATGGTGGAGGAGATTTATGTCATATTATCACATGATTATCTTTGCTCAGTAGACCAGTTTAGCCACTTAATCTTTATATCTAGGAAAATAAAATTTACATTTTAATCCTATTTAAGAAACTGAGAAACAATCCTTTCTAATTATTTTATGCATGTTTTGTTTATGAGATGGTGCAGCGTACTTGAAGTTCTCTTGATCCAAAGGCACCAAAGAACAATGGTCAATTTAGTTCCAATTATCTGAATGGTCGCTTTAAACGAAATTTTCTGTCAATGTCACCATCTGCGTTGGCTGACATAACTGGAGATGTGGTAAGTTGTCTCACACTAGTCGTGTCAAATGCAGTTCATTGGAACTTGAGATTAAGCCTTCATTTAAACTTGGGAGTAAGTTTCAACTTGAAGATGTCAATGAAGCTCAACAATTTGATAGAGCCACTCTTAGTGCCATATTTTAAGTGACAGTTGATTTCTCGAGCAAATTACCTTTACATATCCGGAACCATTCATTTCATTGTTTCTTGTTTAATTTTCGTTCCTTAGTTTAAGTTTGCATTAGTTAATCACCTTCTTTAATCGTATGCTAAATATAATTTTGCTAGTCTTATTTGGTACTTATACATTAGTCCCTGTGGATTCGACAACCCTTACTTTCAATTAAACTATACTAAAACTTGACAACCGTGCACTTGCGGTAGAATCGTTTCAAACTACACTTTGAAATATTTTCTGTTTAAAAATAAAGCGGTCTGTTATTTGGTACTTATACATTAGTCCCTGTGGATGGAGAAAATTGAGAAAAATTCAGCTCGAGGCCGAATTCTTAGAGGGTATCTGATGGCCACTCTTTTCTACGAGCCCTCAACCAGAACTAGGCTTTCATTTGAATCTGCTATTAAACGTTTGGGTGGGGAAGTTTTGACTACAGAAAATGCCCGCAGGTTCTCGTCTGCGGCAAAAGGAGACACTTGAAGGTAATCAATCGATTGCTAACTTTGAGTAATTATTTCGAACCATTGACATTGATTTTTCATGCTTCAGATACAATAAGAACAGTTGAAGGGTACTCTGATATAGTTGTGATCAGACATTCTGAAAGTGGCGCTGCCAGGAGGGCAGCAGCGACAGCCAGCATTCCAATTGTTAATGCCGGAGATGGCAAAATGATCTTTCGGATGTTTCTTTCCCACATACGTGTGACCTAAAATAGGATCCAAGTACCAGTGCATCGTTGAATTGGCAACTTAGAATCTCCAAAACTAGAAATAATGTGCATTCTACTGCAAACCATTTAAATTTAACAGCAAAAATACTTGAATGGAATCAAATGTAGATTAGATATCACAACACAACAATAAAATTTCAGATGAATGCCAAGTCCAACCAGTGAAGCTGGCCGATGTTCACTCATCTCTTGAAGCAGAATCTAACCCAGCAGATGGACTGTCAGCAAAGTATTCTTGATGTTTGACGTTCACACCATACTGCAAATAAACACAAAAACAATTCTACCAATATAATGCAGCTGAATGTAAAATACATCTATTGATTCAAAACCAATACAACAAGAATTAAACATTTAAAAAGCCCGAGTATGTTTAATACCATGCCATGACACACATGAAGGTAAATAAAATTATAGTGGTTACCTCCTGCAAAGCCTTAGAAAGATCCTCCATGGTCAAGATGAGACGCTTATCCTGTTACAAACCAAGTGTTAAATTTGTCAATAACGATAAGAAGTGATATGAAGCGCTGTTGCACACCTTTTGTTGCTTATCTCTTTTGTCTTTAACCACAGATGACTGCCTCGCCTTGCAATGCCTGAAGATAGATATCATTCCAATAACATTATCGGCGGGAACAATGAAACTGGAAACGAGTTTTCGACCAAAGCAAGATATATTCACAACACAACATCAAATTACATAAAATGGAGAACATACTGAAGAGCATCACTAGCAACATCTGCGATGAATTTCTGAGTGGCAACTGCTACTAGCCTCGTCCTGAGAAAAAAAAGGAGGCAGTGAAAAAGAAATCCCATACATGCTGATAAACACAGTAAAAGGGATAAATAAAGGGCACAATTAAAATTGTTAAATATTTCATTATATCAATAATAAAAGCATGGAACATAAACAAGTTAAAAACTCATTGACACCAAGTCAAGAGTTAATGGATGCCATTGAATTAACACTTCATTACTCCCAAAACACCACCCATTTGAATCCGACTCTTACAGTAGTTTACATAATCTCACTCGCAGAAACCTAACGATGTTTATTAAATTCGTAAATAACCAATATAATTTTCTCAAGGCACATACTAGGTTTCACCATTACTGTGTTGATTCTTGGTATAATTTCACTACTTTGGAAAATATTCAAGACTCGATCAAATGTAAAACAGATATATTGTAATTTTTAAGCCACAGTATTTCATGTCATATAATCTTTTCTTTGTTGTCTTCAGAGTTTGCACATTAATTGGTTAATGCTAAATATCTAAATTGCCATAATCATAACAGTAGGCTCTCCTCTGCAGAAAAACAGCATCACTTTAGAAACTCTGAACAATTATTGAAAATAAAATTTACGAATTAAGTAATAAAAGGGAGAAAATGAACAAGCATTTCTAATTTATGCACCTTTATAATAGTAGATGAAAAACTTATCAGCGTGACTCAAATAATAGAAAAGGCATGAGAAAAATGTAGCTTCACAGGATAATATAGATAAATACAGCATATTGCCGCAATTGATGTTATCAAGAAATTAGACCTGAAGAAAATATGGACACACAATAAAATATGGTTAAGGCTTGTATTTCTATCCCAAGGAACCATTGTTCCAAATATGTAGACTTCATAAAAATAGTAATACACAGTACAAATGGATATCACATGGAAATCTTCTATATGCTGTGATTTCAGTAACATGGTGCGTGAAATCCACTTTGAATCAGTGTGCCCTGGAGCCAGACATTGTCCAATCAAATGAAATGATAAGTAGTGAACCAAAATAATCATAGTTGGCATGCTATCGCATTAAAAAATATTTTTTTCTTTGGCGGACGTGAACGTAATGGTGTAAGCATGTAATCCGAACATGTAAAACTAATGGAAAAATGTATATTCCAAAATCATCAGATGCAGTAACTTTCCATTTTCCATTTTTGCAAATGTCAAGTACGATGCACATCAGCGCAAAATCCAATGGTGATCTACATCTTACAACCAAATAGCTAAAAAAATTAACTGATCTGAGTTGAATTTGCTATGCAATAGTATCAAAACTGAATGACATAAAATTGTAAACAGTGATACCAATAATAGGTACACTCTACGTCCCATCACAAAATTGAAAAAGAAAAAAAAGAAAAACGGATTACACCAAAATATAACTTAATTTTGAGAAAGCACAAATAATCATTATTTTACCTCAACATGAAGTAATACAATCAGTGAATGATGAATCAGTAAAAGACACTTCAAAAAGTTAATTAGTGCAGCGAAAATCACTTACTAAAATTTAAAAACATAGGCAAGATGATCCAATTAATAACTTCTGTAACATTATTTTCCTTTACTCTACGTTGAGTAGAGAAAGGGGAAGAGTACCTACAATCGGACATCGGGACATTGGAAGCCGCTTTTTGCCAAGTAATGCTCCACCAATTCATCAGGTATCTGTACATAATTCAATTTATTCAAAGAAAAAATTAATTGAAATGTCTTCGTATAATTGATGTGAAGTGTTTATCACCGTGGGGGTGTAGTCCATTAAAGAGGCGAGGAAATCGGTGAGCGCAGCATCGTTGTCATGGCGACCGTCGTTTGGTTGCTGCTGACTGCTTTGGCTGTTCATCCTTTCGCCAACTCTCCGTGTTTTTCCGTTAGCGACGGCGCGCAGGAGCGTGATTTGCGGGAAGTGTTTGCTAACTGGAGAAGCTCGATGCTTAGGGCAAACGTCGTAAGATCATCATTCTCATTTTTATTTTATAATATTATTTTTTGAAATGAACCGGTTTACGCAGTTTTCCGGGTTTTACCCGAACGAACAAGATTATTATTAATTATTATCTATACTATATATAATGCAAGAGCACCTTAGAGTAACTTTTTTGGTGAAACCTTTTTCATAATTCCAATATTGCCATTCATGTTATGCTATGCCATTTTTTTATAATCCAAGAATACCCTTACAATACAAAAACAAAACCTAACAATTTAAAATTAAAAACACAAGCTTCCTTGATGCTTAAAAATATAAATAATTTAAATAAATAAAAAATCAAAAAAAATTTATTTTATAATTCTAATAAATAGAAGAAAAAAATTATTAAAAATAAATTTTCATAATTCCAATATTGCCCTTCATGTGATGCTATGTCATTTTTTATAATCCAAGAATACCCTCACAATACAAAAACAAAACCTATCAATTTAAAATTAAAAACACAAGCTTCCTTGATGCTTAAAAATATAAATAATTTAAATAAATAAAAAATCAAAAAAAATTATTTTATAATTCTAATAAATAGAAGAAAAAAATTATTAAAAATAAGGTAATGTTTATAAATATTTATTGTAATAAAAAATATATTATATAAAAATAAACGATTATATATGCACGCAACGTGTGCAGGTGTCCCTAGTTATTATTAATTATTAACAATATATAACAATATATAAGAGCCCTATTTGATCTGCTGATTTCGATTCGTGTCTTCTGGCTATTTACAAGAGTGCTATCAGTTGCTGATTTCTTCTATTTTTTCTCTTTTTGATTTGGCCGTTCAAATCCTCCAATGAAATCTTCCCCTTGATAATTTATCTGGTTTCTTCATGATTTTGTCGCACAAATTCACCAATTCCATTTAGTCTCTTCGGAGAGATTAAGTCACCGCGATTAGAACCAGTAATATGTAAACGTATGGAGCATGATATAGTTTCTTGTTGTCTATGGTGTGACAGCATCATAAACTCATTATTATATTCTGCTCTTTGATTTTTAAGTTACCCATCACTGAAATTCCTTCACTTTCTCCCTGGCTTTTTGCCCCTTTGTCTATGAAAAATTTATTTTCTACCGCTTACTCCTTCGGCAATTGCTCCTCGCTTTTCTCCTGCTTTTGTCCCTGTATATGTAGATTTTCTTTCTAGGCGCACAAGGTGGATTGAGCTTCTTCTCTTCATGTTCGAAGGTTTGGTTGAGTTTATTTTTAGTTGCTTGAATTTGAGTATGCTTATGATTCACATAGTTTTTTGATTTCTTCAATGAAAGCGTGATTATTTACCAGTTCAACTGTTTTGTTCAAGTTATGTTGTATATATACATCTCTTGTATTATCTGTAAGGGTTGCAAATGTATTTAAAACATAGAGCATATAGGTGCTTTTTTTTTAATCGTGTACAGCAATCAACTGATATATTTGGTCCTTTGAAGTGCAATGGATTCAAATGTTTTGTGCTCGACTTCTTGTATGATCTTAAAGCTGAAGTGTTTATTAATTTATGTCCACTTTCCAAAAATAAATTATTAAGTTCAGGGTTTTTTTGAATTATAATTTTAATTATTATATCTTAATTCATTTATTTGATCTTGATAATAGGTTGACTAATAGCCTGAAAGTTCATAAGCTCCAACAAGTTGGGTAGTTTATTCAACAATTTTAAACATGAACTACTTAATATTTGTTGTAACTTTATTTGTTTGACCTTTTATGAATTTCACTTTCAAATATACACTTTGAAAACTTAAATAAAAATTTAGCTCCATCCTTCATTCATATTTGTTTTTTTCGAA
Organism: Haberlea rhodopensis; assembly: GCA_907163345.1. Classification (NCBI taxonomy): domain Eukaryota; kingdom Viridiplantae; phylum Streptophyta; class Magnoliopsida; order Lamiales; family Gesneriaceae; genus Haberlea; species Haberlea rhodopensis. Next base: position 3,790,157 of record CAJQUN010000024.1, on the reverse strand, counting down.
AACATATAAAATATATATGCAAAAGTACAAAATTCAAATCAACTTATCATAATATTTACTTGATAAATTCCAATCATTCAAGTTTACTCATAAGTAAAGGGGTATCTTAAAGAGCAACCACCTAGCCTAATGATTTGTTGTGATGCCCCGAAATTAATTATATGCAAATTGGGCATTAATTATGTTTATATGATGAATTATGTTGATAATTGATTTATGTGTTGAAATTAATTATCATGTTGAAATGCTTAGTCACATGATAGGCGTGACCCGGGGCTGCATTTCAGGGTGTATGTTATGCATGTTAGAAAATGGGATGTTAACATAATTTAATTGTATTGGGTGTTATTTATGAGGAATAAATGAAGTTAGAGGAAGTTTGTTGCATTTTTGTAAAATGCTTTTAAAATACAATGTTGGGCATTTTATACATCATGTTAATTAATGAGGTGCATTTAATTAATAATCCATACACCCCCACTATACCCCTTTTTCCCTTCACTTTACCCTTTACACTTTAAATCCCCAATTTTACTCCCAAACCCTACCTATTTCCCCATTTTCGAAATCTAACAAGGAAAGAAGGGGAAGCTCCACAAAACCTTTGTTTTTGAGATCTTTGGTAAGATTTGGAGTCCTCAAGAGAACCATCCCATGTACCCACAACATCAAGGAGATAAAGTTCTCCAATTTCTCCACTTTTGGGAATTAAGGTACGTAAGAAACGTACGGGCATCGAACGGTAACACATTTCTATACTATGACTACGCAATGATTGCATAAGTATTTACGATGTTTATGATGATGATTATGATAAGTAAAGATGATATGATGTTTATGATGATGATTATGATAAGTAAAGATGATATGATTTTTATGATGATGATTATGATAAGTAAGTTTATGATGATGATGTTTATGATGAATGAAGATGATATGATGATGATTATGATAAGTAAGTTTATGATGATGATGTTTATGATGAATGAAGATGATATGATGTTCATGATGATGATCATGATAAGTAAGTATAAGATGATGATGTTTATGATATGATGAAGATGTATGTGTTTAACTATGTTATTGAGAATGGTTGAGTGTACTGGTAGTTGTTATGGGAAAGCGAGGAAGGTACTTACCGCTGACATAGCTAGCGAGAAGATTACATCCGCTATCAAGGTGTAGCGAGGGGTAATCACAGTATCGCTATATGTCGAAGCGAGGGGGCCAATTATTCCGCGGACATAACAAGACCAGAAACATCCCCATTTCTCAATAACATTGTGGATTATGAACATATATGTGACGTATGATTTTAATCATTTATGTCAAGAACTAATGATTGTATGCATGACTATGAAACAGGGACAACCAAAGTGGGTTAATGTGATTAACCAGGAAGTATATGTTACAATTATTTTCATGCATTTATGTACATGCTCATGATGGGTTGTTCCTGTAGGTACACTTTTGGACTGAAGGGCTAAGGGTCGGGTTGAGGCAGTGAGCTAAAAGGAGCATGAAAGAATATAGGATACAGAATTTTGATAGTCTCTACTCTAGGAGTAGTGTAAACCTATAATGTTAGCATTCATTTTTTGGAATGTAATTATTAAGTTCGAAATTTTATTTTTTTTGGCCTGTAATTCTATTAGCTCAAAGCTACAACCGGAACCCTAAGATGATATGAATGCATGATTAGTCCATGATATGTGATTATAATGATGTTAAGGTAGGAAGACCCTATATTTGTTTGGCATGTTCTCTATAGATGGCATCATATCATGTCTTCAATTTTCCTATATTTTGATTTCTCGTCTTTCTTGACACATAGATTCTCACCGAAAGGCCCTTTAACGTTCTCGCAAGGTGGGTTGAAGTTTCTTGCTTCATCTCAAAAGATACAATGCTCATTTTTTTTTTAAGTTTTTACGATGGAGAATTGAAGTAAATTTGTTGACTTTTTGCGTTCTCGCACACTCTGCCCCTTTCTTTGATTCTCATGCAGTAGAAGTTACTTGAAATTCTCAAGAATAAGATCTTTTTATTTTCTTAATTGCATGTCATTTCGGTTAAGGAGATATGAAGATGTTTTTTACTTTGATACCCACCCCAGTTAGATCATCATTAATTTGAATTTCCTGTAAATTTTGAGTTCCACCTCATTTTTAGGGTCCTAACAAATGTTTAAGATGGATCAATACTCTTGGTTCAATTTATATCTCCATCCTTGATAGGAAGATTATACCATAGTTTATTTTAAAATGATTTTTTTTGTCAGAAATGCTTGAATTATTCTTGTAATGACACATCTGATGCAGGTTTATGCAGAAGAACGATAGCACACTTTTCCTTGCCACATATGTTGGGCCAAATGTTGTTGAATGTGGCAGCAAGAAAAAGTATGATTGATCAACAGATGACATGATTGCTCAGATTTATCTGAATTTTGTACCCTAATGGCTGGGAAACTGATGATTTTTGTTCTTTTTCAAGTGGTAAAAGAATGTCATAGTCAGATTTATTTTTAATATTTGATACCTAGATAAGGGCTGAAAAGTTGGCTACATTTTCTTGGTTCAAAATGCAAAAAAAAAATAGCTTTCTGTGTTTTCTGATTTATATGAATTTGGTATCCTAATACTTGAAAGATTAATTTAACCAGTTGTGTTTTATGTCATTTTTTACTCTTTTGATTAACTAGATATTTTTATTCAATTCTTTCTTTTGGATGCGGATTTAGAACCATGGATATGAAAGGTGATATTGCTTACTAGTATGGGTGTTCAATTTTGTGTATACTATAATTTCTATTTGATTCTGAAATATTATTGTTTTTTTTTATCATCTTTTCTTATTTAAAGTTATGAATATTAAGTCTGATGTAGTTATGCACATGTTGATTGATTGAGCATGCTTAACTTCTCTTGCAAGTTCTTTAACTTCTCAGGTAACTATACTTGTCTAATTTCTTGGTATGATTCATTCTATTTTGGGGGAAGAGATATGAGCTATCTTTGCTTATGATTTTGAGTTAATATGGTGTACACAATATTCTTTGAACTAATTACTTTGTCTTCTCTTTGGGTGGTTATGTATGAAATATCATTGTCTATGTGATCGAAAAAACACGATGTCATACAATTGGCAAGGCAAAAAAGAAACAAACGATGAAGAGGTCTTTGCAACATGTTGTGCTTGATGATAACAGCTCTGGAGATGACCTAAGTGTTCAACAAGCACAACACGTTGTTGTGAGATTAAGAGTGAAAAAAAACCGGCTAGATATCCACCGCCATCCCCTACAATGAGATATGGAACATAGATTGCCATTATAAAATAGACCATATTTTTTTCCAAGCTCTTGTGCATCTGTAGTATATGATACATTGTTGCGAAGAAATTTGGTTTTGCACAAAACTGTTTAGTTTATATATATAATTAATTAATTATTAAATTAAAGTAATATAAGTGTCTAAACAATTTCTACAGTAACGGGCCAGTACTGGGCTTATTAACTTATTTATTGCTGGACCTTGCTACTGGGCTTATTCGCTACAGTAATGGGTGGCCTTTTTGGATTATTTCTTGATGTGCTTGTTATGTTGGGATCGGTCCGATGTTTCTTCTTCTTTACCTTGGATGTGTTTCTGTGGAAATTTCATTTCCCTCTTTCCTCGTGAATCGAAGGGTCGGTCATCGAAGAGGTGGGCGAAGGGGAATTCGTGTGGTCACGCGAAGGGTGTAGGGTTGCATTGATTGTTGCTCTGTGATTTCACTTTTACGTACAATGAACCGCCGGCGGTTGCTTGTCCTTGGCTTCGAGCAATAATTTATTAAGATTTCTGAGTTCTGACCTTTTGGTTCTCTGTTAGCTCCTTTCTCTGTTCATACTTGGCGGAAACCTAGAACAAAAACCAACAATTTGTTCCAGATTTTGTTAAAGAATTTTACCGGAGAAACTGAAATCGATAAATATGAATTCGGATCACTTGCTGCTCGAGGAGCCAATTCGAATGGCTTCCATTCTCGGGTCATCAAAAGTTGTAAGTTCTTCTTTAAAAAAAATTGATCTTTTTCATATCTATGTTTATTTACGGATTGTATTTCACTAAAAAATTGTTGCGCGCAAGTACGGAGTATATTCTCGGCCTTGGCGAAGATCGTGGGGACGCTGGGACCGCCCTCTGGATCCGTCGAAGTTATTTCTGATTGTCTTAAAGTTGGAATGTCAGATGATTGTTTATGTTTTTTTTTCTTCCTATTTTGGACCTTCGTGGCATTTGCTACTGGGCTTATTACCTACCGTAATGGCCGGCCTTCTTGGCTTATTCTTGATGGCCTTTTTATGTGTTGGGATGGTTATTTACCCGATGTTTCTTCTTCGTTACCCTCGATGTGTTGCCGTATATAGAAATTTCATTTACCTCCTTCCACGTGAATTGAAGGTTCGGTCGTAGTGTGTGGAGAAGGCGGGCGAAGGTGAATTCGTGCTGTCACGGGAAAGATGTAGGGTTGCATTAATTGTTGCTCTGTGACTTCTCTTCTACGGAAAATGAACTGACAACGGTTGCTTGCGGCCTTTGGTGATGCCTTCTATGTTTACATATTACTCGGTTCTACTTTTAAATTTCTTGTTTTTATTGTAGTTTTCGTGCTTCGTTCCGCAGGTATATCATTTCTTTTAGGTTTCTCTGTAATGCATCGATACTCTAAGTTTACGATGCCTTGGAACTAACTAAGGCAACCAATATATTTTAGTTCCTGCTGAAGATGAACTTAGCATATTTACATGAAGTAACCCTGACTGATATGCTCGTTTAATGGAATTACTGAAAAAATGCAAGATAAAAGAATCATGAGTGAAATGAAACTGAACAAAATCAAATGAAACTTGATTCTTTGTTAACATTTAGTTGTAGAATTTTTTATTTTTCTATGTTGGAGCATACTTAACCTGAAATTATGACTATAACACCAGGTTGCAATTTTGCTCCTTACTGAGATAACTCCAACAAGTATAGCCGTCGACAATGCCACAGAGGTTGCTAGATTTGTGGTATGTTTCGAGCTTGTAATTGCTTGAGAATTTGATTTATGAATCTGGCAAGGTTATTTCTCTAATTCACTCTAAAGAATTTAAATTTTAAAGAAATTAAGACATTTTGAGTGTCTTACATGCCTCATATATTTTTGATGCAGTGATTGTGATGTCTTTAGGTCAGGCCAATGGCATGGCTTTCTCATGTATTATCTCATGTGGGCAGAGTTGTTACGTATTTGTCCATAGGAATGCTAAAGCTTCTGGGTTTGAAATGCAAAAGGTAAGGTATACCTCATTTGATATTTATTTCTCATGTCATTTTTGGTTTTTTTGCCATGCATATATTTCTCTGACATGAGATACCAGATCTTTTGTTTCTCAATTGATTCTGACATGTGAGATTCTTTAAAGAAATTTGTGCAACATGATGTTGATCATTAAATAAAATAGAGATATTAACTTGGGAAAGCTTACTTTTTTCAGTATTGAGTAGGTTTTAAAAAAATGCTTGGTTTAGGGATAATTGTAAATTCTAATCTTACCAACTGATTTTAAGTGCGCCGTATCTATTACAGAGTGATAAACCTCTACACTTGCTGATTGTGTATCTATTGTAAATGCTATTAATTAATCCTCTTGTTTAGTGAGATCACTGAGCTGATATTTATTTCCTTATAACGTGTCACTGAAACTTTGCACCTTAAATTTTTCTGACAGCCCAATTATATTGCTCTTAGCTTGGTTGTTCTGATGTGTTAGTGAACCTTACGTAACTGAAGATGAACTAAAATTGAAGTTGCATGGAACACAGTTGAGCTGAGCAATCGAGGAGGAAAAACATACGAGTTTACTTCCTCACATCAATATCATACTCACCATGTGCACATGTGATAGCCTAAGATTGGATTGATCTTTGACAATTTATGCTTGAAAACATGTTAGAAATAAAAGATACGCATGTTAGAGAGGTAATGACACCTCTTGTTGAAGTTTTTGCCATAGATGACATTGCACCGCTGGTTGATTTCCCCAATTCATTGGCTGATCATCAATATTCAAGGTGTGATTCGCGTTTCTATTTGTTGGTTGTATTATGTTCAGTTCAAGAAGCTTCTACTTGTGTTTGCAGGGTGGCACTCTTTGAGGAGTGTATTGACAATATTGCTGGTATTGCATATGCAATGTATCTTCTAGATTACGTCCAGAAGTTTAACTCATTTCTAATGCTTCTGCATATTATTCAGAATGTTGTTTTTCTTATTTTCCACTCATGCACAACCGTATTCTCATAGCACTCAGAATCGTATTCATTTTGGTCTTGAAGGGGGAACTTGAAAATCTTGCTATTGGAGACAAATCTCTATAAATATATATATTGCTTATCAGATCTTTTAGCCCTTTTTAGTTTCTCGTTTGATTAGGATCTTTACCAAATTTGTGTTAATTGTAGGATGTACTCTAGGTTTCACTATTTAATTTTCATTCCAGACTATCATTTGCAAAACTATCTATGATGAACTATAGGAATGACTAATAATTCTTTCACGTTGTTAAAGTTCATTAGGCTACTGCTTTCGTTGTTTAAGGAGGACAAAATCAGATGGACTTTAAAAAAACGTGAATTTAGAAAATGAAGGACCAAGTAAACTACTCACGGGCACCACGCCTTGCGTGGTGCAAAACTAAGTAGTATATATATATGTGTGTGTGTATGTTTTATAGGTATGAACCATCGTTTAGTCTTTTAATTATGCTTGGATATATGTTGAATATTTAGATGTGTCCTTGTTTATATTTCCATTAATTTAGTCTTTTAATCCTTGTTCTTGGAAGGATATATCTTTGATTTGATTAACTTTGGCTAGAGTTTTCGTAGTTGAGAAAAATGTTTTACGTCGAGTATAAATGCAAATTTCGAATTTGGTAAGTTTTGATTCTTCTTGCCAAATTTTCTATGTCTTAGATGTCTACTTGTCAAGTTTAGTCTGAATAATTTATGTTATTGGTTTGATTTCACAGATCTGTCTAAGGATTTAGAGGCTTTGTCTTCTATTTTTAACAGATTGGTTAGATGTTCCCCAACTAAGCGTTTAGTTCTTTTTGGTATCTTATTTGGTTAGAAATTTCCGGAATTGTTTTGTTGTTAGATTGTACTATGTTTTAGGTTTATGAAACTACTTCTATAATATATACTAGATCTTAAAAAAATGAAGCTAGAAAACGACTAATCAGTAATTTGGTACCTGACACCGACTTGTGCGGTGCCAAGATAACCTAGTGTTCATATTCATTCTTATTACAGCAATCCAAGGACAATTTGAAGCAAGGAATTGAATGTTAAGCTCAATTGATCTCACAGCCAAATCACGAAAAAGTTTTTTGTTAGATTTTGGAATAATTGTGGCAACAATACACAGAAGAACAGAGAGAAGAGACGCAACACAGAGAGGAATTTTGGCACAAATTCGTTGATCCCTCCCGCATTGGGCAGCATCTTGTATTGCGCTACGGTAGAAGCGGATCGATTTCTGAAAATCGTCATTGCTTCTCATAATTCAAGTATGAATTCTAGTGGAGAACTTTGATATCCCTGTTTCATCGAAGCACTCCAGCAGAATTTTTTTCCTCAACTCAAGTCACAAAACACGCTAGCTTTAGGTGGAGCCACAACCACCACGATTCTCGGGCACTAATCCGTCGACATGGATTGCTGGACTCCAAATATGATTACTACAATTAGTTGGTTTCCAAGCGTTTAATAATCGTTTCTTATTATTGGATGGTCCTTCATTGTAGTGGTATGAATCAATGCAGTGGTATGAATCAATGCAACATTATCAATAAATTCTTTGTTGGAAAGAGTTTATAATGGCAGTGGAAACAAGATTTGGTCATGACGATTCAATCCTTGGTGCTGATGTGCTCGATAATTCCACTGACGCTGCAATAATTCCTAAGAATGCTCATTTAACCAAAGGAACATCGAGTCTTGACAGTGCATATTCTAGGAAAAATATTTCCAAAACGAAGGAGGTTTTCATGGGACCATACATAATTTCGATGTGTATAAAGCCACCAATTTTACTCACAATGTTCGACTTGACGTCAACCATATCGAATGCCTAAAACAATCTCAAGTTAAGAATGCTCTGTTGGGTGAAGCTGCATGCATAGCAAATCTTACCAGTGGCTTTCAGATGGTCTGCAAGGAACTTGAATAAGCCCATTCTAATGTACAAGTATCTACTGCTTCAGAGGATGCGTTGTTATTCAAGTCCATTAAATATTGGTTCAGTGGTCTCATGCAATCTGCAGTGCTCCGAGATGGGGTTGTGGTTATGACAGCTACAGTGAAGCCCATAGGATCATTCAATCAAGGACTGAGAACACACCAGATTCACAAGGGGAGCTACTGACGATCACGAAAAAGAAAATGAAACATCACCCTCTTAAATATTGGTTAAGTGGCACAGGTTGTCGTTGGAAGATATTTATTGCCGGATCTTGCCAACCTCGGCGATGCATCTTGAGAACAAGTGTTTGTCGAGTGCATGGTAATGATACGATCATGCAACCAACTCTTCAACAGAGATTACAACAAAGGCAGTAGCATACGAGCAAGTGGACATCACGACAAGAAGCACATGAGCAAAAACAAAGCCAAGTAAGCTAACAGACTACATTGCCAACATATAATACTAACAGAGAGTTATACAAGTAGGGGAATGAAGTAAGGAGAATAGTTACAAGCACAGTGTATAAATACATTTGAGAACAATTGTGTATGCATAAGCTTGAACATTAATAAAATCTTTCTTTCTGGAAATGCTTCTTCTTCTCCCTAAATTTCTGGAGGCCGAGTTTTCCCAAATTAGCTTCTATCGTTGTACCTAGAGCTTTAAGGTTGGTATCTATTCATAAGAGTGTTAATTTGTTTTAAAAATCATATTCGAATACCACCTGACTTTTTAAAATTCTATGAAAGACTATTTTGAATACATATAGAACTCTATAGAGTATATAAAATCTAGATTGAATGTCAGTTATAGAGTATATAAAGTTTAGGTTGAATATTTTTAAACTTTTAAACTCCAGAAAAGTCATTAAAAATATTGAATCAATACACCATCTTAAATTCCTACTTCTCGAGTGTCTGGTATACAATCCAAGAAAGCAAAAAGGATAGCATTTCTAGTGAAAAAGAAATGCTCATATTTGAACCTAAAACATCATTAAATCCATTTGCGGAAAGAATAGTAGTAAAAAAAGGAAAAAGGTTACGGCACAGCGCGCAAGTAATATCGAAATCCAATTCAGTAATTTATATAATCACAAGTAAATTAGTAATAACAGATACAATCTAAGCGAAGCCTCGTAGATGTGAAGCAAATGATTATTTAATGTTTAGTGGTAATAATAATAATAATAATAATAGGTTTTGGTGCTTCCTTATCCATAAAGAGAATAATAATAATAATAATAATAATGGCTGACTTAAAATATGATAACTGTCACGTATTCACCCTCCATGGGAAACACCAAGTGCCACCAATATAATTAAACGCCACCTTTATCTATTTTCAACAATCAATTATGATATATATATGTTAATGATACATGTATTTCAACTTAAAACCAATTGACAATGAGTGGAGTAGCGTATATCTTAGAAACCCTAGCTCTGATACAATGTTAAGGATACGTAGGGCTCCAAATTAAAATCAGTTGGCAATGAGTTGAGTAGCACATATAATTACAAAATTTGGATTTTTTTTAATAATTTGATTCAGTGGGATACATTGGCACGTAAGTTTTGCATTACCCAAGTGCTCTTCCCCACTATAAGCATATAATTTGTTTCATTAGATACGATCTAATTATCTTATAAGATAAAGGTGGACTGATAAATTTATTTTATATGAATATTTATAGATACAATACGTGTTTCCAAAATATTAGTGAAGAGAAAATAATTTGGGAAGTGGGAATATATTTTTGAGACAGTGGAAGGTGATGACATAATTGGCCCCCATAACATAACATAATGGTACACTAAATCTGGATATGGTTTAAGGGATCCAATTAATTAACCAAATCCAATCGAGTGTGGCTGTCCCTTTCACTTGACGTATGGCAGTTTTTACGAATTTGTATGATTTTATTTGGCGTGAAATGAAAGCTGGTGACAATGTTTACTATCAAACTTTTGCAAAGGTACTTTAATATTTCAATTTATTCATATTATTTAAAAAATATGTCAATCAAATCTAACTTCGATGTTGAAGGAGGACAAAATTGTAAGATTTTATTAAGAGGACAAAAATGTTGGTTTTTAAAATATTTAGGCAAAATTACTATATATATAAATAATAATTAAAAAAATTGAGGGATACACCTGCTCCCATATACATTGGACCCTGCATATTACAAATAGTAGTTGACATTTGAGTGGATGGTGTAATTAAAAGTCCAAACAAAAAGTATAGCAAATATTAACTTTGTTATCGGTTCAAAAAAATATATTAAATTTGTTATGGTATTATAAAGGCACCCTCTAATAGAATAAATATGAAAAATGTATATCTTGAATATAAAATATTATCAATTTTGTTCAAGTTTGCATGTGAATGGTAACATCCAAAGGGTGAAGTATAAGTGCAAATAAGAAGAGTAGAATTCTCTTGTGTAATTAAATATTGTTTATCCCTAACATCATTAATAAAAGTATGTTATTGAATACTCAATTAAATAAATCTAATATACCAATAAAATATCATAAAAATTTAATTAATGAATTGTATGAATCTAGGAAAAAAAAATTGGATGGTTAAAATTATGGAAAATATGTAATATATTTAAAAAGAAAAACCTGATAAATAAAAATATATAGGTGAGAGGAGGTAACTTTTTTATGAAATAAATAAAATAGGTGAAAGAAGAAAAAGTCAAAAAGATATTTAAATTTTTAAATATAATAAACAGAAAAATCCTTGAACAAGAAGGGGCATCTTGTTTTGGTTTTTACCTGCAAGAATACTGTATTTACGGTTACTTCGATCCTATATGGATGTAATATTCGAATTATTCTTGGATATTATATGGGGTATTATCTTAAATATTGGATCAATATTTCAGATCTATCAATGTCTTTATCGAAACTCAATGCATCATCGATAAATTTGGGTCATTGATACACCCTAACCATAATCTCACCTCAGATCCAATAGCTTAAAAAGAGCAAACTGTATTTTTTCATGTGATCCCACATAAAAAAATACAAGTGGACCATTGTAAACCATGGGTAGGGTCGAACAAATCCTATTTCTGGATCCGGGAATAGCACCAAATACCAATATGCATGCAATATCAGTAAGGTTGAAAAACGTGAAAATACATCAGCAATTTGGGAGCATTTGATTCTGAATGCATACTGACTTTTTTTTTTTTATCAAATGGAGATTTGGGAAAAAAACGACGTCTCATCCAAATGGATCTTTACCGTTTGAAGGCTCACATTCTCAGACCACCTGAGCAATGGCATTATGGTTATTCTTTTCATACATTTCCATCGAACGTGGGATTAGTTAATGTCAAACACCACCGAAATCCCAAACCTCATTTCTAGATAAAATTGCAGTGCTTGGATGAGACAAACTCGAGAATCATTAGTTATTACTAGCATGGTTTCTAAAATTTTAATTCTCAACAATTCCCTTCATATATGACATTATATATAAGACAAACATTGATATGCTGGTGACGGTGAGCATAAGGGCATTGTAGCCTGGCGTAGTAACCATGTTAAGAACAGGGGTGGAGCTACAGTAGGGGCTGAACTGGGCTTCAGCCCCAAAACCCATCCCAGAATTAAGTCAAATATATAATTGTTTATCATTAATGTAATTGAAGGCGTGCGATGTAATTGCAATTGCATGTATTTGCAATGTACAGGTCGAGAGTTCGAAACCTCATACCACCCCAATTCATTTTTACTTTTTTTAAAATATTTGATTTATCATCCCATAATTTTTTTGATTACTTATGTACCCAAAAATTAGTTGTTTTTAAAAATTGTAAAAGTGAAAATAATTCCATATCTATTTGTCCCAATTTCTCATCTTTTTAATTGTATTTTATTTTTAAAATATGTAAATATACATCATTTCTAATAAAAAAAAATTTCTGTTAAAAATATTTTTTCTTGTAAACACTTTTCTATTTAAACTTAAGCTCACCTTTATATATTAATTTTGAATATTTTTTCTTGTAAAAACTCTTGCATTCTGCTTAAAAAATGTAATTCAGTTCTTCAGTCTTTTCATCTTGCTCCACTCAATAGATCTCAAAAAATTTCTTTATGTGGTTCAGCCCTCTCTATGTAAAATTCCTAGCTACGCCGCTGGTTAAGAATACATGTGGTTTTAACTCAAAATTAATTGGCAATAAATACAGTAATCTATTTATCTTACAAATAGCTAGTATAATTTCTAAACTTAAAATGGCATCACATCGGACAACAACTCACAAAAACCAAAAATTATAAAGCAAATGATGATATCCAACTGCCTCTCACCTTTTTACTCACAGTTCCTTCCTTTTTTCATCCCTTTGATTATGATTGCAGTCCTTTTCATAATGCACAACAAAATTAAATCACACTAAGTAAAACTATCAAGTGCATGTTTGCTGTGATAACACTAAATATTCATTAAACCACTTTAAGCATTTTGTTTTGCAAGTTGAGAAATGAATCGACACTATAGGTTAATATTAAAGTGAGTTAATGGACAATGTTTGCTTTCTTAACCTATATTAAATTTTTTTTTTATATTCCTTTTGGAGGACAAACTGTGACAAATGACATCATTTTTCCACTCTTTATTTTATGGGAATTTAATGGTTCTAGTTCATATCAAACTTTTTCTTACATAAATGATCCAACAGTCGATGTACCGAGGAAGTTGAGGTTGTCTATTGAGAAGAAGTTTCGAGAAACATGATTAAGCTGATATGAATATTTATTCAAGTGACCAACAAATGCCTCAATTTGAAGATGTAAGATCATGATAAATACACAAATTAACTGGGGAAGAGAGGGACCAAAGAAGACTTGGTTAATCACAAAAATTAAAAAAAAATTATTTAAATATAGATGAGAATATATTAGATATAACATAATGATGTAAGATTATTAATACAGCTGGACTCATTTAGTATGATAAATGGTTGATTGTTGTTGTAATCCAATATAAACTTAAATCATTAGTAATATTTACCTGCATATATTATGCGAGCTCTCTTTTCAAAGAAAATAGTAAATTTATGAAAAATGATAAAAAAGGCATAAAAATAAAAATAGCGACTCTGTGTTTGCATGCAGATCAGAAGGGAAGAAGACATGATGTACCATAAAAGGCTAAAGTTTGTACTTGCATCGCATGATTATGCAGTAGAACCAACCCTATGCCAGAATCAAAATACAATTTAAATGAAGCTAATTTAATCCAAATTTGCTTTGGTTGGTGGAGATTTGAGTCATTCAGTTGGGTAGAATTTAATGCCACCATCAAACATGCATTGCCAGTACACCTAATTCTTCTTCTTTTACTTAATAAAAAGCCACCAAATTAAATTATATTTGGTGAAGGACATTATATTCGAACCAAGTTTGATTCCCACACTCGGCGTATCTCCAAAAAATATATTTTACTTAAGATTGTATAGGGTATTTGGCATCGAACCCCTTGTATTTTGAAAATAGGCAGCTTATACCCATGTTGTTTGTGAATATGTGCAAAACAATGTAAAGTGGCAGTATGTTATGTTTTGCATACCAAATAGGGATAAAATGTCTATTTTGAAAACCACATGGAAGTAAGCTATCTATTTTCAAATCACAGAGGTGTCTATTAGCGATACCAAAGCGAGATAAAGTGCATATTAGTGATATCACATGTGGTAAATTGCCACTAAATCGATTGTATACATTGTGTGTTTGCATGGTTGAGATTTAAAAAAAAATCGAATTTGTAATAATTCATTACAAATGTATATGTCATGATATGTTGGATAATAATAAATAAAGATCATAATCTAATCTAAAACCCAAAATTCATGTTAAATTATCAAAAAATATATATAGTAATCGGAAAAAAAAAATTCAGAGTCATGCGATTAATTTGCAAATGAAATCCTTTTCTCTATTCTTTCTGAGACAAGAAGGCATCAGAAAAATATCTAAAAAATATATTTTATTTCTATTTAAGTATATGACATAAATAAAATCTCAAATCCTATAAAATATAAATACCAATATTTTAATATTAAAATTGGATTTAGTTAAATTTAATAGTTCTAAAAAATAAAATAAAAAACCAGACATTAGGTTAAAAGCCTATACGTACATGGATAAAAATGAAATTCCGGAGACCCCACCCACGAAATGTTGTCCATAAATAAACGTCCATTCCCCTCCTCCATTTCTCAAAACCAAACACCGGAAAACATCTCTTCCCCACCATTTCTCCTCTCCAAATCAGCAATATGAGAACAGGCGGCTCGTTATTCCCCACCATTCACATCTCCCAAAACACCGCAGCAGAGGCCACCAACACCGCCAAGGCGACCTTCTCGCCGCCTGCCACCATCCAACGCTCTCCCTGGCACTCTCCTGTACCGTACCTCTTCGGTGGCCTGGCCGCGATGCTTGGACTCATAGCCTTTGCGCTCTTGATCCTCGCCTGCTCTTACTGGAAACTCTCCGGCCAAGAGAATAATGGCGAAGGTGACGGCACAGCTACCGAGAAAGGGGACAGCAGCTCGGAAGATAAGGCCTTGCATGTGTTCGAAGAGAAGTATTTTGTGACCGTGGCCGGTGAAGTGATGTTCTTGGCAACGCCCACGTCCACTAGGGCTTCATCTTTTAATGATGATAAAAAACTTAACGGCATAGAAACTGAGGAGAAGAAGAAGAATCAGATGAATGAAAATCAATTAACACCAACAGCAGAAGAAAGCCAAGGATCCCAAACGAGCCAAGAACAAATCCATTGATAATTTTGGATTCTTTTGTTGGAATTTAGTTCAATTTTGAGATAAGAGAAAATATGTAAATTTTGTTCTGAGATGAATAGCAGTAGTAGTGAAATGCGGGAGAGATGATCGTTTTTGGGGAATTGATTGATCATTCACAGCTGTTAATTAGTATTCATATTCCTCTTAATGTTTGATTACTGTTAACCAGCTAGCTCATGCTCAGCTAGCTCATGCTTATCTAACACGGAGGAGAGTGGCAATTATACATAATTAACACAATTATTTAATATTTTTAATGCGTTTGAACAACAATTTCTAAGGGGTGTATTGGTTGTAGATTTTTATTGACTTTTAATGACTTTTATGGAGTTTAAAAGTCTAGAGGTATTGAATCTAGACTTTTATATACTCCTTAAAAGTTTAGTGGTATCCAAAATTGACTTTTGTAGAGTTTGATATTCAAACTTGACTTTTAAAAACTCTATAAAAGTCTTGCGGTATCCAAATTTCAATAGACTTTTAATGACTTTTGTATAATTCTTTAAGTACAAGCCTTAAAGCCCTATGTACAATTTTAAAAAGTAAAAATTTCTCCATCACTTTTACTAAAAATTTGGAATGACTTCTATTTCTCAAGAATTCACCTCATCTCTCAATTCACTTTTTCAAAACCCAGAAAGTTTCTCCAAATCAACTCAACCCTAGTATCCAAATCCATACCCACATCCATCTCCCACGATCAATAAATCTCTAAACTAACAAGTCTGCCCAATGAGATGCCAAGCAACAAAAACTATAGAAAGCCTTCTACCGACATGGCGATAATCAGAATCCCTTATTCACAAAGCTCTTCGGTGATTAATTGAACAGTTGGAAACTTACAACTCTCCAAGATAAGAGTCTTAAGCAGAGCCTCAATTCTAATAACAACATTCATAAATATCATAACAGCACTCGATATTACGAAAAAATCTTGCTCGATGATAGAGTACAAATTCACATGATTCAAAAACAATGTTAGGCTAATAGATTTGGATGTGTATAACTTATTTAGTATTTACAAGTTCAGCTTTTCTATCAAAGTTTTAAATTATAGATAAATTATTTAGAATTAAAATACAATATTGAATATTTGGTAAAAAAATACGTCGTTAATTAATTTTGAATTTAGTAAATTGCAGTCATAATTCTTATATTTTTATTATCCTTTACGTAAATTGTAATCCTTTATGGTAAATTTTGAAGGACCTCTTCTATGATGCACAGATACTTCTAAAAATCACTCGGTACAGTGTTAAACACTTCTAGAACATCGACACGCCTCAGACCTACCACGTGACGTGTCCTTAATTTTCAAAAAACAAAAAATCGGACACGACTTAGGGGAGTGTCCGACATGATGAGGAATTTAAACAAATTTAAAATGGGGGTGGGTTTTAAAGCATTAAAACAAGTCAATATAAATATATCTCGACAACTCTACCATTTAAAAAGTCAATAATAAAGTCTATGCAAATCTATTTATAACTCCGTGGAATTCTATAAAAGTCAATAAAAATCTATCAACTCCACTAAGGTCTATCATTTAAAAAAGTCATTAAAAGTCACCAAAAGTCTTTATTGAATACACCCCCCTAAAACATCAAATCTTTTACATTTTACGTGTTCAACCAACTTGATTCTCTTTATTATTCATATAACATATCTTCATTTATTGGGATTAAAAACATTTCTAATCAATTTCTGATAACATATTTAGTCCAAATACTTATACATTATAAGAATGATTTTTTAACATCAACCTCTTCATTTATAAAATTTGATTCTATATCTTAGTTTGCAAAAACAAACTTCTTACATGTCGTATAAACAGATGTAAATAATATTCAATATCCTATTTATTTTAAAAAAAACTGCAACATGGTATTAACTAATGATTAGCATGCATTATTATTCCACTTATTTTTTCGATTACCAAAAGTGAATAGCGTAAACATTGAGCTTAGCTATTACACTGTTAAAAAATGGAATTTTTTTATCTTTGTAATTTGAAAAAGAGTGACAAATCGAACTAAGGGCGCATTTTGGATTGCTTATTTAAATCATTTTTACGTTGCTTTTGTTTAAAGTTGAAAAAAAGTTATTTTTAAACAAAATCATTTTATTAAAATAATAAAAAAACAGTTTAACGAACTTCGATTTATTACGAAATTGTCATTGTTCAAAACATCTCATGACTTGCTTCTCTGCTTCGACATTTACCTATTTTTTGAGATGAGCAATAGCAGAAACAAGAAAATCATACACCCAAACTTGCTCTCTCTTTTTTTATCTGTTAATCTAAAACACTCCCTAAAGTTACAAGAAGCACTAAGCTTTTTCTTTGCTAAAGAGAATAAAGTAATTAAAGCCAATGACAAAAGTAGTTCCTAAAATTAATTATTCATGTGAGAGAGGAAAATGCGTAGCATCACTACATATCAGCAATATATATATATATACACACACACACACATTTAAACACATTTAAAAAAAATTGACTTCTTAAAAAAATTATATAAAAAATTTCAATTAAAAAATCATAATTAACTATTGAGATCATAAGATGAGGACTCGGGAAAACTACTTTTTTTTCTCAATTTGGTTGAAGGGTAGGGTTTCACCAAATTTTGTTTATGAATTATTTTTCAAATGAAACTATATGACATGCAATTTAATATTGTCAAAATTTTGTAATCATTACATTATAAAAGTGATCAAAACACATTGATAATAATAATTATAGTGTACAAAATAAGTAAATATATTACATCGAAATATTTATCTCAACTGAAAATCTGTATTTTGGACAAATAGTGAAATGGGTTTTTATTTTAATTTAACAGGGTTTAAAAAGATATTATTTTTCGTGATTGGACCACATTCAAACAACCCGGCCCATATGCTAAATTCCGTGCACAAAAATCAATCTTGTACTACGGAGAGAAGAATTTGAGAGGTAAAGGAAAAATTATGCAGATCTTCGTGAAAACCCTAACTGGAAAAACCATCACACTGGAGGTTGAGAGCGGTGATATCATCGACAATGTTATAGCCAAGATTCAGGTCCTATTTTGATGATTGATCCTTCTTTTTCTCATCCCTGTTTCATATCTTCTTTTATTTGCTTTGGTAATTTCTTATTTGATCTTCAGCTGTTTTAAATTGGATTACTTGATTATGTTATAATGTTCTGTTTGTTAAGTGATCGTGTTCTAGGTTTGTGGCTATTTGTTTGTGATATTGAATGAACTAGGGTTTTGAAATTGTGTTTTTTTTGGTTCTGATTTAGGTTTCGGTTTCTAGTGGTGGAGCTGGACGAGGTTCCTTAACGGAAGGAGGGGGCACTGCATGTAAGGGTGAAGTTAGAATGTTTATAAGATCTTGCAGAATATGCAAAAATATTGCATACGAAAACATATTGTATGTTGAGAAGAATGACTGACCACCAGCGCCGAGCGTGGCTGAATCTAGCAAACAAATGCTAAAGTTGCTATGATGCAACTCGAAATAGAGAACTATAGTGTTGCTGATTTCTTATATCTAGTTTGTTACTTCTTTGAGTTCCGGTTATATGTTTTCGTTTAAGCATTATCTTTTGTATTTGGAGTATTGGAAGTTGGCCTGTATGCAGTAGTTTGAGATTTAGATGTTCTGATATGGATAGAATAGTTTGTACAATCGGGCCAATATGATAGGCCACGAATTGAAATAAAATTATATCACTTTGCTACAAAAATATTTGTTTTCTTTCTTCTTTTTCCTCTCGAAATTGGTGGCTTATGCTCCCCGAGTTGTCTGACTTTTCTCCTTCGTGAGTGCTTACTTATTTAACTCCACCTACATCTGGTTGTATTTTCTGC
This sequence comes from Haberlea rhodopensis, assembly GCA_907163345.1. Classification (NCBI taxonomy): domain Eukaryota; kingdom Viridiplantae; phylum Streptophyta; class Magnoliopsida; order Lamiales; family Gesneriaceae; genus Haberlea; species Haberlea rhodopensis. The sequence goes on along the minus strand of CAJQUN010000024.1, from coordinate 3,771,176 downwards.
ATGGGAAGAGATTGAAGATTTGCATGGAATCTATTTATTTTCAAAATGCATTTTGATATCTGTATGATCTCATCTTCTTCTTAAATTGAATTAATATGTCAATTACTACTCCCAGGACAAGGAAGGTATACCTCCTGATCAGCAGAGGCTCATATTTGCGGGTAAACAGTTGGAAGATGGCCGAACATTGGCAGATTACAATATCCAGAAAGAATCAACACTTCACCTTGTTTTGAGACTGAGGGGAGGGACTATGATCAAGGTTAAGACCCTTACCGGAAAAGAGATTGAAATCGATATCGAGCCAACTGATACCATTGACAGGATCAAGGAACGAGTCGAGGAAAAAGAAGGAATCCCTCCAGTGCAGCAAAGGTGTTGTACATTTTTCTTGTATTGGATGAATCTTGATTTAAATATTCTGATGTTGTACTATTCTGATATTGTACAGTTTGTAAAAGTCGGTTGTCCAAAATTCCACATCTTGAATACTTGAAGACTTTGTTTCACGCAAGCACATCTTATTGCTCAAAGTCTCAAAATATAACTTTGAGTCATGGAGAACTAACTGATCCAGTTCTGAATTAATTTACTATCCACAAAAATATGATGTAATTTTTGTAGGCTCATATATGCTGGGAAGCAACTTGCAGATGATAAAACTGCCAAAGACTACAACATTGAGGGAGGCTCTGTTCTTCACCTGGTTCTTGCTTTGAGGGGTGGGGTTAGTTTTCATAGATTTGCAACTTCTTAAATTTGATGTACGCACTGGAAATTACTATTCTGGCTTAAGATGGACCAGATTATGGAAATATTCATGAATTGTGATCGTGTCTTCCCTATGTATGTGTAATCCTCAAATATGAGAATTTCTTTTGTGAAACCTCTAGTTGGTGGTTGAATCATATCGAATCACGAGTTGATTACTTTTCATCACTTATGAGTAGAATTTTTATCTGTTTGCTCACATATCAGTTTGTGTTATGATTTTATACTGTGTTGGTGTTCCGTCAACAATTGTGGGATAATTAATGAGTTGGGGCGGCTCTCCGACATAATAGACTAATAATTTGGATTTGGATTTGGATTTGGATTTTACTTTTGAATTTGTGGTCGTATTGCAAACCGATGCAATGAAAAACTACTTCCTGAGGTGCTATCATTGAGTCAGTAAGGTGACGAATGCTAATAAATGAGCATTGCTCTTAAAGCGCGGGCGATATTTATCAATTTTACAAATAATTATGTAATGTTTTGCAATTTCAAGAGATCCTTTTCGAAATAATGGTTTAGTATTATTGGTTGAGTTTTTTTTTTTTATAAAAAAAATCTGATATCATATCAATTCGAGAATAATTTTCGCTGTGAGGTAGGAGCACTACTCCATTGTTCCCCAAGGGTAACGATATTTTCCCTAGCACTAGGAGACTGCAAGCAGAAAAGTGTGGCACATGGATCTCCCAAGTAGACATGAAACTATTTACACAAGGAAATTACATTACAAATCACATGAAATACATCATTGCGTTGGGTATCTAAGGTTAGTTCTCAAGGACAAGTTAAGCATATCTTGGCAAGAAAGGTGTCTATGTCGTTTCTACACAAGTACAACTCCGCTCTGGACGAACCAAATAGAGAAACGGACAAAAGCATCGAACCAACGCATAAAAGCATCCAACACCTCAACTTGAGTTACTATTGGAGGGTTCATCTTGGTTACCCAAAAATCGGACAATGACAACGGTGATATTATCAGCACTTCCTCTCTGATATGCTTCCTGCACTAGCCTTTTTGCTGCTTCTTCGGGCTCTTGGATCGATTTAGTCATTGAAACGGCTTCCTGTAGATAAAGGTTAGAGTACCAAAAAAACAATGAATATTCACCCGTGGATAGAATATAGGACGTCAAGAATCTAGACTACACAACCACGAAACTGAACCCAAAATGTAGCACCTCATTTGTAACAACATCCCAAAGTCCATCACTTGCGAGGATGAGGAACTCTAGTGTGTCATCGACTTTTTCCTCCTGCGGAAAACAATAGAAGCAAACGTTGGTTAGGATAACGGGTCTTGCTAGAAACGCCTTGTAAGTGTTCCAATGGGAGAATGTTAAAGAACCATCGAAGGTTTTTCATATATTTTTCCCTACAGAGAACAAGCCATAAAGCTTTAAAGTATCAAGAAATGGCAAATTTGAGGTCAACAACATACGAGATTATCAGATGTTTCAAACAGACATCCAACTTCATGACCACGAAACAATTTGTCCATATCTCCCTTTCATCAAGATAATACGATACCTTGCATGATTTCGATTTGTTCACATACATCGATCTAAGAGTCTTTAGAGCAAACCTGAATTTCTGGATCAGTGTAGAAAATAAATAATCTGAGAGTTGAAAATACTCTTTATTAATTGAATAATAAAAGAGTTACAATGACTATCTATTTATAGGTGAATATAAAGATTAATAGAAGTAAACTACCTGATTTATCTCTATCTAAATCAAATCAAATCAAATCTCTAGATAATATTATCCTACCAAACTTATAATATTATCCTACCAAGTTTAAACACAAAGATTTAAATACTAAATCTTTATCTAATTATTCAACACTCCCCCTCAAGCTGAGTCATATATGTTTATCATGCTCAGCTTGGAACTCAGGTCTTCAAATTTAGGATTGTGAAGAGCCTTTGTCAAGATGTTATCAAATTTTGTTTGAGACATCCTCATCTTTCTCAGAGTCATGCTCCTCTTCTTGGAGTCTGCGTCTGCTCCTCTCTTGCGAGTCTGCGTCTGCTAGTCTATGTCTCCTCCTCTATTTGGAGTTTGCGTCTGCTAGTCTACGTCTCCTCCTCTTTTTGGAGTTTGCGTCTGCTAGTCTACGTCTCCTGCTTTTGGGAGTTTGCGTCTGCTAGTCTACGTCTCCTCCTCTTTTTTTTGGAGTTTGCGTCTATTCCTCTTTTGAGAGACTGAGTCTTCAACAATAGATTTGATATTATCTACTCCCCCTCAAACTTGGCTATAGATGTTTATGAGACCAAGCTTGCTGATGAGATGTAGGCACATGAGAATCCTCACAATTGCCCTAAAACAGATGATGAAAAAACACCCGACGATGCCGCGAAAACAAGGGAAAAAAAATCACGAAGTTTATTGTAGCAAAGTCGCGAAATTACTGTAGCAATAGTCGCGATTTTACTGTAGCAAAGACGCGAATACTGTAGCGAAGTTACTGTAGCGAAGTTACTGTAGCAAGACGGTAAATTACTGTAGCGAAGTTACTGTAACAAGACGGTAAATTACTGTAGCGACGCGAAATTACTGTAGCGAAAGTCGCGTGCTATTGGCTGCTGCTAGGATTTGCTTTACGGCTACTATTTGAAGGCCTAGCCGCCAGCGGTTGAGTTGAAATAGCAACAACTCGCCGGCGGCTAGGGTTTGATAAACTTTTAACCTTAGTTTTTTTAAAACCTAAAGCTCTGATACCATGTAAGTTTGAAGAAAAGAATTATTTTAGAGACTCAATCTTGTATTCTCTTTATTGATTGTTCCAATCTTTTTAAATTAAATACAACCATATGTCTTCTATTTATAGAAGACTCCTAATCCTAAAATCTAGGAAGATAAATCTAATTAAATAAAAAGATAAACTAGTATACTAGTTTAGATAAACTAAAACTCCTAGCTAACTTATCAACATTCCTATGAATATAAAAATATTTATCTAGAGTCTTTGATAAGTAAAACTCTATCATTCAACACTCCCCCTCAAGCTGAGTCATATATGTTTATCATGCTCTGATACCATGTAGAAAATAAATAATCTGAGAGTTGAAAATACTCTTTATTAATTGAATAATAAAAGAGTTACAATGACTATCTATTTATAGGTGAATATAAAAATTAATAGAAGTAAACTACCTGATTTATCTCTATCTAAATCAAATCAAATCTCTAGATAATATTATCATACCAAACTTATAATATTATCCTACCAAGTTTAAACACAAAGATTTAAATACTAAATCTTTATCTAATTATTCAACAATCAGCGACAACATACTGCTTCAATAGCCTATCGCCAAATGCACGAGATACTGCGAGCACGCCTCCAACTCTCCAAGTCCCTATAGAGAATATCAAATCAAATCACATAAAAGCCGGAAAACCATCCGGAAGAATGATACCATTAACTATATAATAGAGGATCCTATACTATATCTTAAACTTGGGCAAAAAAAGTTGGTGTCATTGTGCTACGAAACTTGTAAAAAATCATAAAAGTCACATAATTCTAAATCACATTTAGTTTTTAAATTCAATTTTTTTATTTTTCGTAACAGGAGTATTTATACAAAAAAAAAATTGACTATATGCGCGCGCCGCGTGCATAAAAACACTAGTAATAGAGGATGAAGCAGCTATGGTAACTGCTTACCTGCCCAAGTCACAAAACCTCCGGCATCTTCAATTCGCTCTCTCATCCATTTGGTCTGGTTTGTGATCTCGGGAGACAGCAATGGCTGCAATATACAACATAACCAGAGTGATTACTCCATGGAATATATAGCATATTGACTGCAGTCACTTTTTACAAAGTGTGCATATTAGCTAGCATTATTCTCAAAAAGTTAAATTTCTACCGCTGACTTATTATCTTGCCGGTCTAATTGTATCATATATACTGCCTGATAAATCTATGGTTACTAATTTCAGCATGTAGTATTGTATGGTCAAGTGTCTAACAAAATTTATGTGACAGTAACAGCGTATCTCAAATATTTAGTCCATGTAGCGGTGAAGTTTGACTCTTGTACCACAGAAGCAGTCACGCAAAACTACAGGGCAATTACTAATACCTAACAAATGTGCTCAGTTTTAATCAGAGTGACTCTTATTGATAAGAACAATTTGATGAAATTTCAGTTCGAGTAAATCATACATAGAGAAGTCAATCTCACCACTACCGGCCCGGCAAATAACAGCTCTGGAATCACCAACATTTGCCACCAATAAACGATCACCAACAAGGATAGCTGTGGAAGCGGTTGACCCAGCATCCCTGTTTTGATTGTTTTCTGATTTCAAGAATTCCGAGTCTGTATGACTGTATGCATCAGCTGCAAAGGGACCAAGACAGCAAACAGAGCGAAAAGTAACTAAAAGAAGCTTGGCTAATATTCTTAAATAATAACTGTACTGAATCACCAAAAAAACGTACCTATAGCCGATTTTGTGTCTGAAATAAAATTTGGGTGCCTAATCAGATAACTGAAAAGGTTTTTCTTAACAAATTCTGCAGCACGAGCTCCCCCGTGACCTAAAATGGCAAAGGCAGATATGTAAGTGAAGAATAGCTCCAAAAACTCAGAATTCGCTAAAACTAAAACTAGCCCTTCAGTAGTAAATTTCAGGATCTTGCAAGAGTAACACCTAATAAACCAAGTTAAACAATTGGGAGCTTTAAGAAAGTTGAGATCAAAGTGAATCGAGAAAAACATAAAGTGGACAATATTAACCAGTATTATGTATTAATATAAATGTGCTGGTTGCAATTACCGACGTTTTGAATGAGACGAGTTGTTCACGGTAATTTGCAAATCACTCCATAACAAGGATAGATGTGAATGATTTCATTATTTCTAGTCCTGGCACATTTGTTGAGTAAACTCGATAACATAACCTCTATCAACTATGTTTATAAATTTCAATGATAAAAAAGACGAGGTAAATGAAAAACTTAGCGCATGGAAAATTTCCTTTCTCCACATGTAGATTATGGGGATAAGCTGTAAATCTTCTAACTTTGTAGAAAGGGAATATATCCATTCGGGCTTCATTACAAGAAAACCACTGAATTTAAGGACCACTGTAAGATTTCTTTAGATGGACGACAATTCAATGGATTTTGAAAGGGTAAAATTTGCATTTTAAAAGAACTTATGAAATCCAAATTTTGCATCTCGCCTCCCACTCGATCCATCCTGATGGTAACATAGATTATGAGCTTAACAGTAGATTCTTGGTTTCTTTTCCGAAAAATTTGAAGATAGAGAGTTACTGTAAATTCCCCCGGTCCCTCTACCGTCTGGAGAGAAATCGAGCAAGAGAGAGAGAGAGAGAAAGACCGACCATCAAAGACACCAAACAGACCAACTATCACTCCATCTACACCATCAATTCTCGTCTCGTGGACCGTCTGGAGAGAAATCGAGCAAGAGAGAGAGAGAGAGAAAGACCGACCATCAAAGACACCAAACAGACCAACTATCACTCCATCTACACCATCAATTATCGTCTCGTAGAAATCCTCCATCGAGGACCTTTTACCTGGAGCACTTGCATATCCATAGCTGAACTTCGCATTCTGACTGCAAGTAGGTAATTAGATGCATTAAGTGTTAGACAATATGTCGCACAATATCTTCTTCAATTTAAGCCAAATTGCTACAGACAAATTAATACATAGCATGCTTGAAAGACCATAAAACAAATCGTATTTCTGTTAGACAAAAGGTTGATTGATTTTTAAGGATAACAAATATCCTATATTAAGGATAACCAATTTCCAAAATCACAGATAGTGTCCATCATACTGCTATATGCAACCTCGTTTTTTCCAGTGAAACAAGACCGACTTCTTTGTCATACATACCAAGTGAAATTCCATACATGAAAAGAGGGAACATAATTTTTTTTACAAAACAAAAGGCAATAAATACTAAATATGAAATTTCAGTTTCTCTGAAGCTTTTTCCATCATAGGGAAAGGGTAATCGAAAATCTATTAACACGTAATGACAAATATAGTCCAACAAAGAAGCTTCTGTGTTGTTACATGTAAGCACCTAATTATGCGGCACATATAATGCATGTATCATTGGAAATCACTAAAAACTTCTCCACATCGCATAAAACAATTTTTTTTCCAAATCAATGCACGGTCAAACCGACAAAATGCGACAAAGGTTTACAACTAACTCATAAGAGAACCCACAAATAAGTCAGACTTCGAAAAAAAGTCACTAATCCTATAGCTGGCTGACAGAAATCAAGATTGACGCAAAAGATAATAAATAAAGGCCATGGAAGTTTTTTGACTCCATTTTGTGCATTATCACATACAAAGAACAGCAAATCATATCCAACAAAATGAAAGAGCGTGCAAGTGATCAAATAAAAAAAAGGAAACTATCAACTCGGAATCAATAAGCACATTATTTCTCGTTAAATGTTATAGGATTTTGATTTAGTAAGCAAATTAGAATCACGGATAAAAAAACAACACAATCAATCATACAAAATTGACAGTAACCATGGATAAGACGATTACCTGAGGCCTCCGCCTGTGACGGGGGCGTCATCAACTTTGTTTGGCTTGTAGATGATTGTAACAAAACTGAATTGAGATAACCCATAAAACCAATCTCAACCTTATATTCTTTCTTCTAAATCCTTTTATTTCTTCAAACGTTTGGCCTTTTCCAAACCAAATGCAAGAAACGAATAATATCCCCCCCTGACAACAATGCGTAACAAATCTAGATAACCCAAAATAGGAAAATGCTTAGGGAATTGGTGTGATAAAAGCAGAAACAACTAGATCACACCATCACAACATCTGGAGAATTTTCAATCCCAATAATGGAGTTTACAATCCAACCTGACCAAAAAGAAAGAAAAGAAAAGATAAAAAATCCCATCAAACTTAATATCCAAGAACAGATCTAATATGCAAGGGCATGAAACATTATGAGCCACAAAAGAATAAGGATAAAGTTCCAGCATTCCCAATTTTTTTTAAAAAAACAAAATCAAAACGCCAATACCCATCATAAAAAAATTGATTTTTCCTTTTTTTTTATCCGCTTCAAAAATGACATACTGATCACGATATGACTGAATAAATTCAATGGTGAGTATTAGTTTGGCACTCATCAAAGAACAGAGAAACGCATAAAATAAATATATAGCAGAAATTGAATCACATATCTTCAACTTACACATACATGTGTAAGATACAGAGGCTAGACAGAGAGATAGACCGTAAGGATGGATTGGAAAAGAGAGCCATGAGAGAGGAGGAGTAGAAGAAAAAGAAGATGAAAAGATCGGCTGTTCTTGTAATAGCAGAATAAAACTATTGGAGGAGAAGAAGAAGATGATGAAAAGATCGGCTATTCTTGTAATAGTAGAATAAAACTATTGGAACGGTTTTAATAAAAAAAACGAATCAATGAGTAGTCAAGATAAAAATAATCTACAACAAGAACAATTATAAAATTCTTGAATTTTTCTAGTTTTCTGGGAATTTTCCCATTTAATTTCCAAGAAAAAGAGAGATTCTTTTTTTTATGGGTGGTTTTGTGATGCAATTGCCAAGGAATAGTGTTTTTGGGTCCGAAAATTAAGGATATGGAGAGACTTGGTCAAAACCGTGTAACTTGAATTCCGTTGTCACACGCTTCAGTTCATTCAACACGTGTGCATAATTCAATTTTTAATTTTCATCTCAATTTATTTGTTCTCTCATATGGACATTATATTCTGTATTCATTATTTTGAATTTATAATTATTGGATTAAAACCTCATTTTCTTGGCCGATAATTTCACTTAAATCTTATAAAAACAATAAAAAGAGGTTTAAAAAGTTTATATATGTACTTTGGCCCTATAACAGTAAATGACACTTAAAAAATTGAATTAAGTTTTTTTATTAAAAAAAAAATTTTGGCTTGAAGCATATATAGTTCTCATGTCAATGTAGTTATATCTTATATAATAAGGTAAAATAAATGTATTGCTTGCGTGTGGAGTGGGCTTCAAATTTGAATATTGGTGAATGTTGAGATGAGTCCTTTCGATTTTAATTGCTAGGAAACTTTCAAGTTGGCCTATTCAAAATGCATACACCAAATAAAGTCGTGAATCAATATTACTTGGAATTGGTCGAAATATATAGGGCCAGAGGGATACGACATTATAGAGGGTTAGACTAAAACAAAATTTTCTTAACATTGACATCAAAAACAAATTTCTTTTAAAAAAGCTGGAGCATATCCTAACATAAAGGTAGATTTGCTGCTGCCTACTATATATTATAATTCGAGTTTTATGTTATAATGGTACTTTTCACGAATGATGACAGGACATGATTTGTCGTTTTCAAAGTAAAATTCAGATTTAAAATAAATAAATTATACAAAAATTAAAGATATTTCAAACGATACTCAAGTATTTTTACTTATGGACTCCATAGACCATAACGTTTTGTTTGTTGCTGTCCTGAAGGGCATTGTCTTTAAGGGCATCATCTATCATCCATGTAGAATTTTTTTTTTTCTTTTAAAAATAAAATTCCAAATGAACGGTGATGATGCCCCTAAAGGCACTGCCCTTACATGCATCATCAAACAAATCGTTAATAACCATATGGATTATTTTCATCTTTTATTGGTTAGCGACTCGAATTCGAATTCGATCGATCTCCGTCCCCAATAAAAATAAAAAATGAAAAACTCTGAATTGGATTGCTTCACAATAATTGAAAGAAAATGCGCGTGCTTTGCATTGAAAGAATATTTGAACATTAAATTTGAAATAAACGCTTGGAGTGCCTTTTATCCAAAACAAAATTACGGACTTGAACATTTCCTCAAAGAGGAATGTCAGGAGATAAACCAATTAAATTGCATTAATTTCAATTGACATAATCACTTCTGGAGGCAAAATAATATCGAGCATGAAATGAAAACCATGGCAACGGCTTCTTCATAATTAATAATCTGGTACATATGGCGCATCGCTTTCCAAATTATTCCTCACGTTCGAGACTAGGCAATACCCGAAAAATATGAAATACCACTCCCAAAAGTAAAAAATAATATTAACATACATAATCATACAAAAATAAATGTTATAATTAAAACAAAAAACTCATAGGAGTCTCATTTTTTTATTTATATCTGATTTACTTCTACGTAATAATTATGGGTAAGTACATTAATAAGTTTTTTTAAGAAAATGAAACCAATAAAAATAAAATAAAATGTAGCCAAAAAATAATCATACAAACATTAAATTAAAATATTTCTTTTCACTTCATATAAATTTGTGATGATATAATGTAAATTTAGAGCAAAATGCAATTTACCTCCCTACAAATAAATAAATGTCAAACCACGTCCCAATAAAACCAAAAAGGGACAATTTACATTCTTGTGAACTAAAAGTAGTAATTTACCCTTTTGTGAATAAATAAAAGCCAAAACACTTTCAAGTAAAACTAAAAGAGAACAATTTAGCTCTATGTAAAACTAAATACAAGCAGTTTAACTAGAAATTGAATTGTTAACATGATGGGTTTATAATGACTCAAAATTTTGGAAAAGTTTTTTTAAAAATAGATTTCTCAGTGAAAAATCTAATAAAAGTTGAATACCATTAAGAAAATGGGTTTATCATTATTTTATGGGTACTTACTTAAAATTCCTACCTCCAAACACAACTTTAAAAAAAAAAGATTTCAAATGAACGGTGATGATGCCCCTAAGGGCACTGCCCTTACGGGCATCATCAAACAAACCGATCATAACCATATGGATTTTCATCTTTTATTGGCTAGCGACTCGAATTCGAATTCTATCGATCTCCGTCCCCAATAAAAATAAAAATGAAAAACTCTGAATTGGATTGCTTCACAATAATTGAAAGAAAATGCGCGTGCTTTGCATTGAAAGAATATTTGAACATTAAATTTGAAATAAACGCTTGGAGTGCCTTTTATCCAAAGAGGAATGTCAGGAGATAAACCAATTAAATTGCATTAATTTCAATTGACATAATCACTTCTGGAGGCAAAATAATATCGAGCATGAAATGAAAACCATGGCAACTGCATCTTCATAATTAATAATCTGGTACATATGGCACATCGCTTTCCAGATTGGTTATCACTAATTGTCCCAAAAGAAATTCCTCACGTTCGAGACTAGGCAATGCACGAAAAATATGAAATACCACTCCCAAAAGAAAAAAATAATATTAACATACATAATCATACAAAATTAAATGTTATAATTAAAACAAAAAACTCATAGGAGTCTCATTTTTTTATTTATATCTGATTTACTTCTACTTAATAATTATGGGTAAGTACATTAATAAGTTTTTTAAGAAAATGAAACCACTAAAATTAAAATGTAGCCAAAAAATAATCATACAACATTAAATTATAATATTTCTTTTCACTTCATATAAATTTGTGATGATATAATGTAAATTTAGAGCAAAATGCAATTTACCTCCCTACAAATAAATAAATGTTAAACCACGTCCCAATAAAACCAAAAAGGGGCAATTTACATTCTTGTGAACTAAAAGTAGTAATTTACCCTTTTGTGAATAAATAAAAGCCAAAACACTTCCATGTAAAACTAAAAGAGAACAATTTAGCTCTATGTAAAACTAATACAAGCAGTTTAACTAGAAATTGAATTGTTAACATGATGGGTTTATAATGACTAAAAAATTTTGGAAAAGTTTTTTTAAAAAATAGATTTCTCAGTTAAAAATCTAATAAAAATTGAATACTATTAAGAAAATGGGTTTATCATTATTTTATGGGTACTCACTTAAAATTTCTACATCCAAACACCACTTTAACATTCATCCAAGATTCTTTATTCTAACTCCCTATCATACGTCTTTTCTTTATTCCAACTCCCTACCAACCTCAAAAGTCATAAAGCACTTATTTTAATTGCATAAAATTTCCTAATGCTTTTAGGATTTTTACAATAACACCGAAAATTCCATTTTTCTAATAAACAACTCATAATCAGGGATACGTAAATGTAGGGGTCTTAATGAACATGATATCCTTCAGTTTCTGTCATCTTGAGAGATCCCAAGAGCATACTTTTGCAAAGGACTCACAGTTCATGATAAATTTAAGCCCTAATATTCCCTTACTATGTAAAATTAAATAACATGCACATCATGCTTTCGTATTACAATAAAATTTCAAACTAAAATATACCCTTTTGACCATAACGGCACCGGGTGAGGTGGGTTGCAAAGCCACAAGTCGAAAACTTACTGCCTCCAGACTGTTTTACGAATGGCTCCTCACTAGGGGTGCTTAACGGGCCGGGTCAATCCTACCGAACCGGGCTAACAGGTTTTGAACCGGACCAGAACCGGTAATATACCTGTTCGGATCGATTCTACCGTTCCGAAACGGGTATCTTACCGGTTCCGGACTAAATGGATCTGGTTCCGAGTTGAACCGGAATCGGATCCGTTAATTTAAAAATATTTTTTTAAAAAAAATTTAGATATATTTGAGGTTAGTTTACAAATACAAAGGCTCATTAGCTCAATTGGTTAGCACTTTAGAGTAGAAGACGATGGTCGCGTGTTCGAATCCCCAAACAACAATTGCCCTTGATTTTTTGAATAAATAAAAAATAATTCAAAAAAATTATTCCGGGTTGGAAATGGTCAACCCGAAACCGGAACCAGAACCGGATCCGATCCGGTTCCTTACCGGATCGGATCGGTTCCAGAATTTTCAGGGGATCTGGAACCTGCCGGTTCCGGATCGAATCGGTCCGGGTTGCCCCGTTAAGAACCCATACTCCTCACCATCCAACCTCAGCACTCAGGCGAGGTTAATCTGCCAGTTATCCGACTTCTTCAGAAACCGCACAGCACAACCCTAATTCGTTTCCTACCTTAGGGTGTAATGTATAATCAAGATATAAGAAAGATTTAAAGAAATATGGGAGATAGATAGGCAACAGCCTTTATTTTATTCTGGAAATATTTATAATATCTATTACATTAAAACGTCTTCTTTTGGAAGGATGCGAACTTGTTTAGCCTATCATATAGATGGAGCTTGACTTAAGAACACATAAACTAAAACCAAACAGAACAATATTACAAACGATTACAAAAGAAAGAAAGAAAATATTACCAAGCTATGAAAGTTGAAGAATTACAAAGCTTGGATACTACAAATTTTATTATCAGAAAACTATGGAGAATTTTCGATGTCCTTAGCCTTCCTGGATGAGTGCCCTTATATTGGCATGAATCCGGACTTCAACTTCGGATTCCAAATCGTGAGTGCGCCTTAACTTTCACGTGGTTTGGCATCTTTGTCTGGTTATGCCAACTTTTTCTCGTGAGTGATCCATTATTTTGTCTGAGTGCGTTGAACAGTTACCGCACTAATCAGTTCCTTCCTTGAATGTTGCCTTGATGATGATTCTAATGGCTCCGAATAAATCCATGAAAGTGTATTAACAACTTCTATTTTGACATTGTTTTTAATCTCCTGGATTTCTCTATATGGGATTAATTGCATCTCGATTTGGTTTCCCTTGAATTCCATCGGATTGCGAATTCACCTGTTATTACCCTATGAATAATCTGATGCTTCCTGCTTTGAAGACCAATCATATCCATGGCTTTCTCCTTTGATTTAAATCCATCATACATCTGAAGCTTTGGCTCTTTCTTCATGATCCTCGTAAGAGTTTTATGAGAAATAGTGGTATGAGAGAAAAATCCCGACGGCTCTTCTCTGATCACGTGTTGAAGGAATTCTCGTTCACTCTGATTCTGAGCTGGATTCACATCCATCATCAGAATAGATATCTTCTTCGTAGATGCTTTCATTTGAGGGAATATCCTCAAATTGATACACATGTACCAAATCCTGGAAATAGACAGCATATTCAAATTCTTTGATATGCTCGAACAGTCTTACTCAACGGCTTTGATTTTCTGGACAATCTGTAGAGATATGTCCTCTTGCTCCGCATGTCCATCAGTTACAATCTTTGAAACTCTCATTTGCACGAGTATATGTGCATCTGAAAGTTCACTTCATTGGTGTTCTGCTAGAACTAGTTTGACTAGAACATGTTGACAAGGTTCTACTCCTTGGTCCTGATCTGTGCCCAGATCTGTAACTTCGGGCTTTCTGCTTTGACGGGAACTTTCTAGGTCTCCACGAAGACCTACTTCTTCTTGAACTACTTCCTAGGGCATATGGATGAGCTCTGTGCTTTTTAATCTTTCGTCTCTGTGGTAGTTTCCAATGATTGTAGGGATATAATTCCCTGTACAACAAAGATGAACTATTTTGTTGATTCCTCTGAGCTTCTTGAAATTCTTTTGAGGTTTTGCTTGGTAGCAGCACTCCGTAAGTTTTACCTTAAGAAATGACATTCTCCTGGACACCGTCTCGATTGCATGAGGTGTATACTCCTGGATAAGCATTTCAATCCATGGGCTCGAGATTTTGGCAAAGAACAGTTATGCTGCATCTTTTTCTTCTATCTTTGGCTTCCATCGATACTCTGTAAAGAGTTTGATATACTCGTCTATATAACAGATATCATGTAGTTCCAGTCTAATTAGAGCTCATCTATATTTTTTAGCCTTCTCTCCCTCCATTCATTCAAAGTAACTTACTCCAATGAAACAGATTTTAAAGAATTTTGACATCTTATCCACGATTTCTTTCAGGGACTCTCCGGTTAAAACTTCTTCCTTGGTACCTGGGTCTCCCATATCCCAGGCAATCTTGACTGATCCTTCCAGACTCATTTTGAGAAGTAAAATGAGTCCTTCTTTGCTTAGATTGAGCGTTCCTGATGCTATTCTCATTGTTGAAACCCATCAATCAATAATAACTTCCATGTTTTTGAAATCCAAGATATCCATGTTGAGCATAAGTCCATATGGATGGATTAGATCTAGCTGAGATTTCGCGTAAGGCGTTTGATGTATATCTGGCATGCGGGAACGGTTCCTTGTTCCAACTAGGGGATCCAAAGTTGCTGATGTGAAATCTTCCATGTGTTGCATACTTTGATCACCTTCGGGTGGGTTGTACCGAAACTCTCTTGTGGTGGAGGTCTTGGTACAAGCTCTCCCGTCTTTAATTCCATGAGATTTAATCCCTCAAACGAATCATCAAGATCTCGCAGATCTTCCAGATTGATTCTTTCAATTACTTTATGGGAATTATGTGCTCTCCTCGTAGGACTGCAATCATTTTTTCAGTCTTCGTCAAAGGTCTTTGTACCTCATCTGTTTTCCCTTTTTGGTGTAAAATGGGTTCTGTTCCGTAGGATGGTGGTAGCCATACTCCGTTTCTTCTCCCTATCGGACTTGGTCTTGACTCCAACTCCTCCTGATGTTTAATCATAATCTTCATCTGACTCTGAATCTGATGGATCTGTGCGGGGACATGGTATTGAAGGTAGCCATAACGCTGCACTGTCTTCTGAATCTCTCTAAGATCTTGGGATATCTTAGAAGAATCTGGCTCAATTTCTCGAAAGCTTGGTTCTCCAATCCTAATCATCTGGTCCAGACCCTGTTGGATCATTGGTGGCTGGAACCACATCGTCATGTTCAGGATGATCGTCTTCCTGAAGTTCGGCTAACTCGAACTGTTGTTTGAGGTTCACCTGATGGAGCTTCTTAGCCATCCTTTCGAGTTTTTTGTAGTAGGCTATGCCGGGTGTGCATAATCATGTTCCTCGTAATAGTTTCCACTTATGATTGAAACGTTGAGCTTCTGTCATATGCTCTTGATTTAGTGCTTCCTTTTTTTGGAAGTACCATCTGTAAGAATGACACTTCGAACATTCGTTCGGGTCCATAATTTCTTGAATCGTCTCCTCTGTATAAGTTATAAATTAATATTCAAGATATTGTTATAGTATTTTCAGAATAAACATAGGCTCTGATACTAATTTCGCAAAGTCTGATCGTAAAGGACAAGTTTATTAGAAACATGGTAAAACTTTGAGGTAATTTTAAAAAGTGATTAAAACTTCATGGGATATAATACAATTAATCATTTACCACTTGTAAGTGTAATTTGGTAAAGTTTTGTGGGGTAGGGAGTTAGGATGAAGATGAAAGTATAATTGGAGAGTTAGAATATAAATAATGGATAAGGGAAGTTAGGTTAAAGAAAAGTTTAAGTTTGAGGATTTATTGGTAGTTTACCCTTATTTTATTATGATTTTCTATTGTTGATAATTTTGAATTTGTCATGAATTTATTTAATTTAATTTATATATTATATTTATCAATATTATTATCTTAATTTATTTTTAATATTGATTAAGGTAAATTGCTTGCTTATTTTTTAGTTTTCAATGAATGTATTTTGGCCTTTATTTTTAGATAAATTGCTGTAGAATGTAAAATATATAATTTTTTTTTGTTTTGATTTGACCTAATTTTATTTATAGGAAGGTACATCACTTTTTGTAGTTTCAGAGGGCGGTTGCTCCTTTGCCCTACTTTTTTTATTTTGGATTACGAAAAACAATTGTAAGATATTTCCAAATCGTACACCGCATCAATTAGTTCCCTCAGCCTTCGACAACTCCGACTGTATATATTCTCATTTCCCTTCACTTCCTTGCCGCCATACTCTCCCGGCGGTTGAGCTTCCAACGCCGTCGTAGAAAGACTAATTCCGGCACTTTTAATATGTGCGCTGCAAAGCTAAAGCATAAACACCACCACCACCATCACCGCAATTCCACGTCTTTAATCGCTTCCACTACCGGTAATTTAGATGATTGGAGAGAAGAAGCTATCAACGGTGGATCTTTGAAGCACGTGGACCTCCATACTGGATCAAACGGCTGGGCATCACCGCCTGGTGATGTCTTTTCCGTCCGCGGCCCTAATTATTTAACCAAGAAAGCAAAAATCCCCGCCGGAGAGTGGTTGTTGAATCCGGCTGGGGTTGACTGGCTCCGATCGAACGTAAAACTCGATCATGTCCTAGCCCGGCCCGACAACCGCGTTATGAACGCATTGCGAAGCTCGAAAAATTATGAAAAATCGAAAGCCTTCGTTATCGCGATAAATCTTCAAGTGCCCGGCCGCGATCATTACTCCGCCATTTTTTACTTTGCGACTAAATTGGATGAGTCGATTAATTCAAATCCACTGCTCTATCAGTTCATCAATGGAACAGACGCTTTTCGCAGTAGCCGGTTCAAGATGGTGAATAAAATCGTTAAAGGTCCGTGGATTGTGAAAACTGCCGTGGGAAATCATTCCGCGTGCTTATTAGGTAAGGCGCTGAATTGTATCTACCATAGAGGACCTAACTACCTAGAGATTGGTGTGGATATCGGCAGCTCGGCTATTGCTACGGCGATTTTACGGCTCGCTTTGGGATGTGTTACGGCCGTGACAATAGATATGGGATTCTTGGTGGAGGCACAGACGGATCAAGAGTTGCCGGAGAGGTTGTTCGGTGCGGTGAGGATATGCCAAATGGAGATGGGTTCGGCTACTTTTGTTGATGGTGCAACATCGACGTGTAAGGTTTTGCCCATGAGCAGCGGCGGTGAAAGCGAAATTGACGACTATGAGTAGGGGAGACTGATTTTTTCCGTTGTTAATTAAGGTAAAGTTCTGAAATTTCATGGTGAAAAAATGGAATCCCTTTGAAATGGGTAGTGATTCTTGTAGATAACATTTCACAGCCGTTGCCAGTAATATTGAATCGATTAACAGTTCTTTGCTGAGAATTTTTTATTTCAATAATATAAAAAATAATTATATTTGTTCTTACAATGAATAAATAAAAATGGCCGGGGTTTGGTGACTGAATGAATTGCTCAATTTCTATTAACATCCTTCAAGACAAACCATGTAATGTGATCACCATTGGCGATGCACTCTTAAAATTTCATGAAAGCTACACATGAATACAACACGACACCAAATTTTGAACAAGTGTAATTTCAACCTTACATTCTTAAACCAGAAACTTATGGTGTTCAAGCCTGCAACCACACCACACCTGCAAATTTCTTGGCCCATTTTCTTTTACATGACCAGTCTAATTATTGTCACAGACCATATTTCTTTCCCTCCTAAGGGTAAACATATTCATCAACGATAAATTGCTTAAAACCTGGAATCGAAATTTCCATGATTTTTACTTAGCTACATCCATTGGGGATGAATCCCAGCTTCCCTCCAGCAACATCATACACAACTTCTATTGTCTTCTGCTGAGTGTTCCCGAATATCACAACATCACCAGCAGCCTTATTTGCCGCAAAAGCAAGACATGCGCTCGAGGAACTAACGGCTACAAGTATCCCCGAGGGCTCGAGGTCGACTTTCACATTGCCACCGAAGGTGAAAGCTATAGTTGGAATGGAAAGAGTCGTCAGGTTCCCGAAATCATAGCAAGTGTCCAGTAATGAAAAAGCTGGTGCTCTCTGGTACTTTGTCATTCCTTGCCGGAAAACGGAACTCATTATGCTGTATGCTGCCGGTGGTAGACGAGTTATAACTGTGCCCGAGTCGATGATGCTTCCTCCAGTCTTGAAAACCGAGCCGCTGATTGGTAACTGATGACCCCCTATACTTATACCGATTATGTCGATATAGTAGAACGATGCTACTTTAGAGCTAGCAAAAGGGGTGAATTTAGCAATATTTGGGGCTCCAGATTTGCCAAATGTTAAGTGCCCTGTTGAACTTGAAGTGGACGGAATGCAGTAAGAGAAATATTTGCCATATTTTGTTGAAGTTTGGGAAATGACTGATAATGGATTCCTTCCTAGTCCTATTAATCCAGCAGTGTTGCCGAACAGTCCCTGGTTGTTTTGGCCACAACCAAATACAAAATTTGGGACCACATCAGTTGGGGATATGGTTAGTTTGTCTTTGCTCAAGTATCCCACTGTGAAGGATTGGTCACCATATTGGAGTAAATAGATACATGTTGTACCAGAGGAGCAACCGGGGCTGTTTCCGGTGGCAGAGGAGAGCTGAGAGCATTGAGCTGAGTTGCAAGATACGTTGGAGTATGAGCTTGAGGCTGAAGGGTTGAAAATGGGATCTTGCTGGTGATAGCAGGATCTTGCGCACGGTTGGCACTGAGTCCACGTTAGATCACTAGCAGTGTCGAATATGAGAGAGAGGGTTTTCTGTGGGGTCCCGAGGCCGACCGTTACTATGTAGTTCCCGGAGCCGAGTGACCGGCCCGATTTTACGGGGATGTTGACTTTGTTTTCAGTAATTTGATCTTTGTTTGGGTTGGACTTGAGTTGAGCTTGGATCGAATCAACCCTGGATTGGTCGTGGGCAAGGACTTCACTTAAAGATGGTGTGATGGCTTCATCTTGTCGAGAACATGGACCATGCCGGTGAAATACTTTCATCCTTGATCGTGTCTTGTAAGAATCTAATAGAATTTGAGAAAATCGTTAACAAATTATTGCATGTTTTTTAGCCAAACCAATTACTGAAATTATTGTTTTGAGCTTACAAGTTATTGAATTTCATGGGTCTAAAGTAAATAAATTTCGGTGGGAAGTTTAATTTGACGTGCAAAAGAACAAAATATGTATGATGCAGCAGCATGCTCTCACGGGAGCACAGATCCTTTAAATAATAATTATCAATGTGATTGATAAAAACAAAAATACGCCTAATACAGCATACAGAGTGGGAGACAAAAGCTAGCAGTCCACTTGTTTTATGTTTGGGATTGTCATGAAACAAAAGTTATTGTCGTGAAACTAAAAGTCCACATTCGTTACAGCTGTGATCCAATATATCTCTTCAAATGGAATGAATAAATGTGAAATGTATATATTAAAAACTCTATACTCCATATCCATGGATATAGAGTTTTTAATATATAAGATATCTTTGATAAATTAATAATGGTAAGTTCTAAGAAGATATGTAAATAATCACAGAAACAACACATGGGTGGATTTAAAAGATTATAAATCAAAATTGAGAATCACCTTCAACCCTCTTACTTGAAATGAAATCCCAAATTTTAGGGAAGATATTGGGTTCAAGTCCCGGTTATGTTTATATTTATTGTAGCTTAATTGCATTTTATTGTATTTCATGCTTTGATAGTGTTATTTGTAATTGGTTGTACCCTAGTCTCGTCCTTTCAATATGATTGTATGTGTATATTAGGGGTGTTCATCGGTTCGATTAACTTGCCGAACCGGATCAAACTGAAAAAGTTTGGTTCAAACCGAACATAACCAATAAATTTCGATTTGGTTTTCGGTTTTAAAAAAAATTCGATTTTCGGTTAAAGGGTCCGGGTCCGGTTAAAAAAACCGAAAAACCATAAAAAAAAGTTAAATTTTTTTTACCGTTTAAATAATTTTTTTAATGGTTTCGCTCCTGATTGTATGAATAAAAACTCGTAAATTAACGTATTTCAAGTATAATATAATTTATTTTGTTGTCTCATTTAAACTCGCTTTTTTATATTAAATAGCTTCAAAATAATATTAGAAGTTTAAAGTTAAAAGGTTAAATGCTCAGAATTCATTTGAATCAAATGTATGATGTATAATGTTTGTATTTACATTGAATTTTCATCAATTAATCATCCAATTTTAAAAAAATACACTCCAAACCGAATCGAAAAAGTTCAGTTAAAACCTAACCAAACCGAACAATTTCGGTTCGGTTTTCGGTTTTGAAATTTCAAACTGAAAATTCGGTTTGTTTCAAACCGAACCGAATGAACACCCCTATGTGTAATTGTCAATATAGTTGTAAATTGTAAATGTTTAAAAAAATGATTAAATAAATATGTTTAATAAAACTTATTTTCTTTTGCCTTTGAGGATTGAACACCATTGTCGACCCGCGCTATATAATTTATTTCATAAAACTATAGTATCCGGGCTTAATCCTTGACCGATCATATATCATCACTGAAAATCAATTGGCCAACCCTTTTGAATTCTTAACTTACTAACTGCAGATAAATTCAAGCGACACATTTTTAATTAATTACCACCACATTAATGGTTATTTAATTTGATATATATATGTGTGTGTGTGTTTATAGAGAAATGAATGAATATAACCTTTGTTGGTGGAGGGGGTGGCGCAGACAGAAGCTGGCAAGAGAGAGCTTATCTGAATAGTGCGGTAATGGTGGCTTTGAATATTGGAAGCTTTTGTTCCTTCCAAATTATGAGTGATAAGAATGAACAAAAGAGACGAAGAAAATAGAAAAAAATTCATAAATGGAAAGGAGATGAGAGTGCCCATATTCATCTCTCTCTTCTTTGTTTGTGTGTGTGGGTGTGGCCTTATTCTTTCATATATAAGCCGAGTTTCAATAATCCACGTCACTCACTCGTTTATGTTTATAGTTATTTCATTTTTTATTTTTTTTTGTGTTTTTTGATTTTTTATCATACTTGGATGTAAATACAACATTCTTAAAAAATAGACATAAATTATTTTTATTAATTTAAATGTATTACAAATAATCTTTGTCCTCCGATAGTATGCGATGTGAGCAATTTTTTTTTTTTTTGAGTGGGGAGAGGCTAAGTATGTTTTTTGATTTTGCATTATACTCGAATCTGCCCAAAATGATCATGAGTTCTTATCCATTTCGATAAGATCTGAGAGCTCCATACAAGCAATTTTGTGAAATTATAATTTTGGTAGTGTTCTATATGAGGACATTTTGCTGTGAAATTATAATTTTAAATTATATATAATTTTTTTTTTAAAATTATATATAATTTTTTTTTTAAAATTATATATAATTTTTTTAATCATTAGAGTATAACACCACTAACCCCACTATTTTATGCATGTATTATTATCTTATCCACTCAATAATTGAATCCAACTTGAAAATTTTGATACTTTCGAAAAATTCACACTAAAAAGACTCGTGTGCTGGTATCAACATTACTGTAATCTTTTAGGTAAAATAGTTAGATTATTTCAAGAAAAAAAAATTTCTTTAATAAATAAAATATAATTCACGAACGTTATGATGATTTAATAGAGCATCCTTCTCTCGCTGTTATATTATTTTTACACTAATATTTTTGACACATAATACCAAATAGGTTGGGTTTTTTAATAAATTATTCCGAAAAAAAATAAATATTAACAAAATAACAGATTTTGAGATGGCGACTTCATTTGACGTCTTTAATTTTTTTTATAAAAATATGATTGAGGGCGTCATCTGAGATGTTCCATATAATTTTTTATATATATATAGAAAAAGAGACCTATAATTAATGTGTTATAAAATACCAATTTTAATATTTCAAATTGTTTAGTGATTGGGTGCATACCAATTATCTTTTAAGATGCAATATGTCCTAACATGTTAAGTATAGTTATATGTACAATGATTTTTATAAAATCTATTTATGCTAATTTTTTAATATTTAATTTTAATATTCTCAGAAACATAAGAATAATATGGATAATATGAATGTGAGAATATACAAATATTTTTATTTATATATTATACTTAATATAAAAGTGTTCCTTGTATCTCTTGAAATTAGTTGTTTGAAATTCGAATGGTGTTTGTTAATATTGCATCGGTTACTCGTAACTTATAATTTTTCTTTGAGATATATTTAATGTGAATTTAAAAAATAATCATTTTTTAATCTATTTGTTATAGTGCATTTATGTATAGTTACAATATATGAAAGACGTATGACATTTATGCATATTTACAATTAATTAATTAGCCCATAATTAACATATATATATATATATATATATATATATATATATATATATATATATATATATATATAATATACATATGAGATCATGCATTCTATATATATATACAAAATTATATGGAAGACGCCATTTGATATGTTGTCTTCTATATAATTTTTTTTTAAATATGTAAGGCGCTATCTTAGATTAATCAAAATAGATAATTTCATATTTTCATTAATCATAGTTAGATTTAATTTTACGGAATCATAATTTGTACAAATCATTCACATGATTCATACGTAATATTGATTATGGCTACGATTTGTATTGAATGCGTCATCTGAGATGACGCCTTCTATATATATAAAAACTTTATATAGAAGACGCTATCTTAGATAGCGCCTTCCATATAAAAAAAATGTGGCGCATTCCATATAAAAACAAATTTATATGGAAGACGCCATCTTATATAAAAAAAATTTTATATTGAATGCGACATCTCAGATGACGACTTGAGTTACTTTAATAAAATAACCCAAAAATAGGTTATTGTGTTAATATAATTTTTTTTCCAATATTTTATTAAAAAACCCAAATAGTTTCTTCTCATTATTCTTTAATTTTGCTGTATGTGTTGTGTTTTTCTTATAAATACCTGAATTCCGAATGCCCATTCCACAAAAGAAAACATTAAATATCATAATTTAATTGAAAATCCCTTACAAATAAATGTACGAAGTAGCAACCTTCAAAAAACAATGAATACTCCTATCATTACACATCAAACAATATATTCTAAAACCAATTAAGCAAATCTCTATAACTCAAAATAATTTGAGCACTTCATCCATTAATCATTGAACAACTTTGTCTGATTTCTCCTTCATTATCTGTCTTAATTCCAATTGTAGAAAGTTTCAAGAAAGACGCACCCCAGCTCTCAAAAAAGCTATCTTGATTGTTTGCAAATTCTGCTACTTTGCTCCTAGTTCTTTCATCATTTAAAAGAGCAGAATCAGATGAAAACAGCCCTTTTTGCTCTAGCAAATTCTTGTAATACCGATTATCGAACTGGAGAGGAGTTCCAGGATCATTGTTAACTTTGATCGAGTCGTCTCTGGTACCAGCAGGACACATTTTCGTGAGCTGAGCTGCATATTGTCCATTTAATGATTTGTCTACTAATGTTAGTTTTCCAGTGGAATCGAGTTTGAACCGCTCATTGAACGAGTTACAATGTGCTGATCCTATTGTGTGAGCCCCTGCAAAACCAGGAAGTTATGTGAATATTATGGTTAACATATAAAATTATTGTTGAAAAACCTGTCATGATCTCAAGCTTCATGGGACAAAATAGTTCTAACATGATACCAGACTAATGTGCAAAATGCGTTTCTTGATCTCCGACTTACACGCGAATTAGTGTTTCAAAGTAAAAAAACTATGGTTAGGACATTTCCTACGAGCTGGAGATTTTGGAACTTTGTAAGGAGGATGCCTGATATGAATAACTTTCACAAATCATGCGCATGTGATCAAACCGTGTACGAACCCGAGAGGACAACAAGGTCATCTAAGGATAGACCTTTGGCGGAAAAGACCTTGGCCATCTCATTCAATGTGAAGCTCGTGTCTATAATATTTGGTCTCACATTTGCAGCCAAAGAACTTCGGCCGTCTCTCCTCCCGGTAGGAATCTGAATACTTGGCCCTCCACTCTGTTTTTTAAAAAAATCATAAACTTGCTGTTTTTCCGCAGTATAATCAGCACTGAAACACTACAAAGTGAAGATAAAGATGCATAAAGATTCAAGTTTTACTAATTCTACGGCATCTCTAGCTGCCAAGGCAAGAATATCTGCACAAGAAACTGTTCCTGGGCAAAACGTTTCAAGCACTCTTTTTGCTGAATCTATTACCGAAAACCCGTCAAGGGATTTGTTTGCTGGATCAGTTTTCTCAGTTCCATTACCTTGTAATAATACAGAAGCATCGCATCCCTGTCACAGTATTCATGCAGTATTAACACAACGTGTTGTTTATCAGCGAAGTACTTAATAACTAGCAAGATATAATAAAACTTCTGGGTAAATTCATTCGTTTAAACTAAGTGAAAAAGACAGTCGTGCAAAAGAGGCATCGCCCTCTTCAGGATTTGACAGCTTAAATCTTTATTATACTGGGTTACTTAATTCTTACTCTCAAAATTACAGAAAGTAAAATCAAGAAAGTGTGACCTCAACAAAACAATCGTGGAAAACCAAGCGGAGGAGCTTCCCAGGGACAGTCGGATCCATAGAAGAAGCGGTTCTCACTGCATTTTTCACCATTAATTCAGCAGTCGGGCACGAAAATGTGTAGAATCCGAAAGTGAGACTGGTGGAGAAAGAAGCTGATTGACAGAATATGACAATAAACAGAAGCAGCTTGTAATGATGAAAACAAGCTCTTATTTTTGCCATATTATGTGAATTTGGGAAGACAAGTTTTCTGCAACTTTCTTCACTCTATTTCTCAATCTGAAAGTATGAATGCTCATATATTATGGACATGATCTAATTTTTGGATGAGCATTTATTTTGTATGTGGCCGTGGTAAGCTGGCAGCGATTCTGTTAAGGTGGTAATTACTCCCGCTGTTCATTATGGCCAAGTGATCAAGTTATAAAGGCCCGAGGATTTTTAGCTTTTATACGAATTAAAATATTTAATTTAAATATTTCTTACCTATTGTATTCTATACATTCAAACGCACTTGAAGAAATTGTAGCACTATTGTGGAGTGGGAATCAGAGAGGGGAAACTTCTTTTAATAATTTCTTGGCCAATGTATTAATGATGTTTGTTTACTTGACAGGAGTAAAGTGAGACTGAATTATTTGAGGGTGGGTGGAAGTTGGATAGATTACCTTATATATATTTACTACATTGTCAGAATGCTACATTAATTCATCAAGCACCCATAATAAGAGAGGCTGGTGGTTATAAACATTTCAAATATTCAGTGCCCTGGTAGTTATTGTGTTACGATATCTATCAAATACTCCATAATAAGATATATCACAAATATTTGATCAATATTGCAATTGATATAGCTTCACATATTTGCTACGTTTATGAACATTATTGGGATTAACTTATTTTTCGGTATCAACACTGATATTTTTTTCAAATAAGAGTATTAAGCAATACAAGCAGTATGTAGCTAGCGAATAGAGTGAAACTTAAACATCTACTGCAGACAATTTGTAAGTCAGATAACCTAGCTCTCCAAGAACATGCAATCTACAACTTATGCAGGATTAGATCCTTCTCTGTGTCCTTGTGAAGTCTGTGTGTTCATCGCAATTGCAGTCGAAAGAAGATGAATTTCGACCAAGCACAAAGACGTAGAAAACAAGAAGCACGGCCTTCCATTGCCTTTCAGATATAAGAATTGCTAACGCAGTTGATATAAGAGCAGCTATAGAAAAGATGTTTTTCCACGTTCTAAAGATATAAGAGCAGCAAATTCATTTCATGTATGGAGACTGTCAAATTAGATATTGACTGAAGCAACTTAATAGTTCTGTTGGCTGAAACAACCAGAAATGGGATGCTCCTACTTAGAAACAGGAGGTTCTCCTAGCCATTTCGCACGGTAACCGGTTCCTTTACAATCAAAACAGCGTGCAAAACCCTACAAACACAGCAGTATATTTCTGTCAGGTATTGCTGATCAAGATACATCATTAAATTACAAAATTGGTTCACGTCACCCTTTAATCTTATATAGTTTAATATGTGGCACAACATCGAAATGGATCGAAACATGACACTCAGACTGCTATAAGATTTAAAATATTTGAGTTAAACTATCATTGCGGCTATAACTTGTAAAGACCTGCTATACAAATGAAAATATTTGAATTGTCCACCGCTTGGACTTATAGATATTTGGTCCAACATAATGGTACACGCAGAGTGAAGGTTAATATCTACTGTCGATCACTATTTACCTTTCCGGAACATATAACACATGTAGTATTTTTGGAAGGGACTTGACACAACATGTTATCTCCGATAATGAAGAAACCAGTCCCACTGCACCATTTGCATTCAACATGTCCTTCAGAGTTGCACGACGAACATGCAACTGGCCTTGGTTGCTGCATTCACAATAGAGGTGGATCAAAGAAAGAAAAGTAGCCTTCTCCACGGTTATCAAAAAAGCTGTTGAATCATTGAAGGCGAAATGCAATGGAATCATGCATATTAAATAAAAATAGTACAATCAAAGCACCAAACAAGCAACAATAAACCTATAATACCATCTGGAAAGAGACATTTAATCATCCAACATAGGTTTCCCAACATATATGCTGAAAAGTAGGGATTCCATTACATATCAAAGAGCAGTCAGTTTAAAAAAGATCTTCAACTATATTTTGATCCCATAAGTAAAATTTAAAAGATGACTAGAGGCGACAGATGAGGGGAAAATTCCACAGTAAACGAAGGTTGAATCACTTCAGATCGTCGAACATCATATACCCAAATTTCATTCTTTTTCTTTCATGCCACTCTTTCTTCAGAGTCAATCAATTTCTTTTCTTTCCCCCTTACTTTTGGATCACCGGGTTGAACAATTTAGTTGTGGCTCATCAAAATATCATATAAATAAATTAAAAATGGTGAATTTCGTTTTGTCAATCTCATGTTCTAAGGAACGTCCCTCAATGGAAATTGAGAAACCTTGCAGCTTCTTGTTTGAAGAATTCAAGTCGCCATACAGAAAATCACCCAATCAATATTCTTCTTTCTAAAATTTCACGAAAACCCCAGCAAGATAATCGACTAAAAATTAATATCAAGAGAAGAAAATGGCAAACTACCTGAGAAATCAACCACGCACGCTCCATGCGTTCAGCAAAATTAGGACTCCCAAAAGATTCCAACTTTGAAGCTCTTACTCTCCCCGCTCTAACACCGACGTTCCTTTTTTCCATCAATTCCACTTTCCGCCGTGATATGCCAAAATTTACTGGTCTCAAATTAATTGGTTTGCAGCAAAAACAACTTGACATTTTTGGCAATATTTTCAATTTTGTAACAATATGAATTATGGTTTCATACAGTTGGGGATTTTATAAAGAAAGAACAAGATTACGAGGATATTTATGCAAGCCCGTCGGCTTGGTATGAAATTTTTTGTTGGAAATGCCCTATATGGGTGCAATATTTTATTGTGGTGCCTGCGTTGGACGAAGTATTCCGTCAGGTCAGCTCTGAACCGGACCCAGCTGGTATTGTCCTTTTTACGCTTTAGTCAATTCTGAGCAATTTGGTGCTCAAATATTTTCCGACTTTTTATCTAATGAAAATAATGGAAAATACATATATAGTCTATCTTATTTACATTCATTCCTGATTTAGTCCATATTATTTACAATAAATAGTCTCTTTAGTTTTTTAATTTATCACAAATCAGTCCTAAAGATTAAATGCACCGTTAAAACTAACGGAGAGGGACTGAATATGTTACTTAAAATTTCAGGGACTGAATTGAGATGCAAACATTAATGACTGATTCGGGTCATTTAAAAAATTGGGTGACTTAATTCTTAAATTTTTAATTATTATAGTAATTATTAGAGATACTATATTTATAATTTTAGTAATTTTTTGTAAAATTATTTTAATTAAATAATGATATATTATATTAAATCTACATAAAACCATTTTTTCACTCAAACAAATCATTAAATTATGTCTATCAAGTTTGTCATCAATTTATTAAAAAATTAATTTATTTTTGATAAATTAAATAATTTTTTTGATAAATTAAATAAATTTTTTTATAATTATTTAAATTATGATAAAATATATTAAATGCTACATAAAAATCAAATTTTCACAAGATACATTAAATAATTATAAAAAATGTCATCAATTTAAAAAAAAATTAATTTTCCAAAAAATTTATTTAATTTATCAAAAATAAATTTTTTTTTATAAATTGATAATCATATGATAGACATAATTTAATAAAATTAAAAAGATATATTGTTTAATATTAAACTAGCAATCGAAATATATTTTGTATATCAATATGCTATTGATTTTTGTTTTGTTTTGTCTGCGTGAAAAAATGGTGTTGGAACCGAAGGGGGGAGGTGAATGAGGTTCATTGGCTACTTTAGCGCTTTAAAATGAATTTGCAAATAGTCGAGTTTGCGCTGCAGAAGACTTGATGTCAATCGAACAATATGAAGCAGTAATGTAAATGCGTAAAGTAAATAAAAGCGACAAATGACACAAGTATTTGTTATAGAAGTTAGGCGACGAATCGCCTACGTCTCCTCTTCCCGGCTAGAAAACGTTCAACCAATGTTCCACTAGAACAACTTTGATCTTGGCCTTAAGGGCTCAAAGTTAGCCACAACACATTCTTCCCGAGTCACACACTCTTCACGAGTCTTCTTGGCCTAAAGGGCTCCAAGGATAGCCACACACAAATTCTTCCCGAGTCACACACTCTTCACGAGTCTTCTTGGCCTTAAGGGCTCAAAGGATAACCACACACTTGCACAAACCACTTGTTGATGTCTTATACAATTTCCAACTTGCGTCGATGTTGGGGAACCTTACAACAAATCAAATAACACATTTACGGTGTAACAACACGAAGAACACAAGCTCTCACACAATAAATGGATTACAAACTTCAATACAACACAAATGTATGAAGTTTGCAATGCTAGATAGATTTTAATTGAACAAAGATTCATTGTAGTTTATCCTCTTGTTTCATGTCATCATCTTGAGCCCAAACATCCATATTTATAGTGTAGAAGGCTCACAAAGCTCATACTAGCCGTTGCTACACTTGAGGCATAAATCACTCCTGCATCGCCTCGGACATCGCCTCGAGCGATCTCCATCGCCACGCACCAACGGTCACAATATTGCACAGATCGCCTTAGGCGGTCCCTTGATCGCCTCAGGCGATCGTCCACCAAAAACAAGGTCGTAGCTTTAAATGATCAGAAATTTGTATCGCCTCAAACGATCTCTCCATCGCCTCAAACGAACCATGCATCGCCACAGGCGATCTCCTCATCGCCTCGGGCGATCTCACCATGCGCGGAGTCCTCGGCGTCGCTTCAGTCGATGTGCGGGGCGATGGCTTGAAGGCTGCCATCGCCTGGGGCGATGATCGCAATCGCCTTTCCTTGCAGATTTGATCCCCTTTAATGAGTGCACTTTTCAACCATCTAACCCTGTACACTAAGTAGACACATTAGTATAACAGATGCAAGTTTTGTTAATCATCAAAACTCATAAATAATTCGGAGATAAATTAAGCTTTAAACTCAATAATGCGTTTAAGGCTCAACAAATGGTTTTATATAGAATTTAATATATTATATCATCATTTAAATAAAATAATTTTACAAAAATTAACAAAATTATAACTAAATTATCCATATTAATTACTATAATAATTAAAAATTTAAAGAATTAAGCCACCCAATTTTTTTAAAAGAACCAAATCAGTCCATGATGTTTGCGTCAATTCCCGATACAGTCCCTGAAGTAATAAGTGACACAATTCAGTATCTTTTCGTTAGTTTTAACGGTGCATTTAACGTTTATGACTGATTTGGACAAATTATAAAACTAAAAGAACCAAACAATATGGACTAAATTGGGAATGAGTGCAAACAAGAGATACCATATAATGTATTATCCCTGAAAATAAGCTTAATAATTAGAAATATGTAATTTATAACAAAATTAAAAATAAACCGATATTTTAAAGAATACTTCAAAAGTAAAGAATACTAACAAAATATTTCATCAAAGCATTATATAATAAAGTTCGATCTTCAATTGAGAATTAACCAAGTTGCTGGCAAGTGCCTCACGAGTGGTTTGACTCACTACTCACTAGTCCTATACTTCCTGCATTGGCTCGGGTTAGTACTGAGCGATCAGCAGTTGTTTTTTAATAATTATTATTTAACCAATTATTTACTCACATATGTTAACATTTATTTTTGTAACACTTCTATTTAGTGTTCATTTAAGTGTTCATTCATTTAAGTGTTAATTAAAGTGCTCATTTAAGTGTTTGTTCATGTAAGTGGTCCATAATATTTCACATTCATCTTCATATGCTCATTGATGGTATTGAGCTTATATATATTAGATGTTTGGGTCCCTAAGCTAATCAATTTATTAAGTCCTCAACACACAATCTAAAGAAGATTGATAAAGGTTTAGAAGTACCCTTACAACTACAGCTTTTCAGGTTCCTGGATCAAAAGCAAATCAATGGCTGGAGGTAACCCGATCCTGAATATTTATATTTCCGCATATTCAATTTTGTGTGCCATATGTTTACGTATATTGAAAACCTATTAAGTATTCATGTTAGAATTTCGGTATGTGTAATTAACTGTTAAATTAATTAACTGTTAAATTAATTACATATACAGATATAGCTCATATACGTATATCTGTATATGTAATTAACTGTTAAATTATATCAACTCCTTTAAGCTTCCAACTTAACTATCTCGCATCCCATTCCCACGTGGTGTTATCTGCCAAAACGGCTTTATGTCAGTGGTGATACTCAAAGCCAAGCATGATATGTAATCCATTTTGATTCTTTTACGCCAATGACTGCTAATTCCTGCTTGCCTGAACCTATTCAAGTGGGTTGGTTATCAGGCTTTAACCAATAAAAAAATACAGAGTAAGAAGATAATATTACGATGGAGCAAACGACCACCAAAAGCAGCAGAGGTAGTAGCACAAAGTACCGGATTCTTTCATCGATGTTGTGGGAGAAAGAGCACAAAAAAGGACAAGAAAAGCACACTGGAATTGCTATAACACGATCGTTGGTTGTAAAAATACTGATCCGTGTAAATAAAGATTGTTCCCTCACACCAGGGGCGAATGTACTTGTAAGGGTAGGGGGCAGCTGCCCCCCCTGAAAATGTTTTTGTTATTAAATAGTTTTACTACAACTGCTACAAATAACGGCCATTGGTTTATTGGTGAGGGATGCACATTTCTATACTTTGGCCCGAGTTCGATTGTTGAGGGTAACTCTTCATTTCTTTATATTTTTTGTTACTTTCTCCTTACTGGTTACAAATAAAATTTTAATTTCTAAATAAATTATATAATCATCTGACTTTTGCTCTTTTATTGTATATAATCAAACAGCCATATTCAGTTTCTTATAACTGTAAATTAATTATTCATCAGAATATCATTATCATTATTATATATATATATATATATATACACACGTGTGTTTAATTATATTAAACGTATGCCAAATAATATTTGTTTAAATAATATTATTTTAGAGTTTTTCCAATAGTTTTTTTCCCTTTTAATTTTTAGTCGAGATGATTTGTCCTTTCTGTGTAATATGTTGTGTGTTAAGGTGTGAATTCTTTGATTTGAGGATAATTTTTTTAGTTTTAAATTTTCTAATAAAGCTTATAATATTTATTTTGTTTATTTTGTGTTTTATTATTTTTCATTTATGGATACTTTTGTATTGTACTTTGGGTATATGATGCCATTATATTTATATACAATATATATACTTAATAATTTCTATCTTTGTTATTGATTTAACAAATATATTGTATATTTATATACAATATACTTAATATTTTCCATTTTGTTATTATATTTTTTATTCCAAAATTTAAAAACCTATATTTTTGTCCCCTAAAAAATATAATGTTGCCCCCCCTAAATATTTGAGCTAGATCCGCCCCTGCCTCACACAAGTAATTTTGGAACAAATTTTTTACACCAGCAATCCTAAATGTTAAAAAACTAAGATAAGAATCAGAAATCTTCGAACAATTTACACCCCACATAGACTATGTAAGCTACTGTGGAGTGCTTAATAAGCTCTCTCCCCTCTAAAAAACCCATCTTTTGGATTTGGGAATAGATCTCATGGGTTTATGAACTAAACCTTGTTGTTCGCATTTAGAGGCGGAAGAGCTATTTAGGAAACCACTACC
Organism: Haberlea rhodopensis; assembly: GCA_907163345.1. NCBI lineage: Eukaryota > Viridiplantae > Streptophyta > Magnoliopsida > Lamiales > Gesneriaceae > Haberlea > Haberlea rhodopensis. The sequence continues at coordinate 3,738,546 of CAJQUN010000024.1, read as the reverse complement.
ATGGGTCAGGGTCAGTATCGCTAACGCGATCAGTTCACATTGAAAACCGGATTAAAATATAGTGACATCTGAGTAAAGATTAATGAAGTTTTCTTTTATACAAAAAATCAACTTTGAATCTTTTCGATCAATCCTGATGCCCAAATTTGACTCCTTATTTGAGTCATCTTAATATCAGCTTACTAGTCAATTTTATATATTCCAACAAAGCAACCTTGCATTCGATGATCTACCAAAGAGACCAAACCTCCACTTTCAAACTACATTTTTAAATATTTTATAATATTTGCTACATCATTTTAAATATTTTAATTATATTTATCTCTCACTTAACATCTTTCTAAACTTTTTTAATTAAATTAATCAAACAATGTAATTATATAATCATGATTAAAATGTTTTGATAATGTGATTAAAATAGCACATCTTCAGTTTTTACGGGAGTTGCTGCATGTTTTTTTTAACATCAACTAGAATTACATTAGGTTAAGAACAAGTATAAACATAATTAACCAAAAGCCACTAAACACAAGTAAACAGATAATATATGCCCACTTGTACAATAATTAAGACGCATCGATTAACATATGCGGATTAAACGGTGGAATGGAGAGTGAATCACATCACAAGTACAATAATTTGGCCCATCCATTTTAGTCAAATAATGTCCCTAAAACCATACATTGAAGTGTGTTTTACGGATGCTTAAAGGGGATAAAATAACTCGCGCGTCTTGCTCCATTTATATTTCTCTCTATATGTTCTACCTCCTCGGTTTCCATAAATAAATAAAAAAAATATATATATATATATATTTATATTTTAGCTATTTGGAGTTTGACTTGTGGTATCTTGGAGATGGGCTGGAAGTACAAAGCTGGGTTGGGGATGATCGGAACTTTTGTGCTGATATGGGTTACTTCTGCGGAGGTCACTCAGGTCTGGTTCTTCACCTTTTGCTCTGTGTTTCATGTGCATGACTTTTACCTGAATTTTAATGGGTTTATTTTGTTATGTCCCCTAATTTGATAGTTTCTCAAGAAAAACAGTTTGAGTTTGGGGTTTTAGGAATTGAATTGAACGGACCCAGATTCTTAGGGGATTCTTCTTTGTTTCCTAATTTCTTTCCGTTAATTTTGAAGAATTTGTGAGGATTTCTTTTACATGGTTTGTTTTGCATATATTATAGGCTTTAGTAATGTGTCCAGATAAAAATTTCGCAGCTGGGTCGATGAACTGAATATAGCATGAACATGGGGACCAAGTTTATATTAATGATGATAGGTATGCTGAATTTTGATATTCTGGCTTGTCGGCTGAAGTAAATTATAGCAGAGTTCTCACTACGAGTTTTAATTCGAAAGTTAATTATTTGTGATTATCAGGTTGCATGTGTCTGAGCTTTTCTTGCATATGAATGCGTTTCTTTGGTGTTTCGTTCTTGATATCTCGGATATTTTGACAGTTCCTTGAAGATTCACCTAGAAAATCGGTTTGATTTTGGGGTTTTAGAAATTGAAATGAATGGAACCATATTCTATGGGGTTGTTGTCTTCTTTTCTTTTTCTTTTTCTTAAATTTGAGATCTTGTGAGGATTTATTTTATTTGGTCTTTTCACAAACTTCTTTTTGGCTGTATAGTGCGGTCAGATAAAGATTCTTCAGTTAGGACAAATTTTTATCAATGGATAAACAAACGTATAAAGCTATGAGTTGTCAACTGAAGTAAATTATAGTGGAGTTTAATGGATTCATGATTTCTTACCATCCGTTGTCTCTGAAATCTTATTATTGCTTATATCAAATTGGTAGTTGGAGATGTGGGGTTCGAATCTTGTCCTGACTCAGTTTCTACTTTGCATTGTTTCGAAGATTTTGTTTGTGGAGTGATGATGGGGCCAATTGGCTTGAGTGACACGAGAAAACCAAAGTCCTTGAGGATGCACCTTTTTCCATACTTGATTAGGACTTCAACTTTTCTCATGTTGAATTTACAGTTTAGACTTACAAAGGATTGATTTTTCAGTGGGCAGAAGCAGCTGGAACTTAGTTCCCTGTGGATGTATTTTGTTGTTTAACAGAACTAACTAGCCTCCAAAAGTATTTGTCCCTCCAGATTTCTTGGTTGATGAACTTCTTTCCTGAGTTATAATGGCTTTTTTTTTGTAAAATTCACTAATTGATGGTTTTCTGAGTTTTATATCTGCCTTCCATTGGATGTCAGTTATTTTTGTTTTTCGAAGACTGTCACATGTGTCCGACCCAATTTGATTATCTCTATTGTTCATGTAGCCTACCCCAATTCATTGGGATTAAAGGCTTAGTTGTTGTTGTTGAAGATTTGTGCATGTTTCAGTTAGTAAAGCCTTGACCTGATCTTGCTTATTCTTTTTCAAACATCTCTAATTTTCTTTATAGTTGCAAACAATTGAGAATAGCATATTAGCATCAAACTTCTGATTTTTAATTGCATGTGCCACGAGAATTCACATGCTCACTACTGATTTCTCACCGATGCTTTCAACATTTAAAATTTACATTATTCAATTTTTGCAGAAAATTTTTAAGGAATACAGACAACCATTTGCTCTCACATATATGTGGATATCTTTAATGGTTGTATTTCTTCCCTTATCATTTTGCAAAGATTGGATTTGCAAATTACTGGAGAAGAAATGGCTTAAAAATATATATGGAGACAATAGCATCTCGAATTCATTGGGTTTACGGGATGTTCCTCTCCAATTCAATGAGAGATGGCATGATTCAGAGGTATCTTTGCGGCACTACTTTGTGACAGATATGAGTTTAAGTGAAACAGAAGCTGGACAACCATTATTATTGTTTAAGAATGAGGAAGATGAGTTCCTCTTGCTGGAGGAGACACTTGAGCTTAGCTCATGGGAAGTTATAAAATTCAGCCTTTATCTCACTCCTTTATGGTTTATAACAGAGGTATCTTTCTCGCTTTTGTACATTAACTTTTAGCATTTTCATATGAGCTTAAGATTGCTTTCCCGGCTTGGATCTAAAAACACCAAGTGATGGCAACAATTTCCTTTCACATAGGCCACTGACCTACTATTTTATTTCCAAGACTACAGTCATTTTCACATAAGATACATGGTTTTAGATTTCACATAAGATACATGGTTTTGGATTTCACATGAAATACATGGTTTTTCTTCAGATCTTTCATTTACCAACACTAAATAAGAACATACAAAATTATTGTACTAAAATTGGGTATATTGCAGTATTTTTCAAATTCTGCGCTGGCGTACACTAGTGTAGCAAGCACAACCGTCTTAACATCAACATCGGGGTTCTTCACACTTCTCTTTGGGGCAGTAATAGGGAAGGATTCTGTTAATGTGGCAAAAATTGTTGCTGTTATGATAAGTATGGCTGGTGTTGCAATGACTACCGCAGGGAAAACCTGGGCCGCTGATGAAATGCTTAGTACATCTGAGTAAGCATAGTGATAACTTTTAGCTTTCACTTATTTGTTTTCTTGGGCGAACACCAACTCGGGTTTGTGATTTTTCACCCAGAAGCCTCAGCCTTCTATTTTCTTGGTTGCATGTATGTTTAGTTTTTTTCATTCTCTAAAGTTACTCGTATTATTTTGTGATCCTTAGGTGCAAGAAAAAGAATGGTCTGTGGCTTGATACCTTTGGCAACTAATGATTCATTACCCTAAATAGCATGAATGGTAACCTGCATACTTAAAAGAAGATGCTAGATAATTTAGGTTGTCTTTTTATTATGCCTACGCATTAGAAAATACTCCTTGCTGAAGCCTTCTTTACATAGGGCCATTGATTGAGTTGGTAGGCATCGGTCTTTACTTTGCCCAGGAGATTCTTCGTTCAGTTGCTATTAATTTCTCATGTTACCTAGGATGAGACGGCATTCAATCACTGGGGGCTTTTTCGGTTTGCTCTCTGCAGTATTCTATGGCTTATTTACAGGTATACCTATTATTTGATGACAAAGCTTACCAAATCAAAATACACATTTCATTTAATTCAGTAAGTAGTATTGTTTTGCATTCGAATGTTGGGATATAAACTCTACGGGCTTTTATAGTGCTGCTCAAGAAATCTGCTGGATCAAAAGGAGACAGGGTTGATGTGCAGAAGTTCTTTGGATATATAGGGCTGTTTACTTTCTTAGGCCTTTGGTGGCTTGGTAAGTGACTGCTACTTTGGTATAGGAAACTACTTCGATGCTTGTTCAAATGAGCTCTGTGATCTTGTAAAACAGTCCGTATTCAAGTCTATTAGTATCTAAGTCGCTTCATTATGAAATATTTATCTTTTAGAAGTTAGTAAACTATATCTCTTGTAATGCACTGGATATTGCAGCGTTCCCTTTCAAAGCATTGGGAATAGAGCCGGATTTCCAGTTTCCAAGTTCAGCATCCATTGGTGAACTTGTTCTGCTCAATGGCTTTGTAGGAAGTGTTCTATCAGACTATCTATGGTATGAGTCCACACACACACTTGTTTGACTTGAAAGATTCCAAAAGATTTACCCACAAGAATTCAACTTTTCTTTTAGTTTTTTCATGAGCGTAATTATGAAACAGGGCGCTCGCTGTAGTTTGGACGACCCCTTTAGTAGCAACTTTAGGCATGTCCTTGACCATACCCGTAGCCATGGTAGCAGATATGTTAGTCCATGGCCGTCATTATTCTGCCATCTATATCTTCGGATGCATTCAGGTTATTTTCTGTTACTGTTTCCTTCTCTCTGTATCATTCATTCTGTCAATTTTGGGACAAGGTAATTGCATTTTTTCTCAAGTTCTTGACATTTTTTCCCTTATATTTCGTGCAGGTGTTTACTGGATTTATCATAGCAACTCTCTCTTGAGAATTTCTCCTGTAAATAGAGATGATCGAACATTGATATGAATTGACAAATTTATTTTTTTTTGGAGCATAAATGAATTGACATTTGGTTCCAATGCTTTTTATAAACTCTGACACCCAAGTCTCTGTGTTTGTATATAATAACAGCAAGCATCGTGCCAAAGCAGTCCCTATTTTCCTTAAATCTGTTGCTATCATTTTTTCTTCTTCTGTAACGTGGAATTGGTTTATAAAATAATCGGTTAAATTCTATAAATAGATAAGCTTCAATTTATTAGATAGTTTTAAATAAAAATTCTATTTTTTAATTTTTTTTCCCCTAAAAATTCAATAAAACCAGATACAAATCGAAATAATTGATTTAAATCGGTTACGTTTATTTGATTTTTGATGAAAGGTTTCGTTTCAGTAAAAAAATTAGTTAATTAAAAAATAAATAAATAATAGGATTTTATTTAAAAGATCTAATAAAATTGCATATACAGATATTGGTTTTTATTTTGAAACTCGATTTATTCGCTTTAACTAACATTTTATAAACAAATAAACGGCTTTAAAACTGATATTTCATAATTAATCTGAACGATTTAAATTTGTTTTTTTTTTTGAATTAATCCAGACGAATGTTCGAATTATATCGGTATGGCGATTATTTCGGTTTAATCGAATTTTTTATCCCTAATTTAGGTGATATTATTATTTTAACTATTGTTGATTTTTATTTTATTATTATTAATTTATTTCATATGATTTATTAGTATGCTTCAATATTATTACCTTAATTAATATATATTTTAATATCAATATTATAAATATTTTTTTTATAGTTATTATTATTATTTACTATTATTTTTTAAAAAACATATATATCGATTTTAATTTGACCTAGTTCCCTCATCATTTCTCGCTTATACCTTTCCATTCAGATTTTTGATGTTATCGTCAGAGACAACTATACTTAAAGGTACCGTTTGAAATTATAGATGAGATAAGTAATGTAAAGATTAAAAAGTTAAGAAATGATTGTGAAATTAAGTGTGATAAGTTATATGTTGTTTGATTTGAGGATAAGATGGTTGATAATGATTATTGTTTGGTATAATGACTAAAATACCCTCATAATATAATATATATATACATATATATATTATGTTATATTAACAATAATAATTATTATATAAATTTAATATATTATTATTATTATTAGTATTATTATATAAATTTTTTATTATTAATGTTATTATTATATCTAATATATATGTATAAATATATATTATATAATAATAATAATACTAGAATGAAATAACATAAAATAAATATAATTATTAAATTGTAGGAAATAAGTTATAATATTTTATGGGAAGGTAAAATTTTAAGATAGTAAAAAAGGTAGGAAATGATATTATATAATTTTATTACAAAGTGGGATTGAAATGAGATAAATATAGTCTGATAAATTTTTTTTTAATACATCAAATCAAACATGAGATAAAAAAATTATGTCAAAATTACTAAACCCATCCATCAATTCAAATCAAATACACTCAAAAAGTATTTATCATAAGATCTATCCATCACGCAGGAATATTTCATTTTGATTATTATAAGATAGCATCAAATAAAACCCCCCATTCACACTCACCAAATCAAAAGGAACTCGGAATCCAAAAACAAGAGATCAATGGAGTTCACTCCACAGCAGCTCAAACAGTACGATGGTACCGATCCATCCAAGCCAATATACGTGGCGATTAGGGGTCGGATCTTTGACGTTACCTCCGGCAAATCCTTCTACGGCCCTGGCGGCGCGTACTGCGTCTTCGCGGGCAAGGATGCCAGCCGCGCCCTCGCCAAGATGAGCAAGGAAGATCACGACGTCGTTCCCTCGCTCGATGGCCTGACCGATAAGGAGATCGGCGTCCTTAATGACTGGGAGAAGAAATTCGAGGCCAAGTACCCTGTTGTCGGTACTGTTTCTAGTGCTTAAATAGTGGAAACCCTCCTATTTACGGTTTTACTGTATAATAAAGTGATTTGTGGTTTGATCTATCGATATATGGAACTAGAAGGGAGAAACAATGCTTCGTTATGTAATATACTAATATTTATGTTGACGTGTGTTTCGTATGAATATGATCTTGCTTATGAATGAATAAAGTGAGAATTTTTATCTAATTATTTTCACATTGTTGAATTAATAATTGAGAATTTTATGTAGTTATGTTTGTGGTATAGCAAGTGATTGACGGATTACTTTGATATTCATAATTAGGGTCAGAATGTCTTTCAGATGTACAAACGGTTAAAAATTGAGTCTTGGTATCATCTAAATATTTCCATGAACCATTTTGATTCTTTTATCGTAATTCTTTATTAGAACAAGGTACCATCTTATCATTTTTTAAACTGAATGTGACACTCATTGAAGGGAGAAAGAAGATTAAAGTATTTGGTATTTCTTGATTGGAGATTAACAATAGAGTAAAGACGACTGTAGCTTGTATATCATTCATTCTACCAAATCACTTGGAGCTTTTGTATGAGTGTGGGTGATGGTGGTGTTTTCTTCTGTTTGATTCTTTAATTTCCATTTCTCGTGGTGCTTATTTTTTTGAGTTGTTTGCAAGTCAAGTTTCTTTAGATGATTGTGATATGGTTGTTTTTTCTATAGAATTATGTGTGATCAATGTAGCTTGATGAAGGAATTACAGTTGAATCTAGATTTTGAAACTGTGCAGTGTATAGTTGTGGATAATTGATGTTATGTTTTTCTGGTTGTTCGTGATTAAGTTTGTCTTCTGTTTAAATGCCAATTTGCATATCAAAATGTGTTAGGTTTACAACCGTCCAAATCCTCAACAACATTTTTTGCTGCGACCTTTCTTATGATAACCAAATATTGGTTGTGTGTCACTGAATGTATAACCACCAATTCTACTGGCCGCACTCTTTGTGGTGGCTGCATTGCTGTAATACCCGTTCTTTACTTTTTTCTTGTTGTTTTGTGTGCCTCTCTACTTTGAGATGCATATGAAATTATTGGATTGATATTTGGAGGCTTGTGAGCTCAGGGTATCAAACTCGTGCGTTTGTGGGAATTAATCTTTGTTTACTAAACAATCTGTGTGGCCCAATCTCTCTGTCTCGTCCCGTTTTTTGATGACTGTGTCTATGACTTCAACGGCCTTACTTGGTTCGATTGAATCTGTATTAGGTGTTTCTTAATCTCTCTTTTATCTGTTTTTCAGTTATTATACACAGTTGGGATCTACTTAAACCGATGGTAAGCAAATTTATTTAAAAAAAGAAACTCCAATCTATGGAAAGACTTAAAATGTCATTGAATGGCTCCCTATGCTCTGAATTATGCATAAGATGCTTCCCGTTGACCCCTTTTTTAATCGTCCTCGTTCCATCATGGCATATCATCAAAATTTTGAGATATTACTTCTGAACTATATGCATTCTAAACAAAAAATGTCACATGCAAAATTGACAGATTCGATGTAGAGGGTTCCCCAGTATTTTTATGTTATTGGGAAGATTGACCTTCTGAGCAGCCATGCAGGAGTTGCGCGCCCCCCCCCCCCCCCCCCCCCCCCCCCTTTTCAAGAAAATTGTAAATTTTGTTTTCAATTTTTTCAAAGTTATAAAAGTTGCATTTTAAATATTTAAATTTTTCATATAATCTCTCAACTAAACTTTTGTTCGTTCGTTAATCCAAATTGAGCTAAGCTAAATTATTAGATCCATTGTTTAAGCCAAGTAAACTCAACCTCAGGCTAGCAATTTGGCCACACGAGGAACTGTTTCAATATTTGAGAAGAACGACTGCAATTAACCAAATTACAATTAAAGAATTAGTTCGGTGATGAAAATTTTCATTTTGGGTTCTAATTATATCAAAATCTGTAAAAACATATAAATTTCTAGAGATATGCATATACATAGAATTATAAAAAAAATAATATATCTATGCTAAATGTGAGAAAAGAATTAGTAAAATAAATAAATAAATAAGATAAAATATGGACTCCCAACCGATTGGTCTCAGTCAAGGCAATTTTAGAATTTGATTATAGTCCAAGAAATCAGAAAGGCGAAACATTTTCATGACTTTTTTTAAAATTAATTAAACGGAACGGTTTGTGTCCGTCCGCCAAATCCGAGAGTGTGTTCTGTTACTTCTGTCCTACACCCGAAATCATGAGTCGGTCCTTACTGAGGGAAAAAAGCGCCTCCATCTTCTTCTTCCTCCTCCTCGTTTTTGGCATTAGCCTCTGAGCCACAGTTTCTTTGTGTTTCCTTATGCCGATTGAATTCTTTAATAAATCACCATTGAGTATGATTTTCTCAGTTACTTTTGCTACACAACGTCTTATCAGATCAAACCGATTTTTTTAACTTTTATTTGGATCCATTTTACCATTCTTTTTAGAAACCATCTTTCTTGATCATTTATCTTATTTAATTTCTTCAAGTAAATATTGTTCAGAAGATTATTTAGTTGCTAAAGATTCAATTTTTTTATGGGGTTGTCAGCAAGAAATTCTTCTTACACGAGCCCTAAGCCATGCCAACACCTTGTGGATGGATTGCAAGCTGAAATATGGCTTAAGGAACTATAATTTGATACAAGATTTATTCAAGTTTACCCCGTGGGGCAGAACAATGATGGATAAATCGAAGTCACTGGCGCCCAGATGCAAAGTTTGCTCTGGGTGCCATGGAAGATCTTTGTGTTTGATCTGTTCCTCAGTGACATGCTGTGTAGATCCTGAATCAAATCATACCCTTTTGCATAGTGAATCTAATGGTGGCCATGAGATTGCTGTGGACATGGAAAGGGCTGAACTTTATTGTTTTGTGTGCTGTGATCAGGTGTATGATCCTGAATTTGATAAGGCTATGGCGTGTAAACAAGCGATGGGGTTTCCAAGAAGTGAAAATGGGGCCATGGGGAGTGTTGATTTGAGGCTGAGTAAAAGGAAAAAGATTGGATTTAAAAAGTCTGAAAAGATTGGCGTTGAAGAGAAAACGAAGCTCTAAATCTTGTTTCCCATTGGGATTGAGAGGTGTAAATAACCTTGGGAATACATGTTATATGAAGGTTTTGCAGGCATTGCTTCATGCACCACCATTGAGGAATTGCTTTCTCAATGATAGGCATACCAGCGCAAGCTGCCGGAGAAGTTTAGTGAATCAATTGTGTCTGCCTTGTGATATTAATGCCATTTTTTGTGCTGTCTTTTCGGGTGGTCACACGCCTTATAGTCCGGCTAAGTTTATTTATAGGTCTGTCAGTGTCATTGATTTATATCTTACATTGTAGGATACTTGGTTGTGGTCTAGTCATGAATCTGGTGACTATGTTGTTGAACCATGTGATGTCTCTTTCTGAGTGTGCAAAGCAAAGCGTAATCATTCCGTATGTGTCTTGCTGCATTCACCTATTATTTGAATTCTCCTGTAAGATTCTGAATGGTGTTAATATGCATTAATACAATCTCATTTGATGAATGGGTCCTCCTTTAAAATCAACAAAGTTATATTTGAGCATGTTTTAATTTGAGCAGAACGCTGTAATATGCTTTTAATGTTTTTCTTATAGTGCATTGATGCGTACTTGAAGATTATTTTCAGTAAGTTGATTGGAATGGGACTTTTTCTTTACATGTAGCTGGTGGCAGCACTCAGAAAACCACGCTTGTTATGAGCAAGCAAGACGCACATGAATTCTTTATTTCAATGCTTGACAGAATCCATGAAAAAATTAGGAGAGCTAATAAAGGTGACTAAATATCGAGTTCTGTGACTGTTCGTTATAGTTGTCCGGAATATATTATATATATATACTAGTTTATTGGCACCGCACAGGTGCGTGCCAGGTCCAACAATGTTGATCAATTTTTTCTTAAATTGATCGAAAATTAACATTTCAAATAACTTATTTTAAACAAACATTTTAAAAAAAATGACAATGCTACTGTAATTGAATTGGAAAAAAATAACCAAAAGGACTTGCTTCTAACTTTTTTTTAAAAAAAATGATGTTCATCTCACTAAAAAACTAAAAAAAAAAAAAACATTTGAAGTTGTGCGCATGAACAACCGATTAAGATATTTTTTTCCTAGTTGGTTTAGGCCAAATCCGGTCATCAACAAACAAAAATTAAAGCGAGCATGCTATTGTAACTGAATGGAAAAAAAATAACCAAAGGACCGACTCTAACTTTTAAAAAAAAAACATGATGTTCATCTTACTATAAATTGAAGTTGCGCGTATCAACAATTGATTAATATATTTTTTTCATGTCGATTCAGGTTAAACCAGCACATCAACAAAAATAAATTTTTGAAAAAAAAACATTTTTTAAGAAAAATAAATGTAATAAATAGTGAAATACTATTCATTACTATTCCTTGCAATAGTACTATTCCAAACTTTACACACTTATTAATAGTTATTATAATAATATATAGTTAGTCGAGAACAATCACATAGTAAGCAAGATGTCATAGATAATCCAAAAATATTATTAAGTTTGCCACACGAAAACAGTTTTACTCTCTATGTTTTTTTTTAATCATCCTTGACAAACAACAATTTTTTCTAAAAAAAAAACTTTTAAATTAAAACAATTAAGATGGAGGGATGAATATGGAGCAAAGAAATCTTTCCAACAAATCCGTATATAAAAATAATATAATAACAAATAAAAAAAGATGGTTTACTGTTCACCCCGATGCAAAAAATAATAATTACAAAATAAAGGAAAAAAATGAATAAGGGACTTATTGGGGCAAAGATCAATCTTTCAAACAAATCCATATTTATACAAATAATAAAATAACAAAATAAAGTAGATAGTGTTACTGTTTATAGAACAACCCGATGCAAAAATAATAATAACAAATAAAGAAAAAACAAAAGAAAAAAGAATACAAAATTTAAAGGAAAAACGTATGATCGAAATAAACCAAGCGATATATATGTCAATACTAAAAAAACAGCTTCCCTAAAACACAGAGCCCACCACGATGAAGGAGAAAAAAACCAAAAATAACGCATAGACAATCCATAGTCAAAATAACCCATGCTCCTACTATCACAACAACTCATTTCCCACCAAACCCACAATCAAATGAAGGAAGGAGCCGGTGAATGCACACGTCCAAATATCAGGAACTCAAACAAAAGAATTTTAAAATTCATAAAAAAACTTTAAAATAATCATCTAAAAACAATGTAATGGGCCGGGTAACAAAGGCCCAAATGAGGGGCCAACCAGGTAGAAAAAAAAGGCCATTTTTTTAATAAAAATAGGCGAAATAAATGAATAAAAGAGCCAAAAATGGAAAAGTGACTGCACTGTGCTACTATTCAAGCACAGTAATCTTAATGGCTTATTAATAGTAGTAATATTGTGTGTGTGTGTGTATGTGTGGTGTGTGTTAATGTGATTTGGCACTGATTTTTGAGGAGCTTTGTAAAAATTCTAGAATTATTGTATTTAAGCATCATGGCTTTAAGCAATAACAAATCCAACGTTTTCTCTCCCATTTATTCTGTTTCTTTGATTGGAAAAAAATTCTTGTTTTTGCCCAGAAAATGTGGATTGCCAGTGCATTGCTCATCGGGTATTCTCGGGGATATTGAGATCAGATGTCACGTGTGCGTCCTGTGGGTTTACATCCTCAACTTATGATCCTTGTGTTGACATATCGCTTGAGTTAAACACAAGCACCTCTTATGCGACTGAAATCATTAGTAAGCCAGGGAAGCCAAACGAGACCACTGTGGCATCCAATCTTGCAGGATGCTTGGACCTTTTTACAAGACTGGAGAAGTTGGGATCAGACCAGAAAGTGTTCTGTGAAAATTGTCGTCAAAAGCAGGATGCAATGAAGCAAATGTCGATAAAAAAGCTCCCGCTGGTTTTGTGCTTGCATATTAAGCGATTCTCCCACTCTCACATTCAGAAAACGTCAAGAAAAATTGACCGCCATTTGCAGTTTTCATTCTCCTTTGATATGAAGCCATATCTATCTTCTTCTATCGTCAAACAAAGATACGGGAATAGAATCTTTTCACTCGAGGGCGATGAATCAGACATCTCTACTGAGTTGGAGGTTTTTGCTGTGGTTGTTCTGTTGTATATTTTATCAACTTGTTCAATTACCAATTTCAGAATTCACACTGGTTCGATATTTGAGATGGCAGCAACTGGTGGAAGTTTCCAAAAGCAGTTGGAAGAGGTTATTTGTAACCTGATGACTGGCTTGGGGATAGGTGTTTCACCTACTGGGCAGGTGATCAAATTACCTCTATAAAATGGACATGATGCACACGGCAGAGACTTGAGGAATGGCATAGAAAATAAAGAGAAAGAATGTGAGGCACAAGAGTGATGCATGAGGCAGTGGTGCATTCTGAGAGTTTTTTGGTGAGGCAAAGCAGAGTGAATTCATGTGTTATCCATTGTAATACATAGAAGTGGATTAAAGGAATGAATTCATGTACTGTAAGCTTCTTATACACTCAAAGAATCAATGAAAAACTCCTCCCGTGGACGTAGGCGTTCTTAGCCGAACCACGTAAACACTTGTGTCGTATTCTTTGTGTTTTCTTTCTGATTTCATTGATATTGCTTGCTGTGATTGATTGCTTGGTGTGTGTTGATCTATTATTTGCATACAATCTTGAAGTTGCTGTCAAGATTGGTGATCATCGCATTTTTCTGTCCATTGGTCAAGTTTCAGAAAGTGTTCTGTGGTTGAAAGCATTCTGCCATCTCAATGTGCAATTGGCTGGCAATTGGATTTCTTGATCGGGAATTAAGTGGATTAATTCACAACAAGTGGCGCCGTCTGTGGGAACGACCACGACAACAAATGCGATCAAGAATCGGGATGGTGCGGCAAAGGATCAAACAGGTGTTCTTGTGGTTCTTGAAGGCTGCAGATTTCTTGAAAAATTCAGATTGAATGTGCTGTTTTCTGGGTCGAGGGAGCAGCGTTTCAAGGGGAATTCTAGAAAGAAAGATGCAGGAGTGCAAGAATCAAGAAGGTAACCAAAGTTTGAAGAAGGATCGAGCAGAAGGCAGATTGGAAGTGATCGATGTAGGTTTTCTTTTCAAGAAAATAAAGAAGGAGAACAGGGGCAGCAACTTTTCTTCTTGAAGAAAGAAGAAAGCACCGAGAGTGAGTTCTCAAAAGTTTGAGGAGCGATCATGGGAGGAGCGAGGCGTACAATTTCTTCTTCTAAGGTGAAAGAGCGATGATCGGGTTCCTTGAATAAAAGGGCAGTATCATTTTTTTTTCTCTAGAAAGAAAAATTGGATAAGAATAAAGAAAGCTATTGTTGAAGATGATGGCCTAAATATTTCAACTTGTGAAAATGATGATTCAAGGAAGAACATGGGGATCCATATCCGGTTTTGGAAAGACTCAATAGATTGAGGAAGGGGCTGGGTATTTCTTGGGGAGTTCTTGGCATCATTGGATGATGTGAAAAGAGTTCCAAGAAGAAATGATGCTCTACAAACTATTGGAGTGGAGAAGAGGATACTTGGATCGAGGTGGAGCTTCGAGGGTGAGATTAAAGCCGGGATAGACTGCGGATTCTTGGTGGAATGAGTAGTAGGCTTCAATCTCGGATACGCCTCGTGCCATCAGTTGTTCCGGAGCTTGATCATCAATTGGTTGGTTGAATGAACATTATTGAATAAGTTGATAAGGTGGAGATTTGTTGTATATTTTATCTACTTGTTCAATTACCAATTTCAGAATTCACACTGGTTCGATATTTGAGATGGCAGCAACTGGTGGAAGTTTCCAAAAGCAGTTGGAAGAGGTTATTTGTAACCTGATGACTGGCTTGGGGATAGGTGTTTCACCTACTGGGCAGGTGATCAAATTACCTCTATAAAATGGACATGATGCACACGGCAGAGACTTGAGGAATGGCATAGAAAATAAAGAGAAAGAATGTGAGGCACAAGAGTGATGCATGAGGCAGTGGTGCATTCTGAGAGTTTTTTGGTGAGGCAAAGCAGAGTGAATTCATGTGTTATCCATTGTAATACATAGAAGTGGATTAAAGGAATGAATTCATGTACTGTAAGCTTCTTATACACTCAAAGAATCAATGAAAAACTCCTCCCGTGGACGTAGGCGTTCTTAGCCGAACCACGTAAACACTTGTGTCGTATTCTTTGTGTTTTCTTTCTGATTTCATTGATATTGCTTGCTGTGATTGATTGCTTGGTGTGTGTTGATCTATGATTTGCATACAATCTTGAAGTTGCTGTCAAGATTGGTGATCATCGCATTTTTCTGTCCATTGGTCAAGTTTCAGAAAGTGTTCTGTGGTTGAAAGCATTCTGCCATCTCAATGTGCAATTGGCTGGCAATTGGATTTCTTGATCGGGAATTAAGTGGATTAATTCACAACATGTTCATTCAGGGATGTTGGAATCTGGCCATTACGTAGCTTATTTACGTCTTAAAAACCAATGGTATAAATCTGATGATTCTTGGATAACAGAAGTAGATGAAGGGATCGTTAGAGCCTCACAATGCTATTTGATTTTCTACGTGCAAAAAGGTCTTTACCACAGAGGGAGCGAGGATCTGAGCTGCCAACCGATGTCGCCTTTGGCTGATACTTTCATTCCTATTGCTGGCTGTTGCTAGACGAAGTTCCATAAATAAATCTATCGTGAAGCCATTTAAGTTGATGCCAGAAACGACCCTGCAGCTTCATTTCAAGGAGACGAAGCTTTGAATGGTCGTTCCACGAGATGCATTTTCAAGATTACAACCTTTCTATCGGCAACATCTTAATGATTCTTGCAGGTAACAGAAGTAGATGAAGGGATTCTTGGATAACAGAAGTAGATGAAGGGATTCTTGGATAACAGAAGTAGATGAAGGGATCGTTAGAGGCTCAAATGCTTTGATTTTCTACGTGCAAAAAGGTCTTTACCACAGAGGGAGCGAGGATCTGAGCTGCCAACCGATGTCGCCTTTGGCTGACCCTTTGGTCCTATTGCTGGCTGTTGCTAGACGAAGTTCCATAAATAAATCTCTCGTGAAGCCATTTAAGTTGATGACAGAAACGACCCTGCAGATTCATGTCGAGGAGAAAGCTTTGAATGGTCGTTCGACAAGGTCAAGGTGCATTTTCAAGATCACAACCTTTCTATCAGCAACATCTTACTGATTCTTGCAGCTAAATTCAGTTGTAGCTACTGCAGTCGACAGTACAAAAAGTTTTTCCAGGTGCTGATCTTTTGACAATATATTTGACTAGGAATACGTTGTTTCTTGGTTGTCAAACGGCAACCAAATATTCCATGTTCAATTTTTTGGTGAAACCATGATCATATATTTAACGTGTTTATTATTGAATATCTGATAATATATGTATATTATTTTACGTAAAATTCATGTGAGATACATAATATATCGCAGCGTGTGGTTTTTTTTCGTTGTAGTATAATCAAATCATGAGAAGTGATTAAAATTTAGTTTTGTTGAAATTTGATCGCATTTTATATATTAAAATCTTATCTTTTTTAAAAAACTCAAATGTGTAGTTAGATTTAGAAATGCCTGTTATTCCAAATTTTAGCGCCATCTCTGCCAGTTCGAGACATAGTTTTGGGGGAAATTAACATTACCAACAATGAACAAAACTAACTACTAAGTGAACGTTCTAGTTAGTAATTTTGGATTAAAAAAGATCTAACTCAACTATATTTATAGGATTACAAATTAAAATACGACTAAATTACTAAATCTGTAATATTATACAACCACGGGCGATAAGAAATAATATTTCACGAAGAGATAATCTTCTTAACATCATTCATCCAATTAATGGAACCATGTACGGATGAAGTGGTAGATGCAATGAAAGTATGTTTTTGGTCATGGGTTTCTTCTTATGTTTTGGTACATAACTGTACTTTGATGAATTGGTTTGTGAACAATGCATTTGTTTTTTAATGTATCTCGGAAGGGAAACAGAGATAATGATTTTTTTCATTGACCATGTATATTGCAGTTGATTCGACTTGCCTTGTGTAGCTTTTGTGACTTCAAGATATGGACATTTGGTTTCTGAATTCCTTGTTTTTGTTTTGAGATATGGGTGGGTTTTTGGTTCTGTTTTACTTTTTCAAATTGCAAGTGTAATGGTAGTGAACAAAGTGCTGGTTATAGGGTTGGTCTCTCTTATAGCAAATTTAGGATATGTTGTGGGTGTAAGCTTGAGGCTGTGGCCTTTTCGATTGGTTCTCTATCTGTTTTTCTTCTGCTTGTCTTGGTCGTATCTAGTATTTTAGCATAGTATTGTAAAAGGGTTGGAGTACCACTTGTACTCATTTCAATAAATTTTGTCAAAACCAAAAAAAAAAAAAAAAAGATTTATAATAAGTTTTTATATTTTTAATTTTTTGTTTGCTAAGAAGAGGGTTTGAAGCAAACCAAATATGCAAATTAAATGAACTAGTTTTACCATAATTATACAAGTGTAATTAATTATTTCTGTTAGTTATATTTAATATAATATACATATCTTATTTGTTATATACAAAAATACATGTTTTCTGAATATTTATTTAAATGAGACCTCCATAGTGTGAGTGGAAAAAATCTCATCTCTCTTCTTTGAGAGACTCGATATCGTTAGGCAATTGGCTAAATTTTTTTGTAAAAATTCCCCTGAAAAATGCTTATTTAAATAAAAAGTTATTTCTCGTTATTTTCATATCCTTTATTTTGACTAAAGATGGATTTCTCACACGGTGGCATACTTATCCACAACATTGGACTTGTCAAACGATTAGACCTTATATTATTCCTCCATTTTGTATAAATACATTAATTATTTATCAAATTTAACCTAAAATTGAATAAAATAACGTAAAATATGATAAATCACCTATTTATTTCATTTATTTTAATCTTTGGAAATTTAAATTATAAATAGAAAAAATATTATTAATAAGATAAAGTTTTAATTTGGAAAAAAAAGTATAAAAAAGTATAAAAATTTATATTTAAGATGTTTTCATGATAAATAAGTATAAATTAATTGTTAACTATACTTTATTTAATTTGCATTCATTAACTCTTCACTTTCTTTAATGCCTGAGATTCAAGTGACACGATTTTCAGAGTATTTGGTCGTTATAAATAAACAAATAAAATATTATTGATATCTCTTTTGTACTTTTAGCATAAGATTACTTCATATGGATAAAAAAATCAATAATTAAATATTTTCATTGCGTATTATCTCATCTCACCTCAGTTACGTATGGGGAGGGATTTGGCTACATATAAAGACACTACTCTATATAATAAATTCATTATACTTGACTATCCTATGATACTAATTCATAAGTTAAAGCTGCATCCATTGGAAGTTCCTTATCCTAGTAATTTGTTGAAATTTATTTCTTTGCCTGTTGGAACTTGGAAGGCTAGAAAAAATTTTGCGCGATGATTGTCAAGACTCAAGATTCGAGCGGCTGCGGCATTGGCTTCCAACTATCAAGTTGTGAGAGCTATTAATGTTCTGGACCTCTGGTCAAATATTTGGCCAAGAGATAATATCAGAGGCTTATTCAAGATTCTTCAGAAATGTCATACATGTAACCAAGACGGTCCAAGACCCATTTGAGATTTCGGCCCTTTTGATGTTGCATTGATTAAAAAAAAAGAGAGAAAATAATCAAGATATGTTTTATTGGCATAAAGTTGACTTATTTAGCACCAAACGTCACAAATCTGTCCCAGAACAACTGGGATTTGAACTGGGTTCTCACTGCTTTCTTAAAGCATTTGAGAAATAGATTGTAAAATCATGGGGGAGGAAGTGAGACTCGCTACTCATACTGAAGAACTGCAAGAGAATGAGCAGCCCAAAAATGGGATCTCAGGCTGTGTGTCTACACCATTTTCTTGGTTCAAAATGCTTGCAAAAGAATTGCATTGGAGTTTTGTTTTTGGGGTGATGGTTGTGTATGGAAGCAGCCAGGGTTTAGGAGGATCTTTAGCAAGGGTGGGGACTGAGTATTACATGAAGGATGTTCAGGAAGTGCAGCCTTCTGAAGCTCAGGTTTATTTTGGAATCACTTCAATTCCTTGGATTATCAAGCCTCTTTGGGGTCTTCTTACTGATGTTGTTCCTATTCTTGGGTATCATCGGAGATCTTATTTTGTTTTCTCTTGTAAACATGTGATATCTTTGTATTTAGCTGTGTTTTTTTTCTTGTAGCTTATCTACCTGGTTTGGTTATCTGTTATTGTTTAGATTATATGCATTTATATCCAACTTGCCATATTTCACGTTATATTGTTCTTATTCTTGATTGAAAAGTGTGATTTGGGTATGTTTTTGCTATAAAGTTGTCTTTGTTAAGGTACTTGTAATTTAACTATTTTGACTCGACATATTAGAGGCTATTCTATGGTAATTGGTATGATTTTTATTTTTTTTACTTTACTGCCATTTGAATTGCTAGTTTAGGCTCCTAAGACCTGCCTATTGCAGGCTATTGAACTGATATTGGTGATTACGATATAGCAGAGGGATATATGTACATCTGAGAGATTTGATAGTGAATAAAGAAAATGATGCGGGATGATGCGGGCTATGCTTCTACAATTTGTGTTTTTACTATATTTTTTATGGGATTATAGAACACATCAAGCTCATTTTTTCTGACTATTTAAGCTTGATCTGTAGTATATCAGATATAAAGAATAAGGATGAGATAAGAGTGTAGAAAAATTCTTCATGTATACAGTATACAGATTATAAGATGCTATTTTTATTACAAAAGCTCTCAGGTTTACTAGGAGTTAGCAGGAGTTCGCATCAGAAGAAATAGGATTTCTTGGATTGATGTATTTCATCACTGTCGAGATTGATATAGACTTTGAATCTTTAATCTTTTTTTTTTTAGCATGGGGAGGGGATTTTGTAGTTAACAAGACTCTATCTTGAGTCACTCCCAAGTTTGGGAGGGTGACAACCATTGGGGCAAGCCCGTGTTGTCATATAGACTTTGAATCTTGAAAACTAAAGTTGATGCTTAACGGGGATATGGGAGTCTCAGTTATACTGTGACATGATGATCGAAGTTATTGTAGGCTTGATAATATTTATATGAAAGATTTATCTTTACAGCATTGTTTCCTGTGATCTAGTCTGTTTCCAGACAACTGTAGTATACAACTATCCTTCTAACCTCTTGATTACAAAAGCTGATGTCAATATGATAGCAACGTATTAGTGATTATATTTTGATAATTGATCAAGCTTCTTTTGCAGGTTTCCTGCAAGTTGTTGCGATGCTCTTCTTATCACTGCACAACGAGCTGCACATAATTCTAGCACTGCTGTTTTTGACAGCAGCAAGTGGCAGTGTTGCGATTGCAGATGTAACTGTTGATGCATGTGTTGCCCAGAATAGCAGTAGTCATCCTTCCCTTGCAGCAGATATGAATATGTGCCCTGAGTTCTTTCGATTGGCTCTATTGTGGGTTTTTCCATTAGCGGTATCTTTGTCCACTTAATTGGTCCCCAGGTTAGCTTCAGGCATTATTTTCAAGAAAATCTCGTATTTCTGTTTAGAGCTACACAAAAAGTGATTGTTTTACCCTTCATTTGCCAAAATTAAAAGGGGGTGTTTGGCCTGTTGACTATACCTGCTGGGCTCGTTTTTTTAGTTGGTGTCTTGCTCAACGAGCCTCGAACGTCATTTTTTGAATACGAACAGGTATTCTCATCCTCCCGTTTTGATTTATTTTCTTTACATATGATGGAACTCTGATTTTGTCATTTTATCAGATCAACCAGAATTTTATCAATGCTGGCAAAGCTAGGTGGAAGACATTGAAACTTCCGGACGTGTGGCGACCATGTTTATACATGTATTTATCCTTTTCGTTGAGTCTTAATATCTCCGAGGGGATGTTCTATTGGGCCACAGATTCAAAGGCTGGTCCATCATTTTCCATGGTACATCTTTTCACAATTCTATCATCTATGGAAAGCAGTCACTAGTAGAACCAATTGTTTTCAAAACTGATGTAAAGTACACAGGCAACCTTCCCCCACAACATTAATTTCCCCCAACTTCACTAAAATTATAATCCACCCCTTTTCAGAGAGCAACTTGCATGCTGAGTCACTGACACTTGTTATCCATTTGAACACAGGAACTCATTGGATACATAATGGCAATAGGCTCCATCGGATCCCTTTTAGGGGCTATACTATATCAATACGGATTAAAGGACTACCCCTTTCGCGATCTACTCTTCTGGACTCAAATTCTTTCTTGTCTCTCTAGAATGCTCGATTTGGTGCTGGTTCTTAGATGGAACTTAAAGCTTGGATTACCGGATATTTTGTAGTGTGTCTCAGTTGGTTGGAAGGCTTAAATGGATGCCGCTTCTTGTGTTAAGTGCAAAGCTCCGCCCTCCAGGAGTCGAAGGCACTTTCTTTGCATTGCTTATGTCGATTGACAATGCTGGACTTCTCACTGCTTCGTGGTTGGGTGGCTTGTTACTTCATGTTTTTTAATTTAACAAGAACAGAATTTGATTAAGTTTTGGATGGCAATTTTGATAAGGAATGAATTTAGGATCACCCCACTGTTTCTGTTGTTTTTGGTGCCAAGAGCTGATTCTAACTATACTATACTTACAGATGAGATTCTGGATCCGAACGAGGATTCAGGTATTCACGAATCGGATGATGTTGAACTTGTAGCTTTGGTTAAGAGTGTGGATAGTGGATAGATGTACTGGGAGAGAGACAGAAAATACTATGCTGTTGCACTCATCGAGATTTGTTCATTATGGATTGGTGGGGGTGGATCTTTGATTATATATGTTCCTTTCGTTCTTTTTTCTCTGTATAAAAGTATACGAGTATTGTTGTTGAATGAGCAACTAGGTTGAGGAACAAAGGCTTCACACGCACAGAAAATGCTGTTTTTAACATGCATTTGGATTTTTTTTTATTTTTTTATTTTTTTTTGTAAAGTTTACAATCCATGTCATGAATCAAAAATCTATATACAAGAAAGCTGAATTGACAATGAGATAATGAATTTTTCTATATCTGCTGTAACTGTATTGATTTATACTACTCACTAAAAATTCACGGCATAGGTAGCAGGACAATATTTGAAAACAAGATGAAAACACATGTACAAACAGTTATACAACATCACAGAGCGCACCAAGAGACAGCACGTTTAGTAACGATGGCACAAAGTCCGGTACATTAATGTAGCAATAGGATTTGGATAAGAGAACCCGCCTGACCAACTCAGTGGAGCTTTTAGATATAATATCCAGTAAGAAATTATCTGCGCAACATAGACTTCATTGAGCCAACTTCTTCAAGTGCTGTAATGTCCTCTGCTTTATCCACTGCCGATCATATGGTAGGTAAGCCTGAACTGAGTGGTCATAGCTGCAAAAAACAAAAACAGGGAATTGGTTTATTTACTTTAACCATGGCAATAACCTCTAATGTACGTCAAAACTAGATGGCTGTTCAACTGTAGAAGCTTGCAACTAAAACCAAGAAAAGCGGGGATATTTTATAGGGTAAAGCAAGGAGTGCATCAGGCAGAACTTAAGGTTGAAGCCACCAGATGGCAGGCTGATAAGTGTAAGTTCAACAGAACAATGTGGTTTTCCGTACACAAGTCTGCACTCAAGGAATTAAAATATTCATTATTTGCACGCACATGGCCAGAATGCCCGTTAACTTTTTCTTTGAGCATGTGTAAGCTCACATGAGAGAGAGAGAGAGAGAGAGAGAGAGAGAGAGAGAGAGAGAGAGAGAGAGAGATTTACACTAACGCACTCAGATCAGCAAGCCCATCAATAAAATTGTAAAGATCTGATATGTCGTAAGTAATGTTTCTTATTGCCGGATTCAGTTCCTTGAGTTTTCTTTCATATAGTCCACAAATCCCTGTAGAAACATCAGAATTATATGAGAACAGTACACTTTACAAGCATCGGAAACCCTGTCTAGTACCCATGTATCACATTGATGGCCATATGAAAACCAAATTTTGCGGATGGCCTGAATGTAATTTAGGCTCTTTGACATGGAAGATTAACAAAGGTAAAACCTCATCAAAATAACAAGACAAAACAAACGATTTAAAAGTGACAAAAATAATAAAATATACATTTACTCAACACCAAAAATGGAAAACTACTATTTTTCTCTGCAACTTTCAATCTCTATAACATAAATTAACAAACATATCAAAAATTAATAAACAAAATTTGATATATACCATCCATTGCTCGACTGATGGAGTCATAATCCATGAAAGTCCGAGTTGCTCTATGTTGAGATGTTTGCATCAGAATAATAGTATGCCTGTTCGACTGCACAGAAGATCCACATAAGTTAAAAGTCGGAATTATATCATCTAGAAGCAAAACAAAAGTCTCATCTTAAACAAACACAGTTTAAGTTGGATCTGAGGGAGAATTAAAGTTCAGAGTAGAGATTAAAAGTTGATACTAGGGGTGGCAGAAGAAGAAGATGATGAATTAAACATAGCAACCTTTATCACAATATTTTTCTTTTATTACGAGCATCCGAAAGCCAACAAAATTTATCATCCAAAAGCCAACAAAAATTTGTCACCGATATGATTTTGCCCCAGCCATTCGAAATATAATCAATACTTTGAGCCTGCAGTTCCAGTACCAAGAAAAACAGACCCAAAACTGATAATTCAAAGCATTTAGAACCTAAAGTTGACAAGACTCAACAAAAAAAAAAAAAACATTTATGGCTCTTTCTTGTGCTCTTCCAATAAGAATTGCATAGAACAGTAAGAAAAGCTCAACGAAGATTCACTCTTTGACGTATGCGCAAGTAATAAAAAAATAAAAATTTAAAATTTGTTCGGAGTCTGAATTTACGGCTTCAACCTGTATAACCATCTGCGTATAATAGGCCACTCAAGTTAAAGCAAAGGCTAATTAAAAACAAAATATCACACACATGAACACAGCCGAACACAAACTTTAACATTAGTTAATCAATAAAATGGAATATTACACAAGAAATTCCGAAGTCTCGTGAAAACTAAAACCTAAAGAAAATGGATAAATTAGGTCATCAATAAAATTCCACACAGGCACATGTGTAAAAGAAAGGAGAAAAAAGAGATTGAGAGCTTTACCATTTCCGAGGAACAATTCCGGCGAGCGAAATCAAGATTCTTTATTCAGTTGCAGTGTGTGTGTGTTTGCCCGCAGCCAGAAATAGATTTTAGGGGTACGGTGGTTCGGTAGTATTTAGTGGACAAGAATTTAATATAGTTTACCAAAAAAACAACAATTTATTTAAGTCTATTTCTTGTTGAAATGACATTAATAACCCTCAGGCGGTCACTGTAGCACAAAAAGCACTATAGCACGTGCACAAAAATTACTGTAGTACGAGCATCGCAAATTCTGAAAAAATTTTTTGCCAAAAAATGTTCACAGACCGAAATCGTGCACCCAAATCAATTTTAGAGCATCCAATGTCAAAAATCGTGCACCATCATGTTAAATAATCGTGCACCAACATTAGGGGTGCTTATCGGGGCGGTTCTTCCGTTCCGAAATCGGTATCTTACCTGTTTCGGGCTAAATGGATCCGGTTCCGGGTTGAACCGGAACCGGATTAGTTAATTTAAAAAAAATTGATTTTTTTTTAAAAATTTAGATAAATATATTTGAGGTTAGTTTACAAACAAAAAAGCTCATTAGCTCAATTGGTTAGAGCATTAGAGTAGAAGAAGAAGATAATGGTCGCGTGTTCGAATCCTCCAAGCAACAATTTTCCTTGATTTTTAAAAAATAAAAAATAAAAAACCGGTTCCGTGTTGGAACAGGTCCAACCCGGAACCGGATCCGATCCGGTTCCTTATCGGATCAGACCGATTCCGAAATTAGGGGAACCGAAACCGGCCGTTTCCGGTTCGGATCGGACCGGATTGGGCCAATAAGCACCTCTACTTTTGTCCAACATGTTAGAAAGTCGTTAAAAAATTGTGCACCCCCATTACAAAAAATCATGCACCCAGCGCCCCCCATCAAATGCACCACCTAGATAAAAAATCGTGCACCCAATTAAAAAAAATGTTGAGCCTTAAACGCATGATTGTGTTTAATGCTTTAATTTATCTCCGGTTTATTTTTGAGTTTTGATGATCAACAAAACTTGTGTTTGTTATACTAATGTGTCTACTTAGTATGCAGATTAAATGATTAAAAAGTGGATTAAATGAAGAAAATGGAGTGTGCTCATTCTGGCATGGATCGCCCCAGGCGATGGTGATCATCGCCCAGGCAATGGCAGCCAGGCGGGGCATCGCCACGCACATCGACTGGAGCGACGTCGAGGCTAGCGCCCATGGGGAGTTCGCCCGAGGCGATGGCCTGATCGCCTGAGGTGATGGCCCGAATGCCTGAGGCGATGTGTGCATCGTTTGAGGCGATGAAGATTTTGGACATGCTGAGGCTACGGCATTGATTTGTGCACTGGATCGCCTGAGGCGATCGACCCATCGCCTGAGGCGATGCGTGTTATCTGGTGACCGTTGAGGCGCGGCGATGGCTGAGGCGATCGACGAGTGATTTCAGCCTTTTGTGTAGCAACGGCTAGTAGGAGCCGGGGCCTCCTACACTATAATGCTTTGGAGCATTTTGAAGACAAGAAACAAGACTACAAACTTCTACAAAGCTTTGATCATTCAATTCTTAAATAGCTTTGCAATCTCCATACATTGTTGTTGTATTGGAGTTTGTAATTCATTCTTTTTGTTAGAGTCTTGTTGTCTTCGTGTGAGTACACCGTGAAGGTGTTTTGTTGAGTTTATTGTAAAGGTCCTCCAACACCAAAGCAATTTGGAAATTGTAAAGTCATCAACAAGTGAAGTTGGTGCATGTGTTGTAGCTATCCTTGGAGCCCTTAAGGCCAAGAAGACTCGTGAAGAGTGTTGGTAGCTCGTGAAGAGCTTTGTATACTCGTGAAGAGTGTTGATAGCTCGTGAAGAGCTTTGTGTACTCGTAAAGAATATTGTGCTCGGGAAGAGCTTTGTAAACTCGGGAATAGTGTGTTGTGGCTTACTTGGAGCCCTCAAGGCCAAGATCTTTTTTGTTCTAGTGGAACCTCGGTTGGAGGTTATCTAACCGGGAAGAGGAGACGTAGGCGATTCATCGCCGAACTTCTATAACAAATATCCTTGTCATTTACCGCTTTATTACATTACGCATTTATTTATTTATTTACTTCTTCATTTCTTTTATTTATCGATTGACTTAAGCCTTCCGCAAGAGCAAACTCTTTTATTTTGCAAACTCGTTTTAAAAAGCTAAAGTAGCCAAGGAACCTCATACACCCCCCTCTTCGTTCCAACAAAAAATTATGCAGCAATCTAAAAATTCTCTCAAACAAGAACATGAAACCCACAAAATCTGAGCTCAATGTAGCAAGCAGTTTGGAAATGAAAATTACTCAAAGTTAGCAATAAAATGGAATTTTTTTTAAAAAAGTTGAGCATAACCTATTTAAAACAAGAAATTTCAGGTTCGTCGGTGGTGCCAATAGCACTTTAGTCCTACTGGGTTAGATTCGGCTCGAGAAGACATTTCCGTGCATACTTCATAATAGGCAAAATTCATCATGGATCAAAAGTTATGGCCGTTTTAATTTTGGCCAACAAACAACACAGTTATATTCAAAAGTTGGTGCATGATTTGTGTACATTGATGCACGATTTTGGTACATTAAAGGTGCATTTGATTTTTAGCATGATGGTGTCTTGAATTTTGTAATGTTGGTGCACGATTTTTAATCTTTTGGTGCAAATTTTTTTAATATTGTGATGCACGATTGAACATTGATGCGCTAACATTGGAAAATCGTGCACCATAATGCATAAAAATCGTGTACCATAATTGCATAAGATTTTTTTACCCATCATGCACGATTGAAGAATTTCAGAATTTTTACCCATGATGTACAATTGAAGAATTTCAAAAAATTTATCCATGATGCACGATTGGACATTGATGCACTAACATTGGAAAATCGTGCACCATAATTACATAAAAACTGTGCATCATAATTACAAAATAACGTGCTTCAATGTCCAAAAATCGTGCACCAATGCACAAAACTTGTGCCCAATGTACAAAAAATCGTGCATCAATGTCCAATTTTAGTGCATCAATGTTCAATTTTAGGTTGATGCACACATATGGTTAAAAAATCGTGCACCAAATGTATGAAATTCTGAGAATTTTTGGCCATGATGGACGATTTTTTTTGTCAAGTGCTGCACGATTCCGAAGTTTTTGAACGTGAAACCATGCACCAAACTTCCCATGATGTACGATTGTCAAGTGATGCACGCGTGCACCATTCTTCACATCATCCCTCGTTTGTTGAAATCCCGAAATCCTCCATTGTTCAAAACTCAAAAGCTGACCAATTAAAAAAAAAAACTAAAAATAAAAACCATGCATCGCTGCAGAATGGAAAAATTATCCCATTCTAGGGATAATTATTCGTTTGTCCAAAAAAAATTTCCTTATAAGCTCAATTTCTCCATTTTTTGTGTGTTCAAATCTTATTCCAGTTTTAATTTATTGTTTAATGAACAGAGAGCTTCGCGCCTCCATTGAGGCTACGACTGCTAATGGGGGACGTCACACAACCACCGTGTGTGACGACGTTTGAGAGCTTCGCGCCTCCGTTGACGAGGCCTGCTCTCTCTACCGATGGAGGTGGCGGGTGAGCTCTGATACATGAAGGAGGTATAGTCGGCGGAGGAGCCCTGTGTATTGTGTCGAGGAATAAGATGATGGATAATAAGTTTGGGAGATGAGTGTGAGGGTATTTTCGTTTTAATAAAAAAACTTAACTACATAAATACTTAAAATATTGACCTATTTGAATTATGTTTTTGGTACTGAGAATTGTTCTATAATGTTAAAATTTATCTGAATTTAGTTGAATTATTATTTTACAGTTTTACAATTTCTTCTAGATTTGAAGGGCTTGGGGCCCAATCCATTAATGTGGTTAAACGGGTAGAGTCGAGGCCCATGATATATCACCCGATTACTGAACACCTTGACCCGGCCCATAAGATTATGATTCTCGTGCTTTAATTATCATCATCTACTTCTATAAAAGTTAATTTATATACTTCGTATCACTTATTGAAAAGAAAAAAGGACACACTTATCCATATATTGGACTATATTAATGTCGTGTGGATAAAAATGGATCGAATGATAAATTTTAAGATTGTGTGTAGATGGAAAATGCTTTGAATAAATTTTTTTCCGTTTCTCCAGATCAATGTTATTTACTCCTTTATGTAGATAAAAACAATTTAATAGTCATCACTAAAGTATCACTCACCAACAAAAAGAAGAAAACCAACATTTGAAGAGGAAAATTTGATGCAGAAACCGTAAAGTCCACCGATACAAATAGGATGAGAAAAGAAATAAGATTTTAGTCCATTACATGTTATTCCTCAGTGCTTGCATAATCTTTCCTCTTCTCTAGCTCTTTTTCTCCCTCCTTATTAAAAATGGAAAATATATATACATCCGGAAGAATTCATGCAGCTGCAAGTGCCTTCTGTATATCCTTCTGTAACAAGTTGAAAACATTAACCTATTAGCTTATGAGAAAGCATTATGAGAAGTTCCGATGATTAAAAATATACCCTTTACTAGAGCAGAACCAGGAAGTCAAGAGAGGATACAATTTCTAGAAAAGTAATATATGAAATTTGATATTCTAGGTTTTTGCCATTGGAGTGGGGATATGGCAGTTGCTGCTAGCCCCTCATTAAGTCAACTTCTACCTTCTACATGAAATCACAAACTTTTTGAACAAATGATAAATCAGCATCATATTTCTTGGTCTATTTAGTACTATCTCTGTTTCTGTTAAGTGGAAATCAAATTTAGCTTGCAACTCTGTAACTAAGGTATTCAGAGATGCAGTTACGGCATTTCATTACAATCTGTCACTTGTTTTATTGCAGAACCAAGGCAAGAATTTATTTACCTCTATTTGATAAGGAGAAGTTGTTGGCGGATATCGTTGGACAACTACACCATTTTTGTCCACCAAGAATTTCTCGAAGTTCCATTTAATCAAATCACCAAGAAATCCTCCCGCGTTTCTCTTCAGGAATTCATAAACCGGAGCAGTATTTGATCCATTCACATCAACCTGTTCTAAATGAAAATTAGTTATTGACATATGCTATTGAAATCAAAAGGCGCAAGAGTGAGAAACCAATACTAAGGACCTTATCAAATATAGGAAACTCCGCTTTGTATCTTGTGCAAGCAAACTGCTTAATTTCTGCGTTTGATCCTGGTTCTTGGCCCCCAAACTGATTACAGGGGAAGGCTAGTATCTCAAATCCTGCATTTTGAGAATTTTCTTGTTATATGTTTCAATTATTTTATTCGACCCCAAATAGTTTGCCATCGAGGATTGTATTATTACAGTGACAAACAAAAATTGAAGAAAGTTTCGACAAATGGCATATCTGGTAGAGTTAAGCCAAGCCTAACCTTGGGTTTTGTATTTTTCATAGACATTAGACAGCTCCGGGTAGTTTGACGATGTCAAACCACTGAATCCAAATCCATTTACAAAAATTAGTTCAGCATGCGTTTATACAATCATAGATATTAACCTTAGGAACAATTATAGAAGATTCTATCAGAATTAGTGACATAAAAATATAGAACTCTGTAGAGTATAGGGTGAATAAACTACCATTTTGAAGCAACATTCACTATTAAAAGAACCTTTCCTTTGAATTTGCTGAGGGCAACATCCTTCCCATCAATATCCTGTTTCAGTAAGAAGAATAGGACAGGGATGTTAGGTAAGAATCCAATTACCATAGATCACTCAGAATTCGCGAACAAGACAATTGCATATCAATACTGTGAAAATATGAATAGTCTACTTCTCTAAATGCCCCACTTATGTATAAAAATATCAACTCCTCAAAAAGATAACAAAATAGAACACAAATGCATTATTACCGACATGAAGAAGTTAACAGTAGTAGAAATTGGGTGTATCTGTTCTTTTGGCTCCATAAAGCCATTTTAGAAAGGAAGTTCGAAAAATACTGAAATTTTGAGTTGTTGATATTGCCATATTTTTTATAAATGCTGGATAGTTCGACATTTTACAATTATACACTTGCAGTTAGCTTTTTAAGTTCTTTTTTTTTTTGCTAGGTCTGAGCACATGCTGCAATTCCAAAAGTTACAGTTATTAGCAAATGTGTACCACAAAAACCTTTTAAGCCCATACAAAGTAACCTAAGCACAAACATTTTGATGTTAACACAACCCTCACTTTGCCAGGGAAACACGAGCTATTGCTGCTATTTGGGATCAATAATTCGCAATGAGGAATAGTATATGCAAATTCCTTGAGGTTGTGTTTGGATTGAGGGATTTGATTTAGAGGACGCGATTTGATTTGTAGAGGGATTTGAATAATGAATTTGAAATGACCATCTTGGCTGTATTCAAATCCATCATATTTACCATTACATCTACATAAATTAAGAAATTGGTGGATTTGAAATTCACCAAATTCATCCAAATAATCAAATGGATTTGAAATTCATGGCTTCAAATCCTTCAATCCAAATGGCCATGAGATTAGAAGCCATTTTTCCATGGGGTCCAAACCAGGAATTAGAAATTCCACCAATTAGATTAGCTACAGAATTTCGGCTCAAAGAAATGACTCAAACAAGTATTCTTTTGTTTAAGAGCTTAAGTTTAATAAAATTATTACACTCAAATAAGCAAGACCAATCAACACAACTACATAAACACTGGATGACCGACACAATTCCCAAATAGTACACCTCAGCAACCTAAGAGCGTCAACATTATTCAATCGCTAAATCGAGAACATTAGAGGGAAATTATGCCCACAGGTTCACGTTCCATATTCCATATCATTCTAATTTTCAAGTTTAAGCAAGCTTCTTGTTCCTAAATAAGATGCTTGCACTAAGCCGAAACCGCATTATAACATGCAACATTTGAAGTTAAAACTTTCATAAATATACAACAAAAGTTTTCAATTCACAATCAAATAAAAAATTCTACGAAACCACAGAAAAATGCAGACCATGACTGAGTATGAATGAGTAAGTTCTTAAAAGAGCCACCTTGACAGTAAAGTCGTGTATAGTCTTCTCTGTGGCAGCTCTGGCATAAACAGTGGCAAAAGATCGAGACCTTAAGGGACGCTCGGATATATTTGAGGATAAACTCGAGAACCCATCTCGGAAAAAAACAGATTTCGATGAACCAAAGCTTGTTTCATGGGAAGAATCAAGAAACGCCATGGAAGAAAACTTTCGTCCAGGATACTGTTTGGCCGGACCTAAGCTATTCACAAACAGAACTGAAGAGACGGTTATGGAAGCCATTGTTTGGTGCCAAATGTTGCGCTCGGTGTGTTGAAGTTTGTGGAAGGACAGAGAGAGCTGTTAAAAATCGGTGTGGATAATCAAGGGTTTTTTTTTAAAATTAATTTAAAAAAAGATTTTATTAAAAAATACAGCAATTACACAACCGTTTCAAAAATAACCCTAATCAATGTCACCTACAACGAAACATGCAAAAATAGGCTCCGCTGCCATATGCAGGCATTGGTAGTGGCGGACGCATGATTTATTTTAAGAAAGGACACATCTTACAAGAAATAAAATAAGATAAAAAAATTTAATAGTAAAAGGTAACATTTTGTCTTAATTACTTCTCTCACATACTGTTTGAAAAACCATGCGCAGATGCCCTTGAAAAGCGAGTTCTTTTTGTGCTTTAATAAATATCAAGAATAAATTATTAAGTTTTAGTCTGGGTTTATCTCATTTTGGGTGTTTATCTCATTTCCATATCATTCAAACACTTGGAAACACAAACATTCTCATTTTGGCTGTTTATCTCATTTTTAGAAGTTTGAACTCCCTACACTAACCATAGTTTTATATCTTTGATCTTTTTAGACTGTAGTGATAAATTTTGATGACATTATAACACCCAAATTTAATATATCAATAATCAACATCAATAACACCCAAATTACACAATAACAAATAGAATGATAAAAATCCCCAAAAGTACACAATAACATATAGAATGGTAAAATCACATATGATTATATGAAGGGTTGCATCAGAAACCAAATACTTACATCAAGTAAAAATGGAAGAAGCGACCCTGATAAATCTTCCGAGCTTAAGATCCCTACGGCTATGGAAGACAGCAAGAAGCCAAGAAGAAAAAATCAAATGGGCGTGCGACAGCCGACTATGAGAGAAAAGAGGGATAAAGTGGATTGGGGTTTTAGTTTGATAGTTGACCGACGAAACATGAAAATGTATTATTTAATATTTAGGGCCAAAAAATGGGAAAATATTTATTAAAGGGTACTTTTAAATTTTGTATGTGGATAGGAGTATTTTAGGTATTTTGAGTTGAAAAACAAGGGAGGACACTTGCCCCCTTGCCTGATGGTATATCCGCCAGTGGGCATTGGCCATCAAACTTTTCAAAAATAATCCAAATCGCTGCCAGCTACAATGAAACATGCAAAAATAGGCTCCGTTGCCATATGCAGGTGTTGGCCATTGAACTTCAAATTTTGTTATCGGTTGAAACTTAAAATTATTATTAGACTTAAATTGGCATCCCGCTTATTATTATTATTATTATATGATTGATCATTCAGAGGATTTTACAAATGAACATTGGAAACTCACTGACTATAGATGCATTATTTTGTTACGTTATTTTATCATTAATTCAGTTATTAAACAACAATAATATATCTATACTATTCTATACTATATTATAAAGGAAGAGCAACACATAGTGTTTTTATGTATTCTTTCTAAAATACCCTTATATAAATAACTACCTTCAATATTTTGATTTTCTTCAAATTTTCTAAAATCATTTATTTTATCTGATTAATAATATTTCATATTAACTTAAATCTTAGAATTTTAAAATATACAATAATTATATATTTATATTGTAATTATATATCATATAAATTTTTTAAAACAATTACATAAAATTATATATGCACGCATCGCGTGCCAAAAATCGTTAGTAAAAATAAACCAAGCTGACGATTTGAACGGCTTTTTAATTGGATTAGCTGTTTAATATCAATTCTGTTGGCAAATTTAAATAAATATTATTAAAAAAATATTTACAAAACAAAGTTAAATAAAAGGATTTACGTTTACGTGGTAATTTCTTGCAATCTGGATACCAGATTGCAAGTTGCAACTCTTTTTGAAAAAATTAAGAAAATGAGTTGCATACTCAGACTGAAGTTTTATTTTTTTTAAAAAAAATCATAATTATTTAATAACAATATTATTATATATTAAATAATTATATATTATTAATAATTAATAATTATTTAATTATATATAATAAAATTATTAATTATTATTAATAATTCATAATTAATATTATGAATATACGCACATTAATCGCAACAAAATGCACAACATTTGATATTTTGAAATAATTAATTAAAAATCTAATAAAATTTCAGGATTTTTTATTTAGAAACTCAGTTTATTACATTTAGCCAATATTTATAAAATAACAAAAATCAAACCGAACATGTCAGTTGATTCTAGCGCAACAAAGAAGCTTTGCGGGAGGTATTAACTTTCCAAACTATGGAGGGGCCGATCCATTAATTTTGGGAAATATGAAGGGCAATAATTTTAACATACGTAAAGGTAAATTACATTTTTAAGGGAAATATTTCTATTTTGTTTTATTTTGGCAGGGCAATTGTCCCTTGCGAAAGGTTGCGTCCGCCCGGGTACATCTATACATATGTATTTACTTGAAAACACGTGCACATAACAGATGTGAAAGTGACAAAAAAATTCTAATAAATAAATCCAAAAACGGATAAGAAATCTGTAATTATTCACCCATAATCTCTTAATCACACTTCATACACACTGACATAAAGAATGACAAGAATTCTATGAATAAATCCAAAAACGGATCAGCAATCTGTAATTATGCACCCATAATCTCTTAATCACACTCCAAACACACTTGCATAAAGAATCCCAGATAATGACAAATTGACAATCCAGATCCTATGTTGTCTTCATACAACTGAATAATCATGATAAAAAAAAATCAAAATCCTGAATCTTGAGTAATAATAATAATAAATAAATAAAAAAGAATCCCATGGCCATTATTCCCCTGGCACACACGTTTGCTTTGTCTTTTGTTTCCTCCCATTGAAAGCTAAGTTTAGTCTCGACTCTTGAGACTCACAGTTCACACAGAACAAACAACAGAAGCAGAGTAAGTGTGAATGTGAAGAAATGCTCCATATGGAAAAGATTTTAAGTGTTCCTTGCTGCCCCAGCAATACCCACAGCACTGTTGTTCTGATTTCACTTTCTTGAATGTAAAGAATAATGCTCCATTTGGTATGTGAATGTATTACATTATATATAAAGGTGCCTTTGAGCCTTGTTTTCAAGACTCTATCTTCTGGGTTCTTGAGATTTCAAGTGTAAATATGGGTGCTTTTCCAGTAGTTATGGGGTTTTATTGGTAGTGATTGTGTCACCACCAACACTCTCCAGATCTTGGTGATTGAATGGCTCTTTTCCGCAAAATTTTCTACCGGAAGCCGGCGGAAGGGCTTTTGGAGATCTGTGAAAGGGTTTTTGGTGCGTTTTAAAATGCTTACTTTGATCAAGTTTATTTCTTTATAAGTTTGAAATTAAATAGTTTAAGTCAAAATATGGCTACATTTTAAATGTTTCTATGTGCTACATTGTTTTGTGTTATGATGATTTAGATTAATGTTATTGAAAAAATCTGGTAAAGAGATGTTGAATGAACTGAAGTTTATTCTCTTTTTAAAGAAGAAAAATGTATCAAGTAATATATATATATATATATATATATATATATATATATATATATATATATATATACATCAGTGGTCAGGATGGATTTAGGATTCAAAATTTTAAATTTTCCTCCATAATGCTCAATCAAGCTAAATGTTAGAATGATTTTGATGAAAAAAATTAATTAAATGAACTTTCTAAAACTAGGTGATTGCTCAACCTAGATTGAATATGCCTCCTGATAGAGTTACTGGATGGAGGGTGAGAAATCTGAACTTATATATGAGTGACAACTTGTTTTTATGTCGAATTTGTTGTCAACAATGGGACGGAAGGAACTGAAGGAAACTGTAACTATCAATTATGTCTTTAATGATGTCTATTTTCAGAAGATAAGTGATGATAAAGTTGTCCTATGATTGTGTAGTTTTTGATTGCTGCTTTACCACCGATGTCTTGGAGAATGACGAGTACAACGTCTATATTGGCCGTATAGTGGATCAGCTCTGCACAAACCTCTCTGAGGCTTCGATCATGGTTTTTAACTTTGGAGAGGGAGATCGACAAAGCCAGATTTCTAATTTATTTGCCAAGTACAATATAACCGTGATAGACTATCCTCGACAGTATGAAAATTGTCCGTTGCTCACTGTGGAAATGATCCACCACTTTTTGAGATCAAGTGAAAGTTGGCTCTCCCTTGGGCAGAGGAATCTACTTTTGATGCATTGTCAGATGGATGCTTTACCCGTTCTTGCTTTCATGGTCGCCATCCTCTTGGTTTATAGGAAGCAATACACGGACGAAAGGAAAATGTTACACATGATATACAAGCAACTGCAAGCACCTCAAGAAATTTTACACTTGTCCCCTGTAAATCCACTACCCTCACAGTTGAGGTACCTACAATATGTCTCGAGAAGGAACACGGGGTCCCAATGGCCTCCCTTGGATAGGGCACTCATGTTGGACTGTATCATTCTTAGCTACATTCCTAATATGGACAGAGAGGGGTCTCATCATCCCATCTTTAGGATATACGGGCAGGATCCTTTGATGGTCATTGATCGGACAACAAAGGTGCTCTTCTCTATGCCCCAAACAAGCAAAGCAGTACGGCATTTGAACCAGGTAGAATTCAATT
This sequence comes from Haberlea rhodopensis, assembly GCA_907163345.1. NCBI lineage: Eukaryota > Viridiplantae > Streptophyta > Magnoliopsida > Lamiales > Gesneriaceae > Haberlea > Haberlea rhodopensis. The sequence goes on along the minus strand of CAJQUN010000024.1, from coordinate 3,702,454 downwards.
CAGCCTCGCTTTTCTGACATATAATCACAGTTTGATCCTAGAATTTGGGAAAGAAGCGATTGAGGTTGTTTGTTCTTGATAACTTATGTATGAAATTTCTTCGTCTCAAGGGGAGTGATCTACCCTCCTCAGTCTTTGCCCTTTACACCTGCTTGTACTTACACTTTCCCTTTCAAGCTTTGCACGCACTTAGAAAATTCCTCCATTCCTACCTAAAATGATGATCCAGCAGCCCACTTTTGGTATTAACTCTGCAAAATTAAATGACAATTTGGTGGGTTGCTCAATCAAAAATGAAGATAGTGATTTATACGATAATATTACTTCACCCCTCTTCGTCCAAACAAGAATTTTTCTTTCTTTTTTTCTTCTTTAAATTGATTCAAAGTATGTCACAGGCAGGTTGTGGGACTGTTAAAATTGATATCCACTGCCATGTACAAGGTGATGTTGTGATTGAGTGTATCACGTTGGATGATAATCTAAAACTTGAAAACATGATGTTTCGGGTGATGTTCAATACGGCATTCATAAGATCAAGCACATTGATTCTTACCCGTGACGAAATTGATATACTGTGGAATGTAAAGGATCGATTTGCTGACGACTTCAGAGCAGAGGTAAGCATCACCACTTTGTTTGAGTATGATCTGCTGCAGCAATTTGAGTATATTTTTAGCTTTGAAATTTTCTTGTGGTTGGATTTTAGGTACTTTTCTCAGAGATGAATTCCTCTTCATTTGATGGGCTTGATTTTCCTGGTATTGCGTATGAATGTCTTCCTGCCAAAGCATTTATCGAAGTTCAAGATGTGTTTAATAATTCAGATTGGCTTGTTTCTAATAAAGATTTTACACTTAACGCGCTCCAACAAATGACAGCCTCTCTGCAGGAAACAATGGAAAATACTTCTTCCCCAAGTGCTTGGAAAGAAAACAAGCAGAATGGTCTACATCAAAATGTGATAGATGAACAGATAGGGAGGGTCTTTTTCCAAAATGACATAGATAAAAAGTTGGGGAGTGGCTTTAATGAATTTGATGTAGAGAAATTGAAATCTGGCTTTATTCGAAGGGTTCGGAAGGATAATTTCTCAAGTGATTCTCCCTATGATTATGAAGATAGTGAATTTCTCAAAGAAAGTCCTTCAATGGTCGCTATAGAGACTCCAAAATCGGAAGCATTTCAAAACGAAACCATGATTTCTAGACAAACAGCAATAAGTGAAACACATTCGGCCGTTTCAAAATCATCCCTTCATAAGAGTTTAACAACAAATAAGGTTGAGACAAGAGAACCGCAGGTGGTTGTTCAAAGGTCTGCTCGATGTAAAGTAGTATCACAGCGAATTTCTCCAACGTCAGTGCCAAGTCCAGCTTTATACTCTAATTCTTTTCAATGTTCTCCTATAGCCATCTCAAGATACCATGGTGCACCTTCCGCACTTGGGATTACAGCACTCCTTCATGATCATGCAGACTTCAATAAAGAAGAAGGTGCTTATTCTTCCAAAACCTCAGCTCTAAAACAAACTACCTTAGGAACGCATTCTAGTAACTCCGAAACAAGAGAAGCTTCTAGTCCTCTTCTTCTTCCTCCTCCTCCACCACCACCACCACCACCACCTCCACTTTTTCGATCAAAAAGATCACTACATCCACCACCGTCCTTATTCCAGCCGTCAGTGCCATGGTCACCATCACTACTATCCTTAGAAGAGCAGGCAGTTCCGCCTCCACCTTTATCTTCACCTTCATTACCTGCTACTTGTCAAATGCATCACTCAAAATTGTCAGGTATTCCGTCTAGCCTACCAGCATCATCAACACTTATTCAATTAGAGTGTCCGCCAGTGCAATCACTTGCATCAACACCAACATCTCCGGCCTCACCACCACCATTTCAATCCAAATCTTACTTATGTGTTCCAGTACTGCCAAACATTGACTTTTGCCTTGAGTCTAAAATTTCAGGTCACACTAGATCACAGTTGCCAATGCCTCATCCACCACGACCTCCCCCACCTTGTACTGCCTTCACTACATCTTTGACTTCCAATGGAAAATCATTTTCTCCATCGCCAGTTTCTCCTCCATCTTGCTTCTCGGAGATGGTTTCTACTTCCTGTATCGACCAATCACAGGTTCCTTTTCCCACCAATCTTCCACATTCTTCGACAAAAGGATCCGATTCTTATTCCGGAAACCAATCATCAACTCCCCCTCTGCACCAGTCCTCAGTAGAAAAGGCACTTCCGTCTCGTCAGAATACATCTTCAGCTTCTGCGCCACCTCCTCCTCCTCTGCCACCTTTCTTAGGAAAAGCTAAATCACCATCTCTATTATCATTTCCTATGCCTCCTCCCCCTCCCTCAGCAACAACTGCATCTCCCCCTCCAAGGATCTTGCCACCAGTTGCTCCTCCTCCCTTTCCTCTCTTAGAAACAGCTTCACTCCCCTCTAGTATGGACTTGTCATTAGCTTCCCCACCTCCTCCTCCAGCATTGCCTTCCTCGAATGGCCCAACAATTCATAACCTATCTATAAGCACTCCTCTAACAGCTCCATTACCTGCTGATGCTTCCTCAACCTCTCATCAAAATTCTTCGCTTGATCAAGAGAAGTTATTAGTAGTTTCTACCACCCAACCTACACCCCCTCTGCCTCCATGTTCAGGGTCCGCCACTGTTTCTACTGGTAGATTTTCAGCTTCACCATCACCACCTTCTCCAAGTGTTGTTCATAAGGAAGCTTTGGTTACAAATTGTCGAACTCTTCCACCGCCCCCTGCTCCACTTCCCAATGGATTATCAAATGTTGGCACTACATCTTTCCAGTCTCATTCTTCTATAGGTGGTGGAAACATTCCAACACCTCCTGTGGGTGGTGCAAAGGGGAAGTGTCAATTGCGGACGAGTGCAAGAGTTCAGGCTCAAGCCAAAAAGACACCATTGAAACCGTATCATTGGTTGAAGTTAACAAGGGCTATGCATGGAAGCCTATGGGCTGAGGCTCAAAAACCTGAGGAGGCTTCGAAGTATGTATTATAGAGTCTTTGTCACTTCTTTTCTGATTGTATTGATCAATCTCCCATATATCACAATGTAAAAAGTGCACTTGGTGACTTTGTAGTCTTCTCTTGTATCATCCATGTTAGAGCGCTTGAATTAGACATGTCCGAGCTTGAGATTCTTTTCTCAGCCACTGTTCCAAATTCAGATCTTGGAGGTGCCAGTGGAAAAACAAAGGGATGTACCTCAGGTCTCAAGTGTGAGAAAGTCCATCTGGTAAAGTGAATAATTTTGGACTTTATTCATTTGGTTTCTTTTCTGCTTTGTTTATATTTCTTCGCAGTATTTATTTCGTTGGCCCTCTTAAATTGATGCAATTTCTTGAATTTTTTTCCCCTTTTGCGATAAGCTGTAGTTTTTTTGTCATTCTATTTTCTAAAACGTCTGTTTTCTTCCAGATTGAGCTACGAAGGGCATACAATTGTGAAATCATGCTGACAAAAGTCAAAGTTCCATTGTCCGATTTAATGGTAGGCTAAGCTCTAAATGTGCAGTTTAATACTGGAAATTTTAGTACATCGAGCCGTTAGTGATCGTGTTCGCATGAAACTGCTGTGTTTTCTTAAATGGTAGTGCCAACAATGTTCATGGGCAGTAGGGAAAGTTTACTTTGAACAAGATTAACATATGGGCAGCATAATGGATTTGGTGCAAAAGAAGATTTTTCATGTGATAATGATCATATTAATGGCCTTGCATGTTGCTCTGTCATTTTCTTGGACAGAATTCGGTCCTTGCTTTAGATGATTCAGCACTGGACATTGATCAGGTTGATAACCTCATAAAGTTTTGTCCAACCAAAGAAGAAATAGAACTTCTTAAGGTATCACCTTGTTCCCAAACTTTTAAGATTTGGATTGTTACATATCACGCCCCGGGCCCAAGCCCGCGCAAGCGCGACTGCACAATGGGTTCTTATAGCAACTACTTCGTATCCGTCCTCGCTCTACGAAAATGGTTAACCCAAGTTGCTATAATAGTCCATTGTAAGCCTTTATAAACCACTTTAAATTTTCATCCACAATCAATGTGGACAAGGGTATTACAATCACCCCTCCTTTAGAACGCGACGTCCTCGTCGCGACCTAACTCATCGATCCACCGGCACCGGGAATCTAGAGGTGGCTCCTACAGGTTCAAGAGGTGGCTCCCGTCATGTAGCACTTTGCCCCGCAGGTTCAAGAAGTGGCTCACACGCACGTGGCACTTTGCCCCCCAGGTTCAAGACCCGTCATGTAGCACTTTGCCCTTTTAGGTTCAAGAGGTGGCTCCCACGCACGTAGCAATTTGCCCTGCATAGCACTTATCTCCCGGTGTTGCCTGCCGGTAACCGGCTCTGATACCATTCTGTCATGCCCCGGTCCCAGGCCCGCATAAGCGCGACTGCACAATGGACTCTTATAGCAACTACTTCGTATCCGTCCTTGCTCTACGAAAATGGTTAACCCAAGTTGCTATAATAGTCCATTGTAAGCCTTTATAAACCACTTTTAATTTTCATCCACAACCAATGTGGGACAGTGGTATTACAATCTTCCTAGGGATCTTGTAAGTTGTAACCATATCTCTCTCCTTCTTTCAGAACTACAATGGAAACCAGGAGAACCTTGGAAAGTGTGAACAGGTGGGCATGAATTTTCTTTTCTTTCGCTCATTTCATTAGTTTGTGTTGTATCCAGTGCCTTTCTTTCATCAACCAATGCTTTCTGACATGGTCATCTACCTCCAGTTTTTCTTGGAGCTGATGAAAGTTCCTCGTGTAGAATCCAAGCTAAGAGTCTTCTCATTTAAAATTCAATTTTGTTCACAGGTCAGAAAAATTGCAGTTCCTTACATACAATCTGTATCTTCTCCTTTACCGTTATTACGAAATATGTCCTGTTATTGTGACCAATTGAAATATGTAAATTTTCTTATGGAACTTATATTTCCTTTTACACTCATACATAGGTTTCAGATTTGAGAAATAGTTTGAATATTGTGAACTCAGCGTCTGGAGAGGTGAGTAACTTTGTCCCTCTATTCCTTTTGGCTTGTGTAAGCAGTAGGCCCCCTAAAGATGGTTTTTATCAGGTTAGAATTTCTGTGAAACTGAAAAGAATCATGCAAACTATCCTTTCACTGGGAAATGCTTTAAATCATGGAACTGCAAGGGGTGAGTAGAAAGTTTTTATTTAGTTATTTTAAAATTATTGCAACGGAATTCGTTTTGCCAATGAAAAATCTTTTAATGCCGTTTTTTCTTTTATGTTTTACTTTTAACTAATTCCTTTTATTTTGTGAAGTGGTTCTTTGCCAATTCATCCTGATAACATTAAATGGAATAATTCATACAGGTTCTGCTGTTGGATTTCGCCTCGATAGTCTTTTAAAACTTACTGAAACACGCTCAATAAACAAGAAGCTGACCCTGATGCACTATCTCTGTAAGGTATAAATTTTATTCGCGTTCTGGTGCTTAACTTTTGCTTTGAGTTTTCTTACTGGTTTTATAGTGACAAATGTCTTGAGTATAATATTTTGTTCATATAATCCTAACCAAATTTTAATTAACTTAACATTCCTGCTTCATAACTTGTATCAACCTGTAGGTGCTTGCTGAAAAGTTGCCAGAAGTAATAGATTTTCGGAAAGATCTAGTGAGTTTAGAAGCAGCTACAAAGGTGTGCATTCTTTTCATAAATGTTTAATGTTGCTAGAATCTTTTGATATTTACGTAGTCAGCAATCTGTTTGAAACAGATTCAGTTAAAGTATTTGGCAGAGGAAACGCAAGCTATCAGCAAAGGGCTCGAAAAAGTTGCACAAGAACTGAGTGCTTCTGAAAATGACGGCCTTGTTTCAAAGAAATTTTGCAAGGTACTTAACATATAGATATATTCATGGTTTTTCTTGTAAATTATTTTCTCGAGTTAACCAAATTTCTGTAATCAATGTTTAGACACTAAAGGACTTTCTTGAATTTGCTGAAGCTGAAGTCAGATCTCTGGCTTCACTTTACTCAGGAGTGGTAAACTATCCAGTTAATTATTTTCGGTTGTTTCTTCCATTATAAGAATCATTAATAACTAATGAATTTTAGCGTTATCAAGGGGAAGAATGCGGATGCACTGGCCTTTTATTTTGGGGAAGATCCGGCCCGTTGCCCATTTGAACAAGGTAATACCATAGTACCACTGGAATATTGTTTCTTCTTCCACATTATCATTGTAATTCCAAGAATAAGATGTCTTGATATTGCTTTAGGGTGATGGATCTTTGTTGTTTTATTAAAAAACCATATTTTCTATTGTGTAAATCTAAGGAATTTTTTTTTTTATTATTTTTAAAATTAATGTTTGACTCGGCTGGTAAATGATATTTTCATGTCCTTTTGATTTTTGTTTCAATTAAAATGACATTTCCAATTTGTTGTTACACATTAACTGATAGTTACTTTCTTGTCCTCGCATAGATATAATTTCCTTAATCAAACATATGATTTTGCACTTTTGTTCATGCAGTTGTCTCGACTTTGCTAAATTTTGTGAGGATGTTTGTACGTGCTCATGACGAAAACTGCAAGCAACTGGAATACGAAAAGAAGAAATCCCTGAAAGAAGCGGACAACGATAAGGCAAAATCAAATTCCTTTCCGAAACCAAGTCTGAAACCATGAATCTGAACACTTGACACTTATCTCTCAGCAGTGAATACAAAGTCTCGCATGGTGCCCCTTCGAATCATACCAGAAGCTCTTTTGGTAGATTGGAAAGTTTTCTTATCATAGCACAACAATCTCATTCAAGTCGTGTATTTTAGCAAAGCGCCATTTTATAGAATTTTTCTCCAAGGACTGTAGATGCCTTCAAGAAAGAACAGTGCAGACCGCAAATCGAGCCCTCCCAACATGCTTTTTTCTACGCGAATCTTGGTTTTTTTCACAAGGCATCTGCTGATGTATATGTTACATGACAGTAAAGTGGTTCCCTTTGTTTTATGTATTGTTTTTGTAATGTAGATTGTAGTTTTGTTCAAGAAGATCTGCTAACAGCGTTGTCCAAAGGGAAAATACGATGTTGTGTCAAAAAGCGTTCATTGATCCAAAGCGGCCATTAGATTTCCGTCTTGAAGGAAACCGGTCAAAATTCTTCAACTGTTCACATAAATTATGGCCTAAATCTCTCGAGTTCCCCACTAAATGTTCTTGCTAGAAAAATGTATCAGGAACGAGGAAAACCATATTTTAAGGGTTAGTTTGAGTACCCCCAATAATTATTTTTAAAAAAACAAAACGATAACCAGACTCAGTCGAGAAGGTAACATCTTATCTAGTCAAGTAAGGCTCTACGAGATCAGAATTATGAAGGGTCACGTACCGACATTTGGTCCGGCCAGCTTGAAACCAATGTCCATCTAATATATCCCTTACAATACTGATAAATACACCCTTACCAATGTCCACCGCCGAGCGTGTTCTCCTATTTTACAATCAACGTCCAATTATCATACTGACTCTGGCAATGCTGACAATGACAATATTACCATATTTAATAAAAATAGATTAATATCAAAAAAAAAATTACAAAAAACTTATTGTACAGGTCCGCCAATTTAACAAAAACACCAATTGTACAAGCACGCAACTCGTGCACGGTAATACTAATAAATACTATGGCAAGAAAGTGGATATAAATTGCAATGGATCTCGGGATAAGATGTTAGTTTGCATGAATTCTGCAGAAATATATGGTTATGTTATGTACAATTTGGTTGGAAATGAATGGATTGAATTGCCATACTGCCACACAGATGATGATAAAACCCGAGAGTTTGTGTGTGCCTTCTCTTTTGAGCCTAGAATAGAAGCTGACACTTGAGAAAATTGTTTATTCATGGACACTTAAAGCCTTTTTTGGGGTTAGATTTTATTGTTACTTCTTTGTAATATTTGCATGATTTAGGATAACTTTTAATGAAGTCTCATTATATGTTTTATTTATGACTGGGGCTACTTATGAATTATTTAGCAAATTTAGTCAGTCGTTGACAAACTTTGGTAAATGGTCTGGATTAGTTACTAGGGTAGTCCCATTGGCTCTCAAAACATACTTCGTATGCACTAACGTGTCTAACAGATGCATCTATCAAGGGCTTATTGCTAAGAACATACATAAAATATAACAAGAAGTTACATATTTTCGAGCCTATTGTTTAGCTTCAAAAATGTCCTGTTTCGAGCTCAAAAACATGGGACACAGCATATTCAACAGCCGTAGCAAGATCCTCGATCTTTCTATTAAGCATCGACAACACAATGTGATCCACGTTATTTACAAGTGAGTTGCTGCAAATCTTCCCCAAGCTAACAAAGTGAGCCATCTTTCTTCTCAGTGTGTAGGCATCGAACATCAGGCGGTCACCCCTCAGGTGCCGCATCCTGTGCAGCGTGGATTTCAAGTCTCCCATCTCGAAAACCAGGCCATCTACGTTGAATAGAAGGTTCAAAGTTAGGGGGTTGAGCATCTTCACGTTTTTGAGTCGGGGAATTAAGTTTACAAATTTTCTTATTTCTTGGAGCTCCCGAATGCTTAGGGTGATTGTGTCACGCACTGCCAGCTTCTGGCGATATATTTCTTTCGCGTTGTAAGGGTGTATGGCCTGCTTGGTGGCTGAGGCCAGAGAAATTGTGAGGGTGACAAGTAAAGGTGTTGGGAAAATTATTGCCGGATTGATCATTTTTCTGTTCATGATTTGTTGTATTTTATGAAGAGGGATATCAGTGAATAAATCTGCTTGGAGTTGGAAACTGAATGGTAGTGTACCATTTATAGTAGAATATGCTGTTTCATTCAATAAGGTAATTAAGTTGTGAGGTGCTTTTGGCGTGATTTGGGTTTGTTGATCACAAGATAAGAACTAAGAAGTTGTTCAAGTATTCCAGTCACAGCTAGTAGTATCCTTTTATATCTTGCTATATATTTAGTAACTGGTGTCGCACAATCTCCTGCAAGATTGGAAATTTGTCACGTATCTAGAAATAATACAAATTATAGGTAAACCCAGTGATAAAAATATGCCATAAGTGTAGCAGACTAGCAGTGGAATGCGTGAACCTCGGTTGACAAAAGATTTGCACAAATTTGAACTTGCCCTTATTTCCGGAACTCAAATCTATACTCCTCTAAATGTGTGGACATGAGGGTAAAGTTTTTCATTGTTTATTTACCACTTTGCCTCTAATCTCTTGGATGGATGGTTAGAATTATGGGCATTAGTGGAAAAGAGCTACAAAAATTTGGGTAAAAAAGGAATGTCACAACTTATTTATTTAGTCTACAAAACCATTCAGTTATTCCTACAAGTTATTAAATAATTTTGGCTTTTAATCTACAGTTATCCTTCAGATTATTAAAATCGTTCAGTTTTTCAACAGGTTATTAATATAATTTTGCATTTTATTCTACAAAATCATTCAATTTTCCTTCAATTCTTAAGTTATTTCGCCGGTTCGACATCTTATTAATTATATGGCTTAATTATAGGTTTAAGCTAATTTATTACATACATTTATTGACCCTTTTGCTCTGCTCCCTTCCTTATTTCCCAGTCCCTATTACGCTAATTGTTCACAGGTAGACGGCCAATCAATAAATCTACACAGACTTACCGTACCCGAGCCCTCCTCCGTCAAAATCTACCGCTCCTAAACACGCCGACAAAATGCTATCTCGCACCGTCTCCCAGAAGCCCCATTCTGATGCCCACAAACCCTCCGGACTCCTCCCCTACATGAAGCCCGTTACGACAAATTCCGATGCCCCGGAGTGATACAGTCGCAAGCCCACAAACCCCTACCCACCAAACCAACATCTTGCCTCTTCAACCCCACCAACGACCAGCTCTGGCCCCCACTATCGGCCCCACTGCGAAAGCCGATCAAGCTCAAGATCTCCGCAAACACAACCTTAGAGCAGTTCAGTACTCACTATAGGTGATGTGGGTTTCATTAATTAAGATATACCTTGCTTTGTTCATCAAATTTTCCTTGTGGATGCCATTTCAGCACACTAAGATTGCATTACGTTTCCGAAACCAAAATATAGCTGCATAATTATTACAAATTTCCCGTTAATATTTATTTTACCCATTAATACTTTTTCAATGAAGGTATTGAATTTTGCATACAACCTGAAATAATTCAGTTTTGTCGCCTTTCATGGTCTTATCGCCTCTCTACAATTTCATTCCATAACATCTCATATTCAACTCCATATCCTTGATTGAGTGCTTCACTGTACCAGTGTATATCGTGGGATCCAGCGAGGAATGGCTTTGCATGTTTCTTGGAGAGGTCAACCTTGAATGGTTATTTCATCGAATCAACCCTTCATTTGCACACCTACTTGTATTTTTTGGTATATTTTATTGCACAAAAGCTTGTAGTTTCTGTTTCTGATATGATTTACATTGTCATTATTGTGCTACATCAATTTTTTCTTTGATGATCGGCCAGCAGGTGTGAATGTGTGATTCCCTGGAGGACATATACCCGATTATCAAGATCAAAATTAAAGGATAATGAAAATTTAATTCATGTTAATTTGTCCCCCCTTAAGTTGCTTATAAGTCTTTAAGCTTCAAAGCCTCTCTATTTGACTCTATTCAATTTTGTAACTTTCAAAAGTAATTATCAATCAATTGTACATTAAAATTATCATTATTCATTAATAATGATTATAATAATATAATAATTAAAAATATTAATTAACATATAATACCTTTTGATATAATGAACTACAAAAAGAAGAAAACACTTATCGTATATGACCAAATATTATAATGAGAATTATAATAATAATTACAACTAAAGATGATATTATCTTTACTACCAATTGATACTCAAATAACATAATTGGTTATATATTTTAAGTAATAAAATGTTCCAAGTTTCAAAAAATAATGCTAATAATAATTATTGAAGCTCACACCTCGTCATTTTCCATGTTAAGTCACTTTTAAGTTTTAAGTTACAAACTTATAATCTTCTTAAATTGTACATCCTAATTACTATTTATTAGTACTTATTAATTAAAATATAATTAATTAATTAATAATAGTAAAACAATATAATAAATGTAAAATAATAATGCTAATTTACATGCTAATTAATTTAGGATAGTTGTTAATCTATAAAAAAATTACACATTTAAATTTTTGGAGTTAAAAGTACATTCATTTCAAATATAAATAATTATTTATTCTAATTAGATATAAGAATAAAACAACTGATATAACACAATGAAGAATTAAAACAAGCTAAAAAAAAACTTAATTTATTGTCATAACTCATCGCACAATTCTAATAGTTAATACATATAAATATAATAATTGAATAAGTATTCATGATAAACAAAACAATTATAATTGAAATTAATAAAACTTTATTAGCTTTTTAATTATTACTTAGACTTTTTATTTGAATTTTCCAAAATACTTAATTTGGTAAATAATATTATTGTAATCAATTATTCATTTGATAATACGATTCACTAGACATGAAAAATTTATACAATAATCATCAAACAAACAAATTCACGTAAACAATTATATTAGCCAAATAAAATCATATAAATACTATTAAATACAATTTTATAACTTCGCACCATAAATATCTAAAATATAACAAAAAAAACTTTCTTGAAAAAAACTAAACGCTATTTTTTTAAAAAAATTCAATCTTAGTTAACTTTATTTCAAATTAATTAAATAAAAAATAAGAGTATCACACCTAAAAGCTTTAATATTCTTATCAAATGCTAATCAATGATCACTATAATTATCAAACACATTTCACAACGAAAACACATAATACACAAAATTAATGATGAATTATTTAACTACTGCATAACTCTGAGTTATTCAAACTTATTTTTATATTTTTCATCTAATTCCATAATACTATTAATTCGATATAAAATAACTTAATTAGCATCTAAAGCAATTTATGTTGTACTTTTACTGTTATTAATTTATTATAAATTTTCTAATTTTAACTACTATTATTATTAATTGGTAATTATGATTTACAATCTAAAGTTATAGTTTTGTTAACTTAAAAGTGATTTAGTATGAAAAAAATAAGAGGTATGAGCATTACCTCGACAATTGACAACAATATTAAAAGTTATATGTAATTATTTAAGTAACTTATAACAAACAAAAAAAATTTATTTCATCCTCACCAGCACTAAAATAAATTCAAATATTAATAATTACTAAGTTTAATTTCATATAGAAAAATGTAATTAACATATCAGAAAAATCAATATTATATATATATATATATATATATATATATAATCTAACGGATACTCACGTGCGACGCACGTGCTTTGTACTAGTTAGACAAAATTGCTCACTAAAACCAACCATGACCTTGTTTTTATCAAATTTTGACATTGTTAAAATCATCTAATTTGGTTTGTATCCGAATTAACCTGGATTTTTTTGAAAAATTAAATGTTTTATTAATAAATCTAATAAAAATTGAAATAAAAAATTTGAAGTTTATTAAGAAAATCCGTTTACTCACTTTAACCATTTTTTATAAAAATAACCGAATTCAAATTCAATATGACCATTTTTTTTTAAGAAAAATGAGAATATAATTTCTGAATTAACCAAACCAAATCTTTTATTTAGTCGGTTCGGTCTTGTTAATATTATTATTAATTTTGTTTTTTAAATATTTTTAACATTATTATTAGTATTTATACATAATATTATTATATTAATTTATTTTTTAATATCAATAACAATATAGTTAATTTATGGGCAAAGTCACATAAAATCTCCCAACTCAAATTCAAATTTGTCTTCAATATCTGTGTCAGAAAATGTATGCCTCATTTCAATTTAAATTCATTTATCACTCCCTGAAAACCCAATAAACCTATAATACCATTATCTTCCTCATTTCCAACTTCTTCATCTCTTGATTCTCTTCCTATGGAGTTCCAACGCAAACAAAAAATGTGCATAGGCTGTGATTTGGAACCCCAACCCTTCTAATTTTCTCAATTTTATGGAGAAGTAACACTGGCCTCTTGATATTTCCCACGGAGGGTCGGTGTTAGCTTAGGCTTTGTTCGAGTCAAGCCAGACTCCAGATTCAGAATTGAAGGAAGAAGAAGATAGAATTTTTTTCTGAGAAAAGAAAACTGATCATTAACTAACTGTCCAAAAACTAACCTATTACATTATTTATAATTAAAACTAACTACTTCAATCCACTAACCCATAACTGTCATGCCTATAACTTGCATACTTTCCTACCCTTCAACTTGCATACTTGACATACATGTCAATTACATAATAAACTAATATAATTAAACTAATACAAAGTCTTTTAAGTGATTTGGCAATCTTCTATTTCTTCTACTAACAGCTTCATTTTGCTCCTCTCTTGCATGAGTTGTATCACTTGTTTCCTCTTCTATTGTGCCTTCTTGTGCTGCCCCGTTTGTCGTAACATTACCCTGCTGTGGAAAACATACCTTGTCCTCAAGGTAGAAAGAAGGGTATAGCTGTTGGAAGTGTGACAACTCTTCCCAAGATGTCTCCTCAAGAGGTAAACCCAGCCATTGGACAAGTACCTGATCCACGATTTGTGTGCCATTTTTGATTACCCTATGATCCAATATCGCCAAAGGAGAAACCACAGGATGATTATTAACAAACGATTTGGGTAATGAGATCACATGAACTTTCTCTGGAGTTGTGCAAAGTTTAAGAACTGAAACATGAAAAACAGGATGTATCTTGCAATGATCAGGAAGTTCCAGCTTATATGCCACAGGACCAATGCGCTTGATAATTTTATACGGTCCAAAAAATCGTTTACTAAGCTTAGTAAATCGCTGTCCAGACACCGATATTTGACGATACGGTTGGAGACGAATAAAACACCACTGACCCTCAGTAAAGTTGACGTCTGATCGATGCTTATCTGATTGACACTTCATGCGCAGCTGAGCAGCTTGTAAATTTTCCTTGAGGGTAGACAAGATTTTGTCTCGATCCATTACCCAGTAATCCACTGCCTCAATATCTGTTGTTCCTTCAGCATATGATGTTAATGTGGGCGGTGGTTTTCCATAAATGGCCTCAAATGGAGACATCATAATAGAAGCATGAAAGCTTGTGTTATAACAAAGTTCGGCCCATACTAAATACTTCGACCATCGCGAAGGTTGATCACCTACAAAACTCCGCAAGTATTGTTCCAAACATCGATTAAGAACCTCGGTTTGGCCATCGGACTGGGGATGGTATGCACTAGACATATGAAGGCTAGTGCCACAACTCTTGAATAATTCTTGCCAAAATTTACTTAGAAACAGCGGGTCTCGATCAGAAACAATAGTTTTAGGAAAACCATGAAGCTTAACCACCATATCCGCAAATAAGCAAGCCACCGTGACTGATGAAAAACCTGGTTTCAAAGCTCCAAAATGTACATACTTAGATAATCTGTCAACGACTACAACAATAGCAGCAAATCCATTGGAAGGTGGTAACCCAGTAATAAAATCCATAGATACATCTTCCCATGTATTATGGGGAATTGGCAAAGGTTGAAGCAAACCTTGGGACTTAGTCGTGGCATATTTTGTTTGTTGGCAAATCATACACTGACTGATATATTCGGTGACATCCCGTCGCATGCGATCCCAATAAAAAGTAGAAGACAACCTTGATAATGTTTTCTTGACACCCTCATGACCCGCTAACGGTGTGTCATGGAATTCAAACAACAATTTCAGCTTAAGGGAAGAATTGGAATTGATAACCAATCGATGATTTTTGAATACTAACCCATCTCGATAACTGAAAACAGAAGTAGGATCGGAGTTATCAATTTGAGAGATAAGACTTTGGTAAAATTGATCACTAGCAACCTCCTGTTTGAGTTCAGAAATAAAACCAGAAATAGGAGTGGAAAAAGCCAAGAGTGCAGAATGAGAATGATGAGTAACAGAATCATCATGAAATTGTCTAGACAAGGCATCAGCTACCACATTGGTCTTTCCAGGTTTGTAGACAATTTGAAAATCATAACCCATGAGTCGAACCAAATATTTTTGTTGGTCTGGAGTGTGTATGTTTTGGGTTAATAAATCCTTTAAGCTCTGATGGTCAGTAATGATCGTAAAGTGCGTACCAAGTAAATATTGACGCCACTTAGCGATAGCCTGTGTCACCGCCACTAACTCTCGGACATAGGCTGATGCTTTGGAGAGTCGTGTGGAAAATTTTTTACTGAAATAGGCGATAGGGCGATTATTTTGTAAGAGCACGGCTCCACTACCCAACCCCGAGGCATCTGTTTGAAACCGAAAATTGTTGGGAAAAATCTGGTAAAGCTAAAATAGGGTAACTGGTTAAGGCTTTCTTGAGGTTATTAAAGGAAATTAAAGCCGATTCAGACCATTGAAATTGATCTCTTTTCAGAAGGTCAGTGAGAGGAGCTGCAATATGCGCATACCCTTGGACAAATTTCCGATAAAAACCTGTTAAGCCTAAAAATCCGCGTAATGCTTTGGGTGTCTTAGGAAGAGGCCACGCTATCACAGCAAGTATTTTGTTGGGGTCAGGTTTAACACCCTCATTGGAAATTACATGGCCTAAATAATCAATTGAATGTTGGCCAAATGAGCACTTGGATTGCTTAGCAAGGAAGTGATGTTGACGTAAACATGACAAAACTTCTTGTAGGTGAGTAAAATGATCCTCAAGGCACTTGCTATAAACTAGGATATCATCAAAGAATACAATGACAAATTGTCGTAGAAATGGTTTAAAAATTGTATTCATAGATGCTTGAAATGTGGATGGAGCATTTGTCAAACCGAAGGGCATAACAACAAACTCGTAGTGACCATCGTGTGTACGAAAGGCTGTTTTATGAATATCATGCGGGTTAACACGAACTTGATGATAGCCGGCTCGTAAATCAATCTTAGAGAATATGGACGCGCCATGGAGTTCATCAAGTAGTTCATCGATGGTAGGAATAGGGAATTTATCTTTAATTGTAATGTGATTGAGAGCCCGATAGTCAACACAAAATCGCCATGTGCCGTCTTTTTTTTTTACTAGAAGGACCGGGGAAGAGAACGGACTATGACTATGGCGAATAACACCAGAAGTTAACATTTGAGAGACCAATTTTTCAATTTCCGCTTTCTGAAAATGTGGATAACGATACGGTTTAACATTCACCGGATTGGAATTTGGAAGTAGGTGAATATTATGATCGATAACACGATGCGGTGGAAGTGTTGTAGGTTCTTTAAAAACATCATTAAAAGAGTCAAGAAGTGCAGAAAACGTATCAGGAAGCTTGTTTACCGTATTAGGGTCGCATGCAGGGACATCCACAGCCAGCAATTGAAAGCATTCTGATATGGCAGCCGTTTGTGAGAGACGTCTCAGTTGGTGAGAATGAACTTGCTCAATTTGTACCAATGGTTCACCCTGTAGGCGAACAACTCGGCCCTCCCAAGTAAATTCCATATAAAGCTCCTGATAATCTATACTGATACGCCCCAAAAGTTCGAGCCATTGAACCCCAAGAACCACATCTGCCCCTTGTAATTGAAGAACGTAAAAATCAATAGAAAATAATTCTGATCCAAGTTGGATTGGCACTTGTGGACAATATCCTTCACAGATTAGTGTATGGCCATTACCAACTAAAACTTTGAAATTTGGCGAAGGAATAATTGGAAGTTTCAGAAACTTTGCCACGCGATCTTGAATGAAATTATGAGTGCTTCCACCATCAATTAAAGCTTGGACACACAACCCATTAATTAGAGCAGATAAACGCAACGTTCTTGGTGAGATATGTCCCGCCATGGCATGTAAACTGATTTCTGGAACATCCGTAGACTCAGGTGTAAATTCTGATGGAGGAGCCATATCATCTAAAATAACCTCCGCATCATCAACAATGAAACAATAAAGACGACCTTTACATTTGTGACCCGGTGTGTACTTGTCATCACAATTATAACAAAGACCTTTCTCACGTCTTGCCGCCATTTCGGTGGAAGATAGCCGTTTAATAATAGGCATATTATCAGGCTTGATGTTGGAGACATTAGAATGAGAAGGAGTTGGTAATAAAGGAGGTAATGTACCAGTACGTATATGCAAGGGTTGTCGATCCTGTTTTTGAAAGTTACCCCCCCAACGTGTAGCAGATTTGAGATCTAAATATTTGTCCTCATATAATCTAGCCATTCCCATTGCCTGCAGTAGAGTCCCCGGTTTATAAACCTGTATTTCGCGTCTTAAATCCGGCTGTAGACCCGCAACAAAACAACTAGTAATAACATGCTCCGGAACGCCATGAAGACGTGTGACTAAATGCTCAAATTTCTGTTGGTAATCTGACAAAGAGGAAGTTTGTATTAATTTACTCAATTTGCCAAAAGAATCCTCATAATCAGATGGTCCGAAGCGTTGTTGAACAGCAACCAAAAACTCCTGCCATGTAGGAATCAAGTGGTTCTTACTGACCCAATCATACCAGTCCAAAGCCATGCCATCCAAATGAAAAGAAGCAATTAACAAACGTTGGTGATCGGATGTGTTGTAGAAATCAAAATATCGCTGAATGCGAGAAATCCATGCCAAAGGATTGTCCCCAGAAAAACGTGGTACCTCCAATCGCATTGATTTATGCGTATTTGAATGATCCGTCGTTTGTTGTGGCCATGAATGAGTCTCAAATATATGAGGTGAAGATGGAGGCATATCTAAATTGAATGTGGTCGAACGTTTCAGAGATTGTTCCACCTTGGCATCTAATGTCTGTAAACCAAAAGAAATGTCTTTCATAGATGTCGTGATGTGCTCAATACTATTATTCTGGGTAGTAATCATTGTAGCCTGAGTGTCCTGCAATTTGTTAAACATCTCCTCCAAACGAGCCAAACGCGTTCCTTCCGCCATGAATTAACTGAATGCGAAAACCAACGAGAGCACCAAATGTTAGCTTAGGCTTTGTTCGAGTCAAGCCAGACTCCAGATTCAGAATTGAAGGAAGAAGAAGATAGAATTTTTTTCTGAGAAAAGAAAAACTGATCATTAACTAACTGTCCAAAAACTAACCTATTACATTATTTATAATTAAAACTAACTACTTCAATCCACTAACCCATAACTGTCATGCCTATAACTTGCATACTTTCCTACCCTTCAACTTGCATACTTGACATACATGTCAATTACATAATAAACTAATATAATTAAACTAATACAAAGTCTTTTAAGTGATTTGGCAATCTTCTATTTCTTCTACTAACAGCTTCATTTTGCTCCTCTCTTGCATGAGTTGTATCACTTGTTTCCTCTTCTATTGTGCCTTCTTGTGCTGCCCCGTTTGTCGTAACAGTCGGGGTCGTGAACCCCTTTTTCTTGTAGACCAGCTCATCATATTAACATTGCCGCCTATTCAACCCCATAAATTGTATCTGCTTCATTTACTGAGTTCACGAAGTGATTCCATGGTTGCAGCTGTCGTGCCTGAAACCTTACTCTTCAATCGGCCCAATTTCGTCACTTATTCTAGTCCCTCATTTAGAGTTCTCTGCAACCCTTGGAAATTGCCCCTAAGTTCCTTCCTAGAAGGGTCCATTGCGGCGCATTGTGTACTCTGTCATATAACTCTCAAGCTTTCGTTTTGAACTCTTTCAAAAAAGCTCATTCGTGTTCACGTACAATCAAACCAGCTGCTGTAGGAATGGGGAGGTTAATAATGTGGGTGTAAAGACCCGGATTTGAGGTTATCCAACATTTGAGGTAATTGTTGCAAGTTAAACTCTTTTATTATTAAATAAAATTATATTGTATTAGAGTTTAACTAGAACTCTAATTTAATTAAGATGGATTAATAAAGTGCCCTAGTGGGAATCAAAATCTTATTAGATGAGGTTTCTTTTCTTTAAAACTCTAGTCAAGGGATACCAAGAATGTTTTGATGACTACCAAGGAGTCCTAGCCATCACAAAATCCTTCAATAAACCATTTTTTTTTTAGCAACATGTATCGACCAAAATCTGGAAAATTTCATCCGAAAGACTTCACCCTTTTGTTTCCGGATTTTTCGAGAAAAACACCAAGAGTCCAACCATTACATGGTGTTCGAAAATCTCATCTTTTCCAGCATCCTAATCGAAAGAAAAGCCGATAAGTCCCAGCTGGTTCCACCTCTCCACAAGCTACCAAAGTCAACACGAAATCTTGCACGACATACATCAACAATCTGTGCAGATTTGAATCCTAAATCTCGAAGGAATCCACACCCGATTGTTCCAGATTTGGCCCCAACCTTCAACTATAAATATAGGTGCCAACCTTGAGAGATTTACATCACAATTTCCCTTCCTTCTCAGCCTTCAAGAAGCCGAGAACTCCAAAAAAAATTCTGTCCAACAATTCGAAAGAAATCCCTTCAACATTCTGCACGTTTATTCCAGAATCTCTTCCACCCGAACACCTTAGCAATCTGTTTCGAAAAGCCGTTAAGCAATCTGTACAAGTTCTTCCAGAATCTGTTCAGATTTTGTTCACCGGATTTTCCAGAAGCTTTTAAGCATCACTCTTCGATATTCCTTCAACCAAAACCGTTACTCGCTTTTCCAGTTTCTGTTCGATTGACAGCAACTATAACCGAGCCAAGTTTCAACATTAAACCATCTACTTGCAAACCTTAAATCCGTTCGATAAGAACAGAAGCCAAAGCTGAAGCTGTCTGCATTGTTTTTGGTCCAGAAAGTTTCATCAAGTGATCGAAACCATACCAGCAACCTTGTTCGAAAGTTCCTTCAATTTGAGTGTTAAACTTGAGCAATAGTCATCGAGTTTCTGTCCAAATTTCGGAACCGAAAGCCAACCAAGTTCTGAATTCAATCTTGTTCATTGAAGAATATGTTCGAGAGGTAGCGTTCGGATTTCGTTTAATCTAGGAGGATTTGAATCCATTCGTGTAATACCTTTGATCAATCAAGCACGTATCCAAGCACTGTAAGTGGGTTTTTGCTATTTATTCGTTTCGTTTTTGAAAATAATATGTATGTTTTTAAGTTCCCAATCGATATGAACTATGTTGAAACTAAGAAAAGTATTATTTTGTAAGCACCTTAAACTCGAAATCCAATTGGAATGGAATTCCCCATGACCCTGATGCGGTGGGGTGTAACCGCTAAAAGAACCTTATACGGTGGTAATCAGTTGTTTCTGGAGTATCCAGACCCTTTATTCGTGGGGTAAGCCGATGTCATGACCTCATCTCTGGGAGGGATAAGTCTAGAGACTGATATCAGTACTAAGAGGAAATTAGATGATTTACTGTGCTTAAGTATAAGAAAATTATGAACGATATGAGATGTCATGTTATGGCTCGATGGAGCAATTATGTCAAGATACATTCATATCGGTTTATGTCAAGTTATGATTCATGTTATGAAAATTATGAAATATTTATTATGATATCATATCGATTGTCCCTCACTTGCTGAGTGTTTTCCAAAGCACTCAACCCCTTACTCTACATCCCCAGATAAAGCTGAAGAAGAAGTTGAAGCCGAAGAAGATCACCAATTTTGGGGTTGGTGATATATCCGCTGCGTATTGCTAAGAATTAAGATCCCAAGACTTTATTTAAGTACGATTTTACTATTTAAGATGTTAAGTTTTAATTTCGCGTTTTTAATTCAGTTGTAAAGACAATGATTTCTTTATTTATGGAATATAGACTGGTTTTGTTTATTACGATATTACGAGGCTTATTGATTTCAAGTTGTTTATGGAAATCAATGCCGGTGTTATTGACCCCGGTCTCGGGGCGTGACAGTGGGGATTGTCGCTAATAGCAGAGAAATTTGGCCAGAAAGTGGCTGTCGATTGTGGCTGTAACGATTGGGGTATTTGTTACCAGATTACTAAGAATGGGCAAATGATTCAAGGGGTAGGCATCTCTTTTCCATTAATTTATGTACTTGGATGTGCTTTAGTAAAAATAAATTGATTGGTTTGTTCCATGTGATGTAAGCTTAGTTTGCTGCACTTAGATTTCTTATATGTGTCTTTGATTGAAAGATTATTTTTCTATGTTTTTTTATGAGTTCATATGCTGTTTTATCAGCTGTAATTAAAATCATTTCATGTGGGCTATTTGATAATTCAACCAGTCTTATATGGAGCGTTGAGAGATTCTGGGAATGCAAACATCTCATGATGCATGATTTCCCTGTATATGTTAGTTTCTCGGTGATCGATCAATGTCGGAATATAATCTTCCCTCTTGTCAATGTTCATCAATAAAACAGTTGCCAACAAAATCATATAGAGATTGAGCACCTAATTTTACTCAGGATCACTCTGTTTGTACATGAATTCAATGGCATTTGAAAACATGTGGACCATAGTTATTAGAAGTGTACTGCTCAAGGCAAGGCATGTATCTTATTGATGCGTGCTGAGGTTGGTTAGTATTGTCTCATGATCCTATCACGTGCCCAATGTATTTGGAAATTTATTTGTAATTATCACTATGTGTTTCATGTTGTAAATCCTAATCTCTTGTCCTTCGCTTTCATTTGCTAAAGTTTACTGATCAACAAGTAGTATTAAAATTTCTTATATTGCAGATTCCTCATTTAAGACCTGCGGAATACAAGAAATCTAGATTATCCCGTGAGGATCGTCGAGTCATGTCAATCGTTTATGTTATGATATAGGATCATTATAGCTTTCTTAGTGGAAGAACAAAAGATTGTGGAGAAAGCTTTGAAGATACAAAAGGCAAAGGAAAAGCTTACTGCTAAGACTGAAGTGCCAGCCAAATTGATTACTGTTGTTACTTTCTCCAATTGTCAAACAATCAAAATGATATTAATTGCCCTTGAAATTGGTGTTAAACATACAATTTGGTATTAGTTACAATTGAAATTGGTATTAAACATATACAATTTTGATAATAGTTACACATAAAATTGATACTAAACATATGCATTTTTTGGTACTAGTTACATTTAAAATTGGTATTAAAAATATATAATTTTGGTACTTTTTACACATGAAATTAGTATTAAATGTATATAATTTTGGTACTAGTTACGCTTGAAATTGGTATTAAACCTATATAATTTTGGTACTACTTATACTTGAATTGGTATCGGACGTATATAATGTTAGTACAAGTTACACATAAAAATTATATTAAACATATACAATTTTGGTACTAGTTATACTTAAAATTGGTACTAATTACACAAAAAATTGGTATTAAAACAATAAAATTTTGGTATTTGTTATACATTAAATTGGTATTAAACCAAGACGATTTTGGTACTAGTTACACATAAAATTGGCATTAAACATAAACAACACAATTTTGGTAATAGTTACACTTGAAATTGATATTAAACGTATATAATGTTGATACTAGTTACACATAAAATTGGTATTAAACATATATATGTTTGGTACTAGATACTCATGAAATTAGTATTATGCATGTTTAATTTTGGTACTAGTTATAAATAAATTGGCATTAAACATATACAATTGGTGCTAGTTACACATAAAATTGACATTAAACATATACAATTTTGGTACTAGTTACATATAAAATTGGCATTAAAACTATAAAATTTTGATAGTTGGTACACATGAAATCTGTATTAAAGCAATACAATTTTGGTACTAGTTACATATAAAATTAGTGTTAGGATCGGAGTAGTGTTTAGAAGGGGGTTGAATAAACACTAGACTCAATTTCGATTCTTCTTGATACAGCAGACTGTAAGTACTGCAGTAGGTTCTCAATTGTTGGCAAGTTAGCAGACACTAGTAATAGTGCGGAAGACGTCTGCTTAACTTGTGAGTTAAAGAAACTGAATGAAAATATGCATCAAGTAAATGACACGGGATATGTTCTGGAAGTTCGAATCACAACGCTTCAACGTCTCCCCTTCTTCCTTTGCAGGAAGGTTACACTTGAAGGCTTTGGCTTACACTTTACAGTATACAACCTTCTTAGGCACTCACACAGCTTGGCCTAAACTCCTAGCAATACAACTCTCTTAGTTGATTACTGTGTGTTTTATAACACTCATACAAAATATAAATCTCTTAAGCTTTGAGTGTTCTTTGAGTAGCAGACTCAGTGGGCTTTGGTCTTCAAGATCACAATAGGGCTTCTTTGCTGCTCTTGCAAAACTTCAGAATATCTCAGTAAAGCGTTGAATGTTTTGCTTGAGTTGAATGAAGTTGAATTGTGTCTTTTGAATTTTGGTCGGATTGTTCAGCACATTCTTCATTCTTGACTTTGACATATTAATAGACACAGCGGTCTAACGACAACTTTTCTTTGATTGGAAAAAACTGCTTGAAATCGGCTTCCTGATTTTCTTCCAAATTCTTTTTGTCTTCTTTCCAATTTCGCTAATCAACGGCTCTTTCATTCTGACGCTACTGGTGGCGCTGATATAGTAGTGCGGCACTCTGTTGTACCTTTGTCAGAATGAATTTGTACTTGTTTTGTCTTGTTGCTTTATACGTCTGCTGACTTTTCTGTTGATGTATATCTACTGAATAGTTATTAGTTACTTAGTTTGATGGACTTAGGTCGACTAATAACTTTCTAGACGTCTGTTGACTTCTTGTTCCAGTGGACGCTCACTATCTGCATTCGGTAGATGGTAACTCTTGGTCTTTGGATCCGGTAGATCTCATTTTATCCTTTCACCTTGTGGATAGCTCTTTATCCGGTAGATCTCATTTTATCATTTCACACGGTAGATAGCTCTTTATCCGGTAGATCTCGTTTTATCCGGTAGATAGCTCTTTATCCGGTAAATCTCCTTTTATCCTTTCACCCGGTAGATAGCTCTTTATCCGATAGATCTCCTTTTATCCGGTAGATAGCTTTGTCTTTTAGTATCCGGTGGACCTTTGTAGAGTTAACCATTATTTCCTCTTTCAATAGGCTTTAACTCAGTGGACACTTCAAGCAGTGGATATTTGTAATCACCAAAAGTTAGAAATGTTTTCCCAACAATTTCCCCTTGGTTATGACAAAACTCAGCAGTGGAGACTCTTGCTTGAACATTGAACAACAATTATATATATATATATATATATAAAAACTGGAACCGGGGTGGGGCGGCTAAACCCGCCGGGTTCGCGGGTCTAGGCGGGGCGGGTCTGGGTTTTATGTGTAGCGGGGCGGGTCCTGGGATTGACCAAACCGTACCAAACCCGCCCTGTTGCCATCCCTAGACTTTTATTGGTATGGACTAAATCAATTTTATGTGCTAAAAGTGACTCGAACTCGAGTCTGCTCAAAGTAGGCATGAACTCTTACACTACCGGCTAAGCCGGAGAGCTCAAATGAACCCATTTGATCTATACACAACTTTCCTCGATTTTAAATTGATCACAGATTTTGTAAGAATAGGTTGTAATTAAATATGCGTAAAAATTATATATAAACTTTAATCTTTTTCGTTTAGACCCTCTCTCATGTAATGAAACCCGGCTCACACATCAAAATTCAATACAAATTGGGATCCATCATCTTCTTCATGAGCAACCCGGCCTTCTCCCGTGTCTTACCCGAACCCCTGATAGAGATATCCGCCACCACCGACGTGAATTCCGGCAGCCGCATAGCTTCCTTCAAGCACGCCTCACTCTCATCAAATAACCGCAGAAGAATCTCGCACGCCCCCTCTTTACTCAGCATGCAACGCCGTTTCAACACTCCCACCATTCGGCCCACGATTCGATCCGTTTTCTTCAACTCATTCAGCCCTTCTTCAAACCGGGCTAGCAGTCCGAGAATGGCCAATGAAGTCCCGGAAAGATCCTCGCCGTCGGCATTCTCCGCCAACTCGATCAGCACCGGTATCGCCCCCGCCCGCACAGCCACAGTGCAGTTGCCATGGAACTGTACCAGCTCCGCCAGGGAGCTGAGGAGATAGTGGGCTGCGGGGCTCCGTCGGCCTGAGATTGCCTTCACCAGCACCTGCGAAAAAAGCAGGGTTCTTGGTAATCAACAGAGAATAGAATCAAAATTCGTACTTCAATACCTTCAAGGCTTCAATATGTATACTGCTGATATAATCAAATATATTATGAATTAATAAAATTTATAAAAACAAGTTAACTGGAATAAACAAAATATTAATGGAAATAACCTAAATTAATCATATATAAATACAAATTTTCCGTACTAAGCTCAATAATTTCGATTTGTTAAATCGATTTCTGCAAAATAGCTAGTCTTGTTATACCTTAATTATTCAAGATTGCAATTTATATTAACGAAGTGGTAATTGAATACAAAAGAAAAGTACGTAAATGAAAAACCTTATAATCACCTCAGCACTATAATCAAGTCATGTGAAAAATCCCTATGATGATTATACTTGTGCTCGTATAATGTTGGTTACTGACCTGAATGGTACCAGCAACACCAAACTTAGCTTTATTTTTATCCAACATGGCCAAACTGCAAAGCAAAGAAGCTGCTATTTTGACGGATTCTTCAGAGGACGACAGGATCACGGTGTTGAGATGAGTAATGTTATCGATTTCTGCAAGCGAGTTCTTCAAGGTGGGATTCAGCGACAGATTAAACAGAATGGAAAGCGCAAGAATTTGAACAGACGCGGGGGATGGGGATCTGGAGAGGGCAACGAGTGTCGCAATGGCGCCATCTGTTTGCGACAGCAGGTTTCTATTCTGTGCGCTTACTTTTGTAATGGTCACCAGTGTTTGGAGGGCCACTTGGGTGTCGTGTTCTTCATTGAATTGAATTTCTTTGAGGCATTTAACGATGGTTTCACGCACTCGACTTCCCATTCTTTAATTAAACGTATTGGTTGCTGTGTTGGAGTTTGAATGACTTTGTTCTCTTTTGGTTTTTGAAGAGGGTGGATACATGCATGGTTTCTTGGAACAGAACGACTTCGGTTAATACAATGTTGGGAATTTCGGAGGAAACAAGGTCGTGGAAACTTGATTTGTCCGCCACTCAAATAATGTCGACTGATTAAGGAAACTTTATTTGTCTCAATAATCTCTTTGGGTTTAAATTGGCGCAGCCCCAAATTGACGATGGACAAGACCAGAATGAAGACCCAAATCTAGACAATGTGGTCGGTCCAGGCCCAGTAAAATACAATCTGTGTTAAGACGGCTTGGCGGCCAACGAAGAAAATACACTGTCAGGTTGAACCAATTGCTGTCAGGTTGAACGAGAATGGAGGGTTTAAGGATTAGGAACGGAGATGAGAAATTATGGCGGTTTCTGGAATTCGACAGTCGCATGGTAAAACATTTGCATTCTTTTACTTACTCATGCAGAATACTTGTGGTTTTCGTATAACTGCAGGATTTTCATAAAACCAACATTCCAACTGTAGCTTAAAATGTAGTATATAATCACAAGAAACACAAGAGCCCTTTCACATCACTTGCCAAAAGCATCCGTAAATTGTCTCACTTTCTCCTGAATCCCAGTCTGTGTTCCATTCCGTCTTTGTTTCGTTGTGATGAGAAAGCTTCTCAAGGAATGGTACGTGATTCTGAAAAGTATTTTAGTTTCGTAGACTGCAATATTTTTTTTTTTTTTGGTGATATCTTGCCATTTTGTCCTACAATCATTCGTACCTAAAGTCACATTTGTTCGTATCACTTTCTTATATACTGTATCTGTGGTTCTGCATGCATATGCATTGACATATTTAGTTGGTTTTGGGTAGAATTTTTTTTTCAAGTTTTATCTATAGAAGTTTGGGTTTTGCCTCTATTAATGTATTGAATCACTTATCTAATTTACTGAAATCTCAAATTATGTATTGTGCATGTCGATTGGTAGATTAAAGTGTTTTTTTATCCAATATCAAGTTGTACCACTCTCAAATATTCACAGCCTCTTCTTAAATCTGACTTTTTGAACAAGACGAAATCTAGTTTTTTTAAAGATGAACCTAGCAAACCCGCAGCTACACCGAAAACTCTTTATTCCTCGAAAACTTTATGGGCTGACTGTGTCTACGAGGCTGATGACATTACCTTTCCAGCCTCGTATTGGCTGGAGAGGAAATACACCAATTATGTCCTAGATGATGAATTCACAGATGATGCATAGTTAATGGAAATATTCAGAATACTTTAGAAAAACATGGACATGAGGAGTCTTGGGCGTATCGGTGCTCAGATGAGGAGGATTACGATAAGTTGATTTCTCCACCCCCCTCAACTCAACCTTCGACCACTAAGACCTATGTTGCATCGATACTCCAAAAAATGTTACGGTCAAGTATCAGATTCTTCTGGGATATGGATACGCATGGATACGACACCGATACGTATCGGATACGCCACGTGGCGTATCTGGGGACAAAAAATAAGTTTTTATTTCGGATACGGTCAAGATACGCAGCTGACCGTATCCGACACGGGTTAGATACGGGAATTTTCGGAATTTTTTTAAAAAAATAGGGTTGAAACTGTTATTAAAATTAAATTATTTAAAAATCCCTATTTCCTAACCACTTTAATGTGTTTATGTCGATTATATGCTTGAAATTTTTAGATGTCCTGGATTAATATTTTACCATTTGTCGTGAAGTTGGTGAGTTTGCATTTTTATTCTGATTTCTAATGTGTTTAATGTTAATTATATGCTTGAAACTTGATTTCTTACAAATATTTTTATATTTATATATATAAATAAATTAATAAAATTTGCCGTATCCGGACGTATCATATCCTACAAATTTCAAAAATCTCGTTCAGTCGTACCCATATCTGCGTATCCACGTATCCGCGTATCCGTATCCGTGCAACATAGACTAAGACATACAGCTTGAGTCTGAGGAACAAAAGAAAATAGATTCATAGTCCGGACTTGTTTCTTTATTATTATTATTTTGGTTGTATTCACACTTTTACTTACTTTGATTTACTCATGGTGTAGTGTTTGTGCACAATATTAGATTTTACGGTGTTGTATGTTATGGTCTAATCCTCCTACAAACATTGTTTATTTTATCAATAAAATTAGCGGCAATGCCACCTTAATTTAAAAAGAAAATTTATCAAAACTCATACAATTGCGTTTGTTTCTAAGTTAATCAGGTCTATCGAAATTTTAAAATATATATATTATAGCTAATTTTCACAAAAATAAACTAATTAATTGAATTTACACGGAAAATAATCTGATCAAACTCAAAATAATTGAAACTGACAAATTGATCAAATTACAATGTATAGTTTCTCTTCTTTTTATTTTTTTAGAGGGGGATGAGCTAAATATTTTTCCGCACATTACGGGACTCAAACTTGAGTCTCTCAAAATGAAAGTGAACTCTTGATCAAAATTATTTCAAAGTACTGTGCTTGATAGTTTTACAAATTAATAAGTTTATAAGAATTCAACTAATTGGACTAAAATACTTATTATTATTTTTTAAACAGAAAATACTTATAATTTTTTTTGCGATAAAGTATTTATTAGTTTTACTTGGGGAGTAAAAATTTATTTGTGGAATAGATAATTCATAATAGTGTAATACCAACAATGATACACGATTTTCAATAGGCGCGTGACCATATTCTTTCCTGCTCCAATACAAATTTGGTGGTTTGGTAAAAATTAAGCCCTGCATTTGCAAAATAAATAATAAACCCTAACATCGATCAATATAGGAATCAACGTCTGTTTTTAAGAGAAAGCATCGATCAAAACCTTCGAAGTTAACAGCTCTGATACAAAACACCATTCAATTTTGAAGATAAGGCAAGTTTTTTTTCAGTTTAAGGGTTTCAGTTTCGGTTCTTTGAATTTTAAAATTGATGGTTGTTTACCTGTTAAGTTTGGGGCTTTTGAAATTTTTTTCTTTTATATGGATTTAAAATTTAATTCCTTTATTATTTTGTTGAAATTTTGGTTATTGATCATATTTTGTTAATGTTAATGAATATGAATTGGTCAGGTTCCTACGTAATCTGTTAAATTTATGGGGAATCGTGAAATTAGCTTAAATATTAAATTCTGAAAATTTGGTGTGAGAAATCAAGTAATACCTATGTTTTCTGGGAGAAGAAAAATAGGATTTGTGCAGTGAATTAACATTTCATGAATTGATTTGGAAGTTTTAAGTCGAGAGATTATTTATTATATGAACTGGTCCAAATCAATTATTATTTTGTATTGTTGTTCCATAGGTCATGGATGTGTAATGTGATTTAATATTTGTTGATATGTTTCGGCAATGCATTGTTAAGTAATTTATAGATGAAAACCTTGAGCATTCCAGAAAGAAAGGTGGGATCCCTGAAGTCTCTTTGCATAACTGCTACGGTTCCACATAAAAGACCAATAGATTTCTTCATTAATTTTCGGTCTCATTTGTTGTGTTAGCTTCTGTTCTAGCTAGATAGGGTTTATAGCATGGTAGATTGGAAAGAAGTGCTATGATTTCAGCTAGGTTTCCATTTTTTAAGTTATTTCTATTAATATTTATTTTCATCTCTATACGATTGCAAACATTTCTTCGTCATCACAGTTTTTGATATATGTTGTACAGGATCATTTATAATGAGATTCAGAAAGGGGGATAAAGTGGAGGTGATGAACAAAAAAGAAGCAGCAGTCTCGTGGCGTACTGCAGAGATACTATCTGTCAATGGCATTACTTATCTGGTGCAGTATGATTTTCATTGTGGTTTGGCCAGTGAACAATTGGTGGAGACGGTATCATGTAAGCTTGTCAGACCATGCCCTCCTCTGGTATGGGGGGTGGAACACTATGTTGCTGGTGATGTCGTGGAGATCTTTTATGAATCTTCATGGAATATTTCTGTTATCCTTAAGATTTTGGATTGTAAAAGAGAAAATACAAGCAATGAGATTCGTTTTCATGATTCTTCCTTCCAAAATCAGTACTTGGTAAGATTACTTGGGTGCTCAAAGGAAATAATTGTTGAACGATCGAACATCAGGATGAGACAGACCTGGCATGATGATAGATGGATTCTGATGGAAAAGGTTCCTTTTTTTCATTTTTTTTTCCTGCAATCATTGCAATCATCTATTTTTTATTCTCGTCTTTTTTTTTTTTAACTTTTGTTCCTAATTGTACTATGTACAATAGGACAGCCCCATACACTCATCTTACTTGTGAAGTCTCCTTTTCTATGTAAATATATCTGAGGAGTTCCCAGTTTGCATTCACTAATCTCCTAGTTTCTCCTGTTTACATTGTTGCAGAATAGGTGATGACATTATAGCTGGTCTGAACTTTGAGGTTCCAGACAGTGATGCGAAGGCTAAAACTCAACCACAGAAAGGTTGTTTGAATAATCAGGATGAGACATTATTTTTTAAATCGTCTATGATCTCTTCTAGGCCCCGGGAGAGGAGGGGCTTGTATCACTCCTCTACTATTGCAGCGGTTGATGGACGTGTCAGAAAACGTGTAGAAATTCAGAAAGATGGCAAGGAGCTGACTGCCCCAGTGCTTGAAAAGGTAGATGCTGTTGCTTACCCAAGAGAACTTCTGGGTGAAAAAAACATGCATGCTTCCTTTAACATCACATCGAATGGATATAATCAAATGGAAAGGAGAAAACAAAAAGGTGTTCTCGACTTTTCTGGGGTCAGAAGTTCTGAATTAAATAGTTCTGACAGTGACGCCTGTTCTGTGGGTAGTTGTAGCATTACTGATAAATGTACAAACACCTGTTACAGACATTTAAATCCTCAGTATTGCCAAGATACAGACACCCTCGGTAGCGATGCTGAGTCATTTTGTTCAGGCTCTAAGAGAAAAAGATGTTCCCTTCCTCCAAAAGAAGAAATAGAAGTCAATATTCGTAAGTTAGAGTTGCATGCTTATCGCTGCACTCTTGAAGTTTTGTATGCTTCTGGTCCCTTGAGTTGGGAACAGGAAACATTGTTGACAAATCTTCGTATTATGCTCCACATTTCAAATGATGAACATTTGAAAGAGCTGAAGCACCTGATATCTGCGAATACTGCTGTTTTTGTTTAGTAATAAGATAATAAATGTTTTATTCCTCCACCTTTTGTAGAATGATTTAGATCTAGTCTTTTCTGTTTTAACAATATAAAAGGAAATTTGAAAATTATTCTCTTTATCTATCTTCTGTGGTTTTTATCATATCCATACCTCTCTGGACAGTTACTTTTTATAAATATGAGATATGTATCGCTCAGTGCATACAATCCTTTCAAAGAGATGATTAAATTCATATTTATTTTTCGTATTATACGTATTTGGTTTACTGAAGTCTATTATATGCTAGCTACAGCTTCGGTGTCTTGCCACTACTTAAGACTCTTATTGGGGCAGAGCATTATATATTATATCTTACAGTTTTTAGAAATCCATACTAGTGTTGAATGAATGACGATGCGATAATCCTTTATTGTCTCCTTTCAATGTGAGATATCTGTAGTAATCTTCTGTTGCTCTTTATTTCTTATATGTATTATGAACTCCAACATGTACATGATAGGTTAAGCATGTTTGAAATCTCCAAAACTGCTGACATTTCTTGATGAATTCTTAAAGGACAAGATCATCGGCAGGTTGGTTTCTGATTTAGGGATGCATATAAACACTCAATGCTTTAAAGCTAATTGAAACTGTAGTTATAGTTCTGTTTCCACTTTTAGAGGATTGGAGTTCTTCAAAAGTATCTATTTGTTCGGGGCTCGGGGTTTGATGCACTATTTTAAGTTTGATTTCAATTGTGCACTTTTGGCTGCATGCAAATTTTTGTTTGAGGATTCATTGATCAATATTTGGCTCCCTGCATCTTCCAGGGCTACGGTTGGATGCATGTAAAATTTGTTTCCAAAGGTTTAAAGTTGATGCCAGGGTTTGACACTACTTTCCTGGCATTAACTTTTGGACGCTTCAGTCGTCTACGGTCTACCTTCAAACAGATGCAACAACCTGGGGCAATCCCTTAAATTTACAGTGTAGTGTCTCTGTTTATTTTACTTCAGCATCAACTGGACATGCATACATTTCTTATGCTGGAGGAATAAGTACCTCTAAACGTTAGAGGAGAGCTTCAGCCAAAGCAAGGTTCTTTTTCTTGCCGAATTTGTGTTATTTTATCTTGTGGCAGGAATATGTTTAAAGTGATTGCATAATTCATAAGTTTTTCACATATGAATGAATGAGTTTCCAGTATGCATTTATTGAATTCAAGTGCATGTTCACGAATTTTTATCTGCGTGGGTTGGTATTAGTGATTGTTACTTTGTAAATTGAAGTCTTCAGTTATTCCTCAGTAAGAATTAATGTTGTTTCATGAGATCTCTAGTCAGTTTGAATGATGCAACTGACGTGCTCATTAGCATAATCTTCTTTGTGATGGCCATCGCATATCCTTTATTTTTTTGACAAAATTTTACAAGATTCTCTCTGTTTACATGCATTTTTCACAAGTTTTTCCTAGTATGCTCGCTTCTATATGCACACAATTCACAGGGACCATCAAAGTTCATCTCTATATTGAGTGTGAATATAATGCAAGTATCTCGAAAGAAAAACCACGCTTAGACAATGTGATGGCTCATGTGGCAGCACTTTATGTGAGGATATAGAGTTCCGGAGTCGAGAAGCCGAAGGTAAAGATGAAGCAAATCAACATATGACTCAATAATGATTCAGGCGAGTGTGGTTATTCAGTGGATGTGTGCAAGAGGAATATAGTTCCTTTAATTCATATATCGAGTGTTGTTATTCAAGTGATTCAGGTGAGTGTGGTTATTCAAGTAAAAAATGTTGACTTGCATGTCTATCTATTTTATCTATGTGCGTCATCCAGCAGTATATGGAGCTTCAAATCCAACATGCTTTGCAAGTTTAGTTAGGTGTACTACTACAATATTGTTGCTCTTTGCATTTACGGATGTAGGTTTACTTGTTATTAATCAATTTCATTTGATGCGGCGATAAATGAAGCTTACATAATCGGTCAAAATGTGTTTATTTGGTAGATCAATACTCTATTTCTACCTTCGAGGGCAAATAACTACATGGAGTTCAGGAATGGGGCATTTGAACCATATAACGACTTTGCTCCACTCGCACCTCAGGGGAAAGATGACGGAAGAATTGAGAATGAGAAGGTAGACAACTATTTAAGTGTACACCCAACTACTAAAAAGCTTGCCGTCATCGTTGACGTCATCGACCAGAACCAAGTATGCTTATTTTTTGTTTACTTATTTTCTACTGCCTTACGACCTCGTGATTCCGTTTTCGGTTAATCTTTTTACTGGTATGATTTGGATTACTGCGAAGGTATTTTTGCTCGATGTTGGATTTGGATTAAGGTTTTGGAATTTATGCTATGAATATTTTGTCTGTGCTTTTTGTTGGTGGTTGTCTATTTTAGATTAGTCTAGCTAAGTTAGCAGCTTCAGTTGTTAATTATCTTGTTGCATGAAATTCCTTAATCAAGAATTAGCATTTGTCTTTTTTGACTTGTTGAATTTTGATGAGCTTATGAGGCATTGACATTGCTTTGGCATTCATAATTTCGGTGTTCAATTTGAAATGAAGAGGAATGGAAACCGTTTTTCTTGTTTTGATTGACAATTAATCTAAGGACACTCGAATTTTAGCTACATTTTACTCTCGTGGTGTCAGAGGGGCTTGAATTTAGTTGGATCATTTTTCTCTTTGTGGATAATGTCTTGATCAATTGCATTGTAATTTCTGATTCTGATGAGTTTATCCAATGACAGGCTCTAGTGGATTCACCTGACATGGTACGAAGCCAAATGAACTTTAAGAGGCTTTCGCTTACAGACATCAAGATTGACATCAAAAGGGTGCCAAAGAAGATGACACTCATTAACTATGGAGGCTGCTGGTGTGTATTCTTTGAATTTGAAAGCCTTGGTGGTGTTTGGTAATGTTCCTAGTAATCTTAGGCAACGTTTTCTTTAAAGTATCTCCAGAATTTAATTGAGGAATTTGGTGTATGCTTGATTATATTTTTCGTAATAGACATTTTCTTCTGTAGATTGTGAGCCACATACAGTCAGAATGTATTGGTCTGTTTAATCTTGTTAAAAATAAGTAAGTTTTTTAGAATTGTTCTGTGAGTCACGTTTTACAGAAATCAGAACATTTCTGGAAAACACAAGCAAATATAGCACTTATATCACTCGATTTCATTGATTTTAATGTGAAGCGTGGAGTCGTTTCTTTCAGATGTCATGGGCAACTGGGAAAAGAGTTCGTGGGGAGGAAGATGATCGTGCAAAAGAGAAGGGCGTCCTTGAATGATTTTGACAGATTCAAAACGCTCACCATAGCTATTTCTTAGCGTTGTTCAAGTATGCTATGTATGTAAAGGGAAATGACTAAAACAAGGAATATGAATTGAATAATACTTACCTCATGAAAATTGAACCGGTGTTATTTGAAAGGGTAGGAACCACTTACATATTCGGTGCCTACTTTTTGCTTTTCTTTTTGATCATTTTGTAGCTGTTTCGAGTTGAAATCTATCCGATGGCTTTATACTTGGGCATAAAGATAATTATTCTAGCCTATAAGTCTTAGCTGATGTTACTTTGAACTACAGAGAGCAGGAGTTGTAAGGCAAGAGCTTGCGAAGCTTTAAGAAAGAGAGCGTGGCGTAGTTTCGATTATGATTTTTCAAATGGTTTTGGAAAGTTGTATTAGTTTATTTACTCGGAGATTTTACTTGTTATGGATTCAATTAACACATAAATCACTTGATTTATGTGTAAATTAGTTTGAACATCAATTATTTGTGATCCCATTAAGCTGCTGTTGGTAAATCATGTCTTAATCTCAGTTTTTGTATGAAGAATGCGGTTGGATTCTGGTCCTACGTTATTTAATTTGATGTAATGCAAGAAATTATCGTGAAAAGTGGTATTGGAATTGTGTCAAATTCAATAAACGAATTTAAAGATTTGTGGAGTTTGAAGCGATATCATTACTAAGATATTTAAACGCAAACTAATTCTGTTTTTATGCTGAGAAGTTCACTTAAAAAAAACTCTTTAGTGATATAAGTTTTCTTAATTGAAGTATTTGTTAACTCAAATTGATTGTCAAATCTAAATTATAGTGATAATGACGTTATTTTTTTAGCATTTGGTCACGAAGCTTGATTTTCATGTATCAATTGGAAAGACGTAAGCTGCGATGTAAACACGAGTATGTCACGTGTAATGAAAACGTGAGCTAGCTTATTTATTTTAATTAATATAATAATGATGGTTTTTTAATAAAATTAATTAATTTTTTTTTCAAAAAAACTCAAAACGCTGTCAGATGTAACGGATGCCTACCAAAACAGACAGCGGGGGACCTGACATTAAAGCAGGGTAAGCTGCCAACGAGGCAGCGACAACGGACCCCGCCTCTAAATTGTTTCGTTCGAACATTTACTTTTCAAACCAGGTGAAGCATCCGGCACCTAATTTCATCAGGAAATTCTTGTATGTACTCGATCCTACCATATACCAATACATATGAATATGTATCTGTGTATATCTATAAATCTATATGTTTTGATGTTTGCAGGACTCGTACATATAAGAATAACCTAATTTCATGCTAATGATATAATCATGAAGATCTCTCTTATCACAACAAACCCTAAGGTATTAATGATATTAATAATAATTAGTGGAATGTTTAAATAGGCATATGCGGGTGTAGGTGTGCATATACGAATGCTTGAAAAAATTGAGTGTGGTGCGCTCTAATATGCATTGCAAAAGAATACACACATATATATATATATATATATATTATAATATAAAATATACCTAATATATATAATTTTTGACAAACTTAAATAATTATTGTATTATTTACAAATTTACAATATAAAATTCTTAACAAAATTGTCGTTTGCAATTTTGTTATTCTTAAAAAGCATTAGAATTAAACCATATGTGCAGGATCTAAAGATTGCAACTTTACAAAAAGTTATAGCCAGTGATAACAATGCAATTCAAATATTTTATTCGATCTTCTCCTAGTATAGACTATTATTGTTTCCGAAAATAAATTCTAGAGAATGAAAATGAAAATGAGGTATTAATATTTGATTTTATTTAAAACATTAACTAAAGAATTCAAAAAATGAAATCAAACATTATTTCCGTGTTTCAGCATGTTTGGTAATAATATGAGTTTATTAACAATGACTCATATATTTACGGAGAATTATACTATATCTTTACGAAATTTATAATATAAACAATTAAATTAACTCAATAAAAATAATATTATATCTATAAAGTTCATTCTATTAATTTTCATACAAAAAAAAACTCATGATATCAAATGTTTTCTCCCTAAAACTATCTCAAAATTATAGAATCTGCTCTACTTTCTTTTCTCAAAATTTTTTCTTTCATATATTATTATGTCTTTTAATGTAGTCATTACAGAATAGCATATACTATGCATCGAGTTCGTCTAATAGAATTTTCTTACCAGTGGTAGAGAACCATGAAAATTAATCTGAGCCTAAAAACTCGGAGAATTAAGAAGATTTGAAAAATAGCCCGTGATTTAGTGAAACTTAGAACACGACTTAGTGAAACGTAGTGCGCGATTTAGTTAAACTTAGTGTGTGACTTAATAAAACTTAGTGCACAACTTAGTAAACTTAGTGCATGACTTAATGAAACTCAGTGCACGACTTAATAAATTTAGTGATCGACTTAGTAAAATTTAGTGCACCTTAAAGCGTCACACGCACACTCAATGTGCCAGATAGCGACTTGAGCGCCACTACATGCATATTTTATGATGATTATTAGGGGTGTGCAATCGGTTAAAATCGAACCGAATTTTCAAAAAAGCGAACCGATAGAATTTATTTTCGTCTAACCGAACCGACCGAATTTCACTTTTAAACCGAACCGACCAAACCGATTAAAAATCGGTTATTTCGGTCGGTAACCGAATTAACCAATATTTTTAAAAAAAAAAATTTAAAAATAGATAATTTGATTTTAAAAATTAAAAAATTTAGATTTTTTGATTTTAAATATGTAAAAAAGTTTTAAATAAAGAATGATAATAATTGTTTTTTAAAAAAAATAAAAAAATGTAATTTTTTTATATTTTTTAACAAATAATAAAAAATTAAATATTTCGGTAAATTCGGTTCACCGATATTTTTAAAATGAAAACCGAAACTGAATTAATCGATTTTTTAAAAAATCAAAACCGAATTTCCAAAATAACCGAACCGAATTTTCAAATTAATTCGTTTTACTCGGTTTGTTCGGTTGAACTGAACTTTTGCTCACCCCTAATGATTATGTGACTCGGTATCCCAACCTCTCACTTTATAGTAGTTATAGACTAAGTCACATAATCCTCCTTTTACTAAGTCGCGCACTGGTGCCCCGGTCTCGCACTGACGCATTGAGTGCTTGTGCGCGCTTTAAGAAACACTAAGTTTTACTAAGTCGCGCACTAACACACTGGTCGTGATCTGGCTCATCAAGTACGCATACAGCGCTTTAAGACTAAGTTTTATTAAGTAATGTATTAAGTTTTACTAAGACGTGAACTTAAATGTTAGACATTCATAATTCTCCTAAAATAATATAAGTCATTTTTAATAAATTAATAATATTACAAAACATGTTGAAATACATAGATAATATTTGGTTTTATTTTTCGAATTCATTATCTTATGACCAAATATTAATAATTCATTTTCATTTTCCACTCTCTAAAATATATTTTTCCGGGAACAATTTTCTTATTAGAAGAGCGATCAATAAAATATTTGAATTGCATTATAAATAATTAATGATGTAAGTTTGTCAAGCATGATACGTATTAGGTATGCTTAACTTTATTTCATCAATATGTGTGTGTGTATGTGTTCTTATTGTATATTTGTAAATAATACAATAACGAAGTAAATTTGTTAAATATGATGTATATTATGTATGTTTTCTTTATTTCATCAGTGTGTATGTCTATATATATATATATTTATATTTATTTATTTATTTATTTTTTAATAGGATCATTAAGGCGCACCCGCACTCAAATTTTTGAAAAATTGACGCATTCGTGCATCCACACCCGCCCATACATCGGACTTATGTGACTTAGGTTATAGATACTAGAGTGTATCTTTTCTAAAGAAATATTGTCATCTATATATTTTATTAAATATGCTCACAATAATAACAAAATCAATCAAGTAACCAATTATCAAAATCAACTAACTAATACAATAATCATCAACAAATTTCGTATATTTCTCATTACTAATATTTGAAATACAAACATTCAAATAAAAATTCAACATAAGTAGAAAAAAATTAATGGAGTTACTAAACTATTTGGCTTTTTCTTAATCATTTATCATTTAACCTGTTATTATAGTTTCTGGAATAATACTATTTATAATGAATTATTAATATATAAATTACATTTGCCAACAGAAATACAGAAATAACCAAATAAATTAACGAAGCCAGTTATTTAACTCAAATAAACTCCTATTGTATTATCAAGTAAATTTTTTTATAATATACTAATAAATCATCATAATAATGAATGAAATAAATCTTAATTTTTGAACTTTTATTTATTTATTATTATTATTATTTAAATGTTTTGTCAGAATTTGTCAAATGCACGTATAACATTAATTATAATTATTTATTTATTAATTTTATAAGACTTTTCATTGAAAAAATTTAATTTAAAACTGAATTTCATATTTTCTTTGTCCTACAGAAATTTCACAAAGTATCTCCTTCTACTGTCTATTGATATTTTATCTTTTCATAATTGCAAATATTATCCAAGATCCACAAGTTTATATATATATATATATATATATATATATATATATATGTTTGTTTGTTTATATTTATATATATACCAGTTAGCTTGGCACTGAAAAGATATTTTTATCCTATCTTGTCTTTCATGCTTTATAGGTGAAGAAAATGTAGGAGTAATGAGAAGCACAAATTTTTTTTTTGTTTATGAGAACAAATTTTGGTAAGTGAATATTAAATTAGCAATTGACTAAAAATTCCATATTGGGATTTTGAAATAATTGGGATTTGTTTATATTGAGAACAAATCAATATAGTGTAATCAAGTGGAAAAGAGGTGTGTCTCTCGTGTGTCGTCTGTCTGTCGGCTCGGCTCGCATTGCCGCGTCGCGCGTGTCGCTGCCGCGAAGACAACCCTATCTTTTTGCTACACGGATTTCTGAAGTCTATTCGCATTATTGACTTTTCACCTCCTCTAACTTCAGATTAATTGCTGAGCATCACAATTTATTTTCTGAGACCTTTGGGAGGTCTCCATTCTTCAAAGCATCCGAAAAATCATTCGTCATTCATACTTTCATATTTGAGAGTGTTGCACACTACACACCAGTGTTCGAAGAGTCTGCTCGGAATTCTGCTTCAATTCGAACAGAAGTGATTGGACTTTGTACCTTGGAACTCATTTATCCAGGAGGCCAGAAGCTTATAGGTGGGCAAATTTGAGTTTACGGGCACACGACTTGCTGTGACCTCGTCAGAGATTATTTTCCCTTATCTGCTGTGAAGATATCTTAACAGTTTAGACATTATTATTGTTGTAAGTCTTTTGTTAGTGTATTTCTATTTCCTTTATTTAACATCAAGTTGTGTATTTCGATTTGCTTCATTTAGCATCAAAGTTCCAACACAACAATGAAATGGGGTGAAATTGGACGAGAACTCAGTATAACCTACACAAAATTGGATTAATATACGGAGCTCAAGTAATCATTTACTGTTATACTATTCATCATAATAGTAAACTCTTAAACACTCATTATATAGCAGTAATATATATATATATATATATATATATGTGTGTTTGTTTGGGTCTCTCCGTATGAAAAATTCCTACAATGAGTAAGTACACATACAAGAAGAACGATAAAATTAATCTATACTTCTTGAAGAATTTGACATCTCATATTTTCAAATGAATTCTTCTATTAGTTTAGAGTGCATCAATTCGGCCGCTTCGCGAACTTTTCTTCGGTCCCAAAAACCATCTAATATTCGATTCCAGGTTCTCGTATCTGGAATGCATCCGTCGACCATCATTTCATCCATAATTCGAGCAGCTTTGTGCAAATCTCCTTTGCTGCAAGAACATTCTACAAGCGATTCAAAGGTCGTCGCCACAATAGATATGCCCCTACTACGCAAGCTTAGGTACTGATGGAAAGCTTGATTAAGATTACCCTCGGAACAAAGACCTTGAACTACTCGATTATGTATCCTAACATGAAGCCCCCAGGTCACACGGTTTGGTGTTATACCTGAAAGGACCATTTCATCAAGGAAGTTTGCTGCTTCCTGGAACTTGCTAATATCACAGAAGGCGTTGATTATTTTCGAGTACAGCCCTGCATCAGGTTTCAATTCTTGAAGCTTTATTCTATCAAGAATCTGAACTGCT
This sequence comes from Haberlea rhodopensis, assembly GCA_907163345.1. NCBI lineage: Eukaryota > Viridiplantae > Streptophyta > Magnoliopsida > Lamiales > Gesneriaceae > Haberlea > Haberlea rhodopensis. The sequence goes on along the minus strand of CAJQUN010000024.1, from coordinate 3,661,769 downwards.
GCTTGTACTTTACCTTCGCTGCAGAAACCATGAATTAAAGAACTGTAAGTTATCAAATTTGGAACTTGACGTTTCCGAATCATTCTCTCCAACAGTTTCATGGCCTGAGAAGTATGTCCGTTCTTGCAAAAACCATCAATAAGAGAACTATAAGTATACACATTGGGCTCAATGCCTTTGCTTTTCATCTCCTTGAGCAATTCCATTGCTTCATCCAATTTATTTGTCTGGCAAAACCCATGCACCAGCAAACTATAGGTAACAACAGAGGGTGAACAACCGTTGGCCTCCATCTCAAGCAAAAACTCTCTAGCTTCAAGATTTCTCCCAGATTTACACAGCCCGCAGATCAATGTTCCATATGTGTATGAATCCGGAATATGCCCACGTTTAGGCATCTCTCGAAATATCTGAAAAGCGGAATCCACAGATCCCCTGCTCTTGCATAGTGCTTTTATCAAAACATTAAGAGAAGCAACACTAGCTGGGATTCCTGTCCGCCTCATATATCGATAGAACTCAAACGCCATTTTTAGCTGACTTTCATCGACAAGAACTGAAAAAACTGTTACATAAGATTTTGCTGTGGGTTCACACTCGTACTCCTTCATCTTCCTGAAAACTCTCACCACTTCATGCGGCTTGTGCACCCTAGCATAGGCCCTCAAAACAGAGAGTATTATATTTTCAGTGATCTTACACTTCTCTGTTCTCATTCTATCAAGCAAATCCTCAGCTGTCATGAATTTGTTGGCAGAGAGTAATCGCTTGATCATTAAACCAAATGTGTTTTGGTCATGATGGAAACCATTAGAGTACTCTGCCGTAGCAGCATCAAATATTGAAATTGCTTTCTCCAGGTCCTTTTCAGAACAAATCAGTTGCTCAACTAGAGATGTTGTAACTTGCCGAGGCCACTTCATTATTGATCTGCTGCCCATCTCTATATGCCTTCCCTTTTTATTTGTTTTCTTGTAGTCTTTTTAGGACCCAGATTACTCACCTGCATCGCATACATAAATTTATTGAGTTGTTTATACAAATATTGTGGTTTTCTAAATGAGCACATTTTGCTTTCCGAATAAAACGTCCTTCTACGATAGGTTAGTAATCCAATTCGAGGGGGTTCATAGCATAAAAATAAATATTTTGGAATTGAATATATTTAAGAAAGTACTTTTACCAAATTCTCACACTAAATCATAGGGCACTTTGTCGGAGATGGGAATACCTGGGATATTATAAGTTTAGAGAAAGTAACTCAGACGTACAACATTCCAACTTCCAACGTTCATCTAGTACGGGTAAAAACCAATTGTGATTGATGTGTTGTGTTCATAATAATTATGACCTCAAAAAATGCACAAACATGATTCAGAAAACTAAGAAAAGTAGCCTTAGAAAAAATGACAGAGATATTCTAGTTGAACCAAATGACTGCTACATGAAGGAAATCTCTCGTCACCATATGTACCTCCCATAGGGGGCAATCATGATAACTTATCTGCCATGTTAAGATCAATGACCATTTTGAAGTAACATCCAACTCTTTTGCCTTTATCATCCCACTTAGATGATACAAATAGTTGATAGAGCTACCACCGATACAATATGCTTCCATGGATCATATGAACATGTTTTCTTCACAATACAAACAAATCTATGCTTACGTGGATCATCTGAACATGTTTTCTTCACAATACGAACAAAATCAATTTACAGGAACCAATGCTAACCAATATATAATTCAATCCACCACAAAAGGGTGACAAAGAGCTCAAATGTACTAGAATATAGAAAAATGATTTGTTTGCATTCAATGGTTGATTCCAGTGCCATCAGAAGGGATAAAATGTATGCTGATTATTTCATTATCCCAGGGTAAAATAAGCGTAGGGAAATCAAAGCCCTTGCGCAATGTCCCAAACATCATTTGGCAGTTATGCTTCATCATTAGTAAACAGAATAGAAGTTCACCAACTTAAATGTCAATATGAATCGAAGGAAGACAATGGGGAAGACTTCATCAACTTTTACCTGTATGGTACGTAGGAGAGAACGCCGTGAGATTGAAGGGAGCACAACGAGATTGAATCCCTAATTCTCTCCAATTTTAGTGCTCTGCTCCTCTTTCAGGGTCGGGTTTGTAAAATAAATATGGTGCGCCGGTTGGGAAAAAGTGCCCCTTTATCCCTTCTTTGTTTATAATTGTTTACATTTATTTTAACCAGCGATTTTTGGCACGCAATATATGTACATATAATTTTATGTAAATTTTAAAAAAAAAATTATATGATATAAAATTAAAATATAAATATGTAAGTACAAATATTATGTGATGATAATATTGTAATTGACTATATTAGGATAATTATTAAAAGTATCATCGATATTTCAGTCATTTTGCATGTTGGTGCTGTTTTCAGAAAGTTAATTCAAATAAGTCTGGCAAAAAATAATGTTTACAAAAAATACACTTAGGAGAAAATTATATTCACATAAGTCCACTTTTTAAAGAATTGGTTTGCAAAGGTCTTTTTTAGTTCCCAAAATATCATTAAGTTACAAAAAAAACTCTAAACCTAATTTCAGATTAACTCTTTACGTCATCTCTTTCCCTCTCTGCACGTAATATCTCCAATTTTTCGACGATTCTCAGATCATTATTTTATTCATCATCTTGTCGCCTCATCTCGTCGCCCCGACCTAAAATTTATTTGCTAAAATGTTATGCACATGAAATATGTTTGAATCGAAGCATCTAAATTTTCGTAGCATTTGGAATCTCTTTTGAATCGAAGAATATCTCGGACTACTCTGTACATATAATTTCTGGATCTGCTATGCACATTCCATAGTATGTGTATACTGTGAGTGTGTGAATTATAAATTTGAATACCGATGATAAATTATAGATAGCGAAAGTCTGTTGGTATGTGTTTTTTTTAAAAAAAATCTATCATGGCTTTGACTAATGCATATGGGTGAAGAAGTAAGGTATGCATTGGTGTCCGTGCTTGTTTGCTCATTTCCAAAATTTACAACCTGACAACAAGATATTGCAACGAAGATGACCCAGAGAAAAAGTAACTGGTGCACGAAAATTATAAAAAAAGTAACTGGTACACGAAAATATAACCTTGGTGCACGAAAAACTATAAAAAGTAACTGGTGCACGAAAATATAACCTTGGTGTACGAAAATATAACACCAATGCACGAAAATACAACACTGATGCACAAACTTTGTGTTAATTAACTGATGCACAAAATTTGCAAAAAACAAACTGGTGCACGAAATAAAATAACTGGTGCACAAAATTAAATGGTTCGTGCATCACTTACTTAATTGTATGGTTCGTGCATCACCCACTTGCGATTATGGTACGCGCATCACATATTTTTTCTATGTTTCGTGCATCAGTGACTGATTTTAATTTTCATGCATCAATTACTGATTTTCAATTTTCGTGCATCAGTTACTGATTTTCATTTTTCGTGCTGTTAATGATTTTCAATCTTTCGTGCACTAGTTTTTGTTAATAATTTTCGTGCACCAGTTATTTTTTATAATTTTCGTGCATCAGTTAATTTTTCTCTGGGCCATCTTCTTCGTTGCAAGTTTCAAGCTGTAAATTCTGAGAATGAGCAAAGAAGCACGTACTTCATTACTCATAACTAAAAAACCTCAAAAGGCAACAAACAGTATATATATATACACACACACACTTATACACATACACACAAATACTAGAATTGAAAAAAAAATCTGGAACAAAATGATAGAACGAAAAATCGAAGAGATGAAGAGAAAATCAACTGTAAGAAATCGTAACTAGCAAGAGAGATTTACGAGGAGATTTGAATCGCAGTGGTGAAGGGAAGAGCTCGAACGAAGTGCTGAAAGGAAGAGATTGCAATTTTCTAAGATTGCCGCCTTTTCTTGTTAAATGCACTTTTGTCATTTTAACCTAAAGTGAACTTAAATGATTGCAAGTTTTTTTCCTGGACTAGACCATGATAAATAAAGTTTCAATGTAATGTACCGGCCTGAACTTTGCCCTTAATGAATTCGTAAAATTTAGGCATTATTAGATTTTTGCTTGCCTTTTTAAACAGCACATAGGGCAGAGACATGGGTGAATATTGGGCCTATTATATTTTTGGCCCCAATCAAATCCTATTGATTTTTAATTCATTATTTCTAAGGAAAATTGAGGCCTTACCAATGGGAAAAACATTATTTAGCCTAGTCCAGCCTTTAAATCGTTCAAGTCCATATTCTGTCTAAAATGGACATTGCACGCAAAAAGACTCTCTTCTTCGACCTGAACAGACATTTTTTCTCAATCAGTTTCTGCTCACATCTGCTCACAACTCCATTTCACACTTGTTCAATTCCAAAATATGTAAGAAAAAAGTAACATGACACCAAAATCAAAGATGAATCTACCGTCAAAAGCTGCAACTGCTAAAAAACAGAAATAACATGCGACGAAATCTGGTAAGCACTAAATGAGTTTGGATGTTTCGATTAGGGTTTGTTATTAGATGTTTCGAAAACTGGTAAGCACCAATTTGATGACTTCGGTGCAGTTATCACGCGTGCACCACCTGCACCACCCTAGTAATCGATGCACATATCTATCCTCGATTCCTCGTGCACCACCCTCGTGCACCACAATAGTCTTGAGGTGCACGTATCTTATTAACACTTCGCACGCTCCAGCAGCGACCCATATATCTTATTAACACATCGCACGCTCCAGCGACATCTCATACATCATATTAACATATCGCACGCGGCACGCCTAACTGACAATCCAAATACAATAATGACACATCGTTCAACAAGCACAAGAGAAAATATATTTATTCAACCTTGTACGTCACTGCTTACCTTATCTCCATTACTGTCATTCAAGCTACCCTAATCTTGTCAAGAGGCTCGAGAAGGCTACATTAATTCCACAACCCAATATCAATGTTCATACGCATCCATCCTCAATGAAATAAGTAACTAAACTAGAAATATATTTCTGAATCAAAATCTAATAATTTACAGTGATCCTTAGACCAAAATAGTAGCATAATTCGATCCAAACAACGGTTTAATTGATCATAGCATCATGCATAAATTGGTTTCAAAACCAGTAGACTGCGTGGTTTTCAAACCAAAAGAAAAGGAACACGACGAGGGAGGATGAAAGTCCTACTAGCATTTCAATCTACCCAGACATGAAATGAGTTAAGCAAGAATCATTTCCAATAACACTCAACACAACATATTTTCTTCCCCACCCTTAATCCCTATCAGCAACCGATCGATGCAGCAGGTAAAACAAGGACAAGGTGCAGTAACAGTAACGATGCATTCATCCAACTAAATATTGACCAAATTTAAACATAACCCCACAAGACTATGTCACAGGCCATTTTTTGATTTACACAACAGCTCGCTCGATCGATGCAGCAGGGGAGGAAACAAAATCACAGTGAAGTATTTCATTCATCTAATAAAAACCAATCCTGCTTACAGATTATATTTTCTGAACAATATTCACGATATATATATAAACATCAGACTCTCCCAAAACAGCAGCTAAATGGAACAACAACAACAGCAGCAGCACATGAACACACTGGTTTGAACCTACCCCCACACCGAAATACGCACACAGTAGGGGGAAATATTGAAAAAATGAAGAAACATCGATATCATCTTCCAACGACCGATTTAATCAAACTAAAACGTAACCCACGGCATAGAAATCGATTTAACAAAGTCCAAAAATCTCCATTGTCAGCCGTGACAAAGATCGCACAATCCTCTCCCCAACAAGAAACGTCGAACAAGCTTCCAAAAATTCAGGGGAAGTTCAAATAAGATACAAAGTAAATTTATGCACACAAACCTGAACAAATCATGCTTCGAACAATGGCGAAAATCGCATCTTGCCACCGAGAAGAGGAACGGCATGAAGGGGAAAGAAAATAGGGTTATTTATCTAAATAATATATTTTTAAAAAAATATTTAACAAAATAACCTAAAATATAAAAATTTAAATTTTTAACCCAAAACGTCTTGACGTGGCCAATTTGAAAAGTTGGTCACGCCAACTTTTGTTGTTTTTTTTTTTTTTAATTCAAACATATTTCCTTTTTTTTGTTTAATAAAAAAAATTAAAATACAATAAATAAAATATAGAAAGCAACTACTACTTCTGCACAGTGATTAAATATTCACTTACTGTAAAAAGTAAGAAACTCTTAACCAATATAAAAGCACTGCCATCTGCAAAAGTCCATCTCAAGTTTTCTTAACATATTGAGTTGTGCATGAGTGTACCTATGAGATGTCATTTTCTAAATCAACACAAATAAATATCAAACAACACATGTGATATATATTATACCATTAAGAAAATGACACATCCTTATTTTTTTCATGAATTATTTGGGGGCTTAGTTATTTAATCATTATTAATTTTTAAAAAAATCACAACAATACAATAGTTATAAATTTTTTAAAATTACATTTAAGTAACTCAAAATCAAATTGTGTTTCTTGGTGAATTTATAAAAAATAAAAAAAATATTGAAGAAACGCATGTTAGTCGTGCATTTGTTGAATTTCATTTCTTTTCCGTCAAATTCTGTTTTTAAATTTGGTTCAGGGTTTATTAATGTTTGGGTTATTTGGATAAGTTTGAATATTAAAATTAAAATTTATAGACATATACAACTGAAAGAAAAATAAAGGCTTGAAACAGTTGAAATAATATTTAAAGCAAATTTTTATTTTGATATAAATAGTATAAACTGAATTGATATTTATATTAACCCTTAAATATATCTTTCAGTTCCACAATCACGTTTATGACACTATCATCTTCTAGATGACTCTACTAATCATATTGGGTTGATTTATGAGTTGTGCACAAACCAAGTTCATACAAGTATTTCCCCATACTAGGCCCGCTGGATGACTCCTGAAAGATTGTTACTCGTGTATGGACTTGGTAGTTGCTTTTACATTAAGCGAACATTTAATCACTGTACAGAATTGGTAGTTGATTTCTATATTTTATGCATTATATTTTAATTTTATTTTTTTTATTAAAAAAAAGAACAAATGTTTGAAATTTTAAAAAGAAAAAAAATATCAAAAGTTGGCGTGACCAACTTTCTAAGTTAGTCCCGCCAACTGGGTTGGCGTGACCCCTGAACACGCCAACCCAGTTGACGTTTTGGGTTAGAAAATTAAGATTTTATATTTTAGGTTATTTTGTTAAATATTTTTTAAAAATAGGTTATTTAGATAAATAACCCAAGAAAATAGGTGTATTTTCAAAATATTACAAAAAAAAAATATTTTTTTGTGAAATACAGTAAATTGAAATTATGCTACCTAAGTACCGTAATTCGTTTGTTTAAGTAACGATTTCATATTATTATTCTTTTACAAAAATTAAGGTGAAATCATTACATTGAGTAACGAATTCAACTGTTGAATTATACTTAAAGTAACGAATTCATGATATAACATACTATATAATTATATATAATATTAATAATTCTACTTATATAATAATAATTATTATTATTATTATTATTGATCACACGAAGAGCATAATATCATCCTGCACGGGGTAACCTGTCCGAAATTTTCAAGTAAAGAATTGCAATAGTTTCTTAGATGATTTTCGTGTTACATTTTTTTTAAATCATACAATCTTTTTTTATGTGGCATTCTTATGCACTTATTTCATTACGTTGGATTAAACATTACAAGGAAACACACTAGGCCAAACTTCATGTAAATGTAACACTTGAGTTGCATACTTACAATGTGTCACGTTAATTTAGAATAATAATTATAAATCCGGGGCATAACATGCCCTCGATCATGGCCTGTCCAACTGATAACTTCTGTGTTCGATATACGCTGTCATCCATCAAATTATAATAATATATAATATAATATTATTATTATTATTATTGTTCATTATAATAAATAATAATAATGAATCTCAATAATCATTATTAATTATCATAAAACATTATAATTATTAATTATTGTAATCTACAATTCTAAGTATGATTATTATAATTATAATAGTTATAATAATTATATATAATAATTCTAATTTTATATAATTAAATATAATATTAATAAGTCTAGTTACATATAATTATACATATACATACGTATAAGGATATATTAAATATAATTTTCAACATTTTTTTAATATTACATTATTATTATTATTATTATTTTACTTATTATTATAATTATATATATCATTATAAATAATGATATAATTATATATATTATAATTATAATTATTGTACTTATTAATATAATCATATATACAAAGTTGAATTTGTTACTCAATATAACGAAATCATCTTTTGTTGAATTTTGTTTTTACTTTTTTTGGCGAAAAACTAATTTTTTTTTTCAGAATTCGTTTCTTCAAGAAACGAATCGAATTACCCTAAAAAGCTAAATAAATTTCAAGTCACGGTAATTTGATAGGGGAGAGAAATCGTGTAAGGTGAGAGGGAAAAATGGAGGGAGGGAGTTTATATTATTATTTAACCTAGCTCTAGATTAGAATATTAGATCCCACCATAAAAACAAGGGGAATTTGTGGCTAAGTATCATACCCAAATACTATTTGCAAATAAATCTCTATTTACAAATGTTTATAAATAAATACTTGGTGGAAAATTATTTATTCATATAAGTTCACTTTTTAATTTTTTGTTTTAAAAATGTATTTTTTCATTCCCTAACCCTTACTTTTTTGCATTCTCTCCTTATTTTTGCATTATCTCTCTTTTATCTTCCTTTTGGCAATAATTTTTTTAATTAAAAAAAAATTGACATGAAAATTTAAAAAATAACTGGTGCATGAAAATTTTAATTTTTTATGCACCAGTTAAAATTTATGCACTAGTTAAAAATTCAGGCACCAGTGTAAAGCCATCACCAATGCATAGTCATGTACCAATGTATAGTCATGCACCACTGTAATGTCATGTATGAATTTTAATTTTCCATGCACCAGTTAAAATTCACACACTAGTTAAAAATCTATGTACCAGTTAAAAATTCATGCACCAGTGTAATGTCATGCACAGAGTAATGTCACGCACCAGTGTAAAGCCATGCACCAATATATAGTCATGAACCAATGGTTTTACACTGGTGCATGACATTACATTGATGCATGACTTTACACTGGTGCATGAATTTTTAATTGGTGCATGAATAATTAAAATTTCCATACATGATATTACACTGGTGCATGACTATACATTGATACATGACTATACATTAGTACATGGCTTTACACTGGTGCATGACATTACAGATACATGACATTACACTTGTGCATGATTTTACACTGGTGCGTGGATTTTTATATTGGTGCATAACATTACACTAGTGCATAACTTTCATTCAGATTTTGCAACCTTTGATGAGCGTTGCAACTTTTCATGGAAAATCTCTTACATAATGGCGTCTTCTCATTATGTCATTTGGACTAATATATGTACCTTTTGAATTAAACATAAGTTTCTATCAGATTAACAACACAGAAAGAAAGATAAATATGAGCATCTGCATTCATATTTCTGCAGAAAATTTCTCGAGTGTTTTTAAAAATTTGTGGTTTAAATAATTTGTGATTTGAAGTGATTTATCTTTGAAAACAAATTGCAACAAAAAACATAAGCATCTTTGCAGAGCAATATCATTTAATAACAAAGAGTTAAGCTCTTCCCTCAATATTCAAATCATTTGTTTCTTTGTCTATTATTGCCCAAAGATACACGTATAGAAGTTATACCAACAAAATTCTCATAATAATAAGATTTATAATGGATGTGCTAGTCGTCTTTTTCCATCATATTATTTGTCATGTAAAAATATTTTATGTCATATAGGAAAATATGTGCTATCTTCTCATAATTCCCAAATATCTCAAGCAATAACTTATTATAGTTTTTTTTTGTTTTTCATCGTAATTCTTGAATGGTTGTGACGATGTCGGTTGGTAGAACTATATAATAATCATAAAACCCTATGATGCGATGGCTTGCAATTTTTACTAATGAAATGTACACTTATCAGATAGACCTGTAGGGAATGTGCATTAATAGGGTTTTTTTAAAAAAATAATTCAAAAAAATAAAAATAATTCAAAAATACCCCAATTAAACCTCAATTATAAAATCATTACAAAAATACTCTAAACAGTCACAACGAGTGACCGCCACTGGGCCTGCCGATAGTAGTGACGGCCCCTCACTTTTTTTTTATTTTTTTGAATTTATTATTAATTTAATAAATAATAATGGAAGAGCCGATCGGTTCAACTGTCGACTGATTCACTAATTGAACCAATTTTTTACTGGTTCAATCATGTTCATTTTCTTATGAGAAATCTCAATTGTTGTCCATTATGTAATAATTATATTTATAAAATTTATTATTTCATACCCTAAATTTATAAATAATTAGGGCTAAAATTTATGAATATTCTTTAATATAATTGCTAAAAATAATATAATGATGTTTATTAAATTAATAATAATAACAATGTGATGCATTCAATGCTGATGAAATTATTCAAAAAATATTTATTATAATATTAATAATAAATTAAAAATTAAAAAGTGAGGGGCCGCCACTACTACAGGCGGCGCCCCTCATGCATAAAATAGCCGCCTACATTCATTGTGACGGTTTAGGGTATTTTATAATTAAGGTATTTTTGAATTTTTTTTTTTGAATTTTTTTTTTTAAAAAAAAAACCGCATTAATAGGGAAATTATTTATGCAGAAAACGAAATATTAATGTACCACAACCCCTCCAGAAAACGAACCTCCCCTTTTTTTTTATAAACCGAGATGAATCTATATCAATTAAAGTTTGTTCATACCCTCAAACTATGCTACATAATTAAAATAGCTGTATTTAAAATCTTAAATAGTTACCATATCTTAAATATGATGTTAGCCCTATTTTTACTTTTTCACAAAAATACCTATTAATATAGTTTTTTTTCTAGACGCACTCGGAATCCTACATTCTTTCTTTGAATTGACTGCAATTTTCACTCCGTGAATGTTACATTACCTTATCTCAAGGAATCTTCAAGGCAACAACTGAGAATCAATGATCGCCTTACTTCATCTTAGGTTTTCCTCGAACTTTCCAGCCCTTCCCCGACACCTAAATCGTATGTATTACAGGTAAAAATGCAGTTTCACCAACTTTCAAGTAAATTTGCTGGCTTTCGATTACTTTAACCAACGAGTAATGCATAGTAAAAGCAGTAAAAAACACTACTTCTAGGTCTAAAAAACATTAAAGATATAATCAATGTAACAAAGGATGTAATTAAAACCTCTGAGTCACGGAAAATTTAAAATGATACCACTAGAAGTTGCAACTTCCAAGAAAAAATGATGCATACTAAAAAACCCATATAAGTAAAACCATCACTAAGAATATGAATTCATGAAAAAAGTGAATTTATTGCAAGCACCAAATCCAGTACCTGTTGATGAAAAACATATAACGATGTACAAAACCAACGCCTAGCATAAAAGTCAGCCAACTGATCATCCAATATCAACAGAACAAAAAATTCAGACATAACATATAGTCCTTTTTCGCAGAAAGGATTGAGGATGATTTTTCCTTATTTAATCAGAAGAAATGAAACACAATTAGAGGTTGTATGGAAATCCATTCAGGGAAGGGTACGTTGATAAAGGGGCAAACCACCGAGTCCTTCACGCTCAGCTCTCTCTTTTTTAACCTGCAGTCATATTATGAAGGAAGAAATAAATATTATCCAGTACAAAGTATACAAAAATAATAAATTGGGAGCGGAAGCAAATTAAGAACCATACTGACAAGAAGGGTATTGGGCTATTGACATGAAAACTAATATAATTTGATTTGGTTATTTACTCCCCCACTTGGGTTCAAAACCAGCGAGGCATCTTAGCCAGTATCATTTGCCAATTTGCATCTCATGTTTACATGCAAAACATATCAGAAGTATACCGGCGAGAAAAGGCAAATAGAGTCATGATAATGATATATTTTGCAATAAACTGATGGATAAAGGAAATGAGACCCTGATGATAATTGAAAAAATGTAGTACTTCGACTCCGTTCTAATGATAGTTTCACACTAGGCACAAGAACACAGTATACAAATACTTACAAGAGCTAACATCTCCTGAAGATAGCTCCTATATGGTGTCTGCATAGCCTGTCAATATGAATAAAATCAAACAGTTGAATTAACAGCACACACAGAATATTATATAATCTATAACTGATTTAATCACTCTATTGGCAGCGCACTGGAAGACGTTAGCTGGAAAACTAGCAGTTAGATAAGATTTTTCACATTGATATAAAGTATATCAGGATTCATCTATAAATATGTAAGAAAAAATAAGAATCACGGCAAACAATTTTATTAATAAAACGTACTTAATCCTAAAATATTGAAATCTGAGATACGCTTCCAGACCTCTCACTGCAAGTCAAAAATAGCACAAGAAAAAAAACCGAAAGGGAATTTCTAGCATGCAATCTATGGCATGGACACTTAATATAGTACCACTCGATACCATCATCATCAAATGAAAGAACAGGAAAAGGTTCTTATATGTACAGAATAGGAATGGACAGTCTTCTTCAAGTGAACTCAATCTAATTCGCATAATACAGTGTCCCTTTCTGCATCCACATCAATAATGGAGGATTTTGTGAATTTCAGCTGTGCTGCACCATGGTGCATGAAAGTGGATAAATAAACATTGAGTAACAGTGAATTTGATAAAGGGTGGGTCCGTTTGTGATTGGTATCATATCAGAAGAATAGCTCACGTTTGGCACTGCGCAAATAAAGAACAAGAATGCACCACATTCTCTCCAAAATAAACAAGCATTTTATAGACGTAGTGATGATTAAAAAAGGTGTTTAAAGAATATTGTTTTGTACAAATGAAAAAGCATAAAGAAAGAAAACACATAGAAGTCTCTAATTTTAAGAAAAAATAAGGAAATGTGATGAATAAAAATATCATACATGGTGAAGGTGTTTCACTTTCCAATCCAACCACATAATTTTTTCCAAAAAATGGAGATTGATGCACGAGGATCAAAAGACCTATATTTCACTTCTCAAACCTAACATGCAAATTTCGTGAGAAAAGATAAAAGACTCATGCATGTGAATCAGAGAACCTTTTTAGACATGATCGAAGGAACTCTAGTAATCCAACCCAATGATAGGGATACTTGGTAGCTTCTCCACAACCCAACAGAGATATAGAAATAGAAGACATCTGCTCCACATGTGGACAATCATTTACACTTACTAACCAACAATGGTAACTTAGGTGCAGATTAATATAAATCAGAAAGAACTTACAAAAAAATCTATCAATAACTGTTTTCAAATTTCAAAGGGTCCACAGCTTAAAATTAGTTTCTGTCACGGTAAGTTGAAAAGTAACAGTCAACCAAGTTTTCAGATTATCGCTTAATTTCTGCTTCTCCGTGGCTTCAAGTAAAAAAAATCGTCAAGAATATGACATGCACACAGCACACATACTCATGATAGTAACATTCTCCAATAACAGAAATTTCTCAAATAAGACTCTTTGTTAGAATGGCAGTTTAAGCAACTAAATTGAGGGACAAACATAACCAGGCAAACAGGCTTAGCTTAATATCATTTTCCTTCAACAATCATATCTGTGGGAAGCTGGAAAATTCAAAGAACACAGCAGTATAAATATAAAGGAATTCAGAAAAAAACTATCAAATCCATTAAATATTTTAAAACAAAATCAACAACTACTACTTTCAGACAATCCAAACACATTTACCACAAGATCAGACCTCATTCAGAAATGACAGCTGTTAAGGTGACACAAACAAAAAATTATACTAAGCTAAATATTGACCTGAAGTTCTTCAGGAAGTTCTTCGTGCTTCATGGAGAGGTCTATTGCGCGCTTCAGGCGCTGATTTCTCGCATCGACGATCTCTCTCGGCAGCCGATTTAGTGCCTCCTTTATATCCAGATCGTACATCGGATCGTACAAATCATCATATCGAAGCCCTGATTTAAACAACAGCAAACAAATATTAAAAAAGAAAAAAGAAAAAAACGCACGCGCATATGTAAATCTTTGTAAGCACCAAATTTTCTGAGGCGATAGGAGATGGCTTTCATGTGCATAGCGGCGAGGGAGTTGCGCTTGGGGTCGACGAGCCATTTGGAGAGGGCGGACAACATTTCTTCACAAATCTCTGCAGCTAATTGCAGTTAAGCTTCGTGTGAAAGATTTGGTAAATGAATCGAATTTTTGGAGAACTGCGGTGGGCCGTATGTTCCAAACTTCATGAACCATTAGTCAAGCCTATCACCCAGATTAGTTACTTGGCCCATATCATTGAAATGGGATCCACAAAAATGTATATTTTTTGTTTGTTTTATAAGTTAGTTAGGTTGAACTATAAATTATAAAAGAATAGCAGTACCATAAAAACAACTAACTAGTTTTGGTATTACCATCTGAATTCTTTTTTAAATTTGTCTACGAATCGATCAAAATTTACAAAAAAACAATAACCAAATATAATTTAAACCAACTTGAAAATAAATAAACAAAACTATTTGATGCATATATAATTATTAATAATAATCTTAGATATAAGTACTGATTCATTTTTTGATTTGTCTGAGGATTGGATCCGAACTTAATTATTTTCTGGTATTTCTAATATAATTGGGCCAATTGGACTACTTAACCAGCCCCTACCCGTATATAAAGCCCGAATAGGTCTAATGGAGCTCCGCCTGAACTCTGCAGATAAACAATTCGCAAGGATATTTCACACACACGGACCGTACAATATCCACACACAGTCCCGATCCAAATCCAAACTGTTCGTCGACCGAGAAAGAGCGCTTCTTCTTCGCCTTCGTCTTCTCTGAAATTTCAAATTTCTTCGTTAAATCTTGAAATTTCGTAGATCCGAAGAATGTCTGGAAAAGGGGCTAAGGGTCTGTTAACGGGGAAAACTCCAGCGTCAAAGGACAAAGACAAGGACAAAAAGAGGCCCATCTCTCGCTCCTCTCGCGCTGGACTTCAGGTTCAGTCTTGCTTTCTTTATTTATCTTTTCCGGGGAAAATAGAAACGACTCCGACGTTATTTTATCCACGTTCACTTTGTTTTTGTTTCATTCGTTGGTATTTTCTGTTTTTGTATTATTTTTCTTGGTTATTCTTGCTTTTTTATATGGGTCTGTCTTTTTTTTTGCCTTGTAAGTTCATTGATGTTGGAGGAGGATGGGGGTTAAGGGGTTTTTCTCTAGTTAAGTTGTGTTCTTGTTTACAACTTAGTGGGAAAGAGTAGTTTTTTTCGTTTATTGAATTTTTTATTGGTATTGGTATACTTGAATGGAGTTATTTAAGAGCAAATTGTTGTTTATACGCGTAGTTGGGATTGGAGAAAACTGTGAACTTAGCTGACATTAGAGTCTCACAAAAAATATTTATTGCCTCTTAGTCATAGCCCGTAAAGGCGTATAAAGCATGTGCATAAGCTCAAGGTTCCGCGAGATGCAATTTTCACCCCTTGAGATATGCCGAGGCTGACATGATGTTGGTGCGCCTTAATGGCACAAGGTGCCTTTTAAGATCCTTACATTCAATGATTGAATATTTTAAGTTCTATGTAACAATGTTAAATAATAATCATTTATATGTGTTTGCATTTTAAAGAATATTTTGTTTGTTATTGTTCAATTATTTTTAAATTATATCATTTTCCACGTGATATTATTTCCTTCATTAACCAAAATGTTATAATACTATTACACGATGTGCTTCACTTCGATGAGGTGCACACTGCATGCCTTGAGTTGCTTCTTGATATTAGGCTCCAGGGCACATACACGTGTTAGTGCTCTTTACCCCGTTAATAACAATGCTGAAAATATTGGATTATCAAGGGTTATAAACTTATAATGGAATTTCATAATTTTTGGTAGCTTTTAGTGATTGGATATATTATTTGTGCTATGATTTTACTAGTATGTACCTATGTGGAATGTGGGTCTGAGAGTGGGTTCTTGCATATATGAAACCCAAAATTGTATTAAATGTTTTTTGAGTGTAGCGAATGTTGTATATAGGCAATGAATAATTGATAGTAGTTGATTGTTTTGGTATCGATCTTTCACGTTTGATTCATTTCAAGTTTGTGACAGTACTTATAAAGAATATGTGTATTCTAGGACATAAAAACAAATTTCCTTAAAAAGATGATTGACAACCACAAAAGAATACGACCGTCTTCATCTTGTCGCAATACGGAAGTATAGATTAGACTGCCGATGATTTGTCTTCATTTGAATAGGAAAGGGAAACATGTTTAACTTACGAGTTTAATGACAGCACTTATTTATTTGTACCGGCTCAGGAGAAATTTTTAAAAAAATTATTTTTGTTAGCTTTGTAATGAGAATCTAGTAGATATCACTTAATTTTACATTTCTGTAGTTCCCTGTTGGCCGAATTCACCGGCTCTTGAAGGAGCGAGCTACAGCTCATGGTCGAGTGGGTGCCACAGCTGCTGTCTATTCAGCAGCAATTTTAGAGTACCTAACTGCAGAAGTATTGGAGTTGGCCGGTAATGCTAGTAAGGATTTGAAGGTGAAGCGTATCACACCTCGTCATTTGCAGCTGGCAATACGTGGTGATGAGGAACTCGATACTCTTATCAAAGGAACGATAGCTGGTGGTGGTGTGATACCACATATTCACAAGTCACTCATCAACAAGTCATCCAAGGAGTAGAATCCATACCCTTTGTATTGTTTTCTTGTTCTTGAGTAAGCAGAGTTTACAGTTGCGGGCGCAATTCAAGATTTGGGCTTAGGGTTTCGCCATTTAAATATATTAGTTGATTTCCTTATGTTATGAAGAAGTTAGGAGTTTACGGCTTCTGTTTCTTTGTCCAGTTTAGAACTCTAGGGAAACTTACTTTTGCGAGGTGGGCAGTGTTTGTTTTCTATAATGTGTGGTTTTGGTGACATTACTTAACCTGTCAATTTCATATGTAATATTGCATGCATTTGTTTCTTTTGGTTAGATGAATTGCAGGGATAGCAAAATTCCAAAGTAATCCGATTTGTTTTTAATTAACTTTTTAAAAAGAATATTGGTTATAACGGTTTGTTTCGTTAAGTTTGATTCGATACCAACTGGATTAATCAACTGTCGATGCTTACTTGGAACCATCCGATCTAATAGTCATACTTGGTTGAATGATTGTTTTCATATCTTGCCAAAACCGATTAAATAGTCACAGTTGATTGAATGTTTATTTTCGTGTCTTTGTATGATCAGGGATTTCATGTAGATCCATTTCCAGGTATCGAAACTGCTCTAATCTCTAATTCCTGTATCGTATCAATTTCGCTTAAAAGACTGATACAGCTGAATACATTTTCCAAAATCAAGGTTCACCGCCTTTAAACCGAATTGCATTGTTGGATGACTGATATTGACCAGCCCTTTCAACTGTTTAAAGCTGAGATATGATGCCTACGTGTGGTAGATTCGCCAATTTTCTCACATAGCCAAACTGGATTCGACAACCAGAGGATGAAGTTTTATTACACAGCTGAAACCTTGGGAACCTCTAATAGGAATTCGTCAATTTCATCGATCCATGCATTCTTTTCCTTTGCTGGATATATAGTTTTAAGTGCTTTCCACACAGCACTGTTACTTAACTCATATATTAATTAATGTTTCACTGCAAATGATCTCACGTTTTGGCTACACAAGCACGATCCCAAGTTCCATTAAACCTTTTGAGTTGGGTCACGTGAAACCGGGTTAGTGTCATAAAAAATGCAACAATAACGAATAATAAAACATTACAAACGTAATTAAAGGGCATCTCTTAGAAAACTGAAGCAAGTTAATTGGACTTGCATGCTCCACAATAGCAGCCATTTCAATTCTTTTGACACATCTCTACCATAATTGAATTTTAATCGTCGATCAGCATGACACAATAATTAATCAAGAAACTGGATCCAAGTAGCTATTTCTTTGTTTGAGATTCGGTAATGAACTTGGAAACCACATAGCAATCGGGTGGAGTAATGTTTGTATAATAGTTGCGGATCGTTTCCGTGATTTCAAACCCAAATTTCTTGTAGAACTTGATGGCATCCTCGTTGTTCGTTTGCACGTGCAAATAGACCTCACCAATATTCTGCTTCGTGCAAAGATCAAGCACGTGATTCAACAACCTCGAACCTACGCCACATCATCTAATGAAATTAGGACATATCAAACAATTCTTCTTCCGATAATGATACTGCAGATACAGCAAAAGAAGCGGGCGGCACCATTCGGACATGGATAACAAGTAATTGCTGAAATACAAACCATGGAAATATAAGAAAGAACGAACATAACTGTACACAAAATTCCCGTTATTTGACCTAAAGGCCAGCATCCACCCTTTTGTAACCAGAGGGCTAAAACTTTTCTTAATCTTCCTTACATTAGATTACAATCATGACTTGTTAATCTATACAGGTGAAAATAGTTTAAGATAAACGTGACGATAAATGTTTCTTAAATTTCGATTATAATCAAATTATACCAAAGATATATGGAAATCTTAGTAAGTTCATACCTGATTCCAAAATATTTTCAATGCTTTTAACAGCATTGTTTATCAGGAGAAGGGGTGTTACTTAAAACTGAAATATAGCTTTGTTTTATTGTGGATAGATATACTAAAATTTTACCACTTCCACTCTTTTTGTAGTAACAACCAATTACGGTATACGGTCGAGACAAATAATAAAATGGATCGATCAAGGTTAACATAAAATTCCCATAGCTTGACTTATGTGCCCCTACGTCGAAACAAAATTGTACACAAGTACGTTTTGGCTAAAACACATTACTGCTGTTTTTATGATTCTTTTCACCAGTTTAGTGTAGCCAGGACATTAATTTCCGAACTTTTTAGAAGAAAAATCAAATGGAAGAGGATCAGAATACTTACCAACACCCAACCCACGGTATGGAGCCAATACACCCAATGTCATAATGTATACACAAATGGCACCACTGTCTTTCTTCTCAAGACGGCATGCAATGGATCCCACACATATGTCACTGTAATAGGCTGAATAAAAGAAAATCTCACAGTCAGAAATGCAAGTATAATCTCCCATGGGCCAAGATTATCATGTCTGCGCGAGTATAGCTTTAATTTTTAAGCAACGATTACCAGTATTTTTCCAGTCTAAATTCTTTATATTTTTGAAGAACGATCACAAAATTTGCATTTCCAGGCACTGATTCTTCCAGTTATGTTCCTAGCAGATACCTTACTGGGACAAAGTTGGAGTACTTGTAATCAATGGTTCTATTAGCTCAGTTACCTTTAACCTTGCGCTCTGAGTTTCCACTGCATTCATTTCCATCCCTACAATTACCTCTCTGGAACATAATAGCATTTCTTTTAGTTACATAACAGCAAACTTACCTTCTTGGAATGCTGGTTATGTTCTTAGTTACCAATATACAAATCCAAGCATAGGTGGTGCGGGAAGGAGAATTGTCCTCCATGAACTCATACCCCAACCCAATGTCCTCCATTATGCAAACTTCATTCAATGTTTTCACAAATAGGCAATTATGGGAGTTTTCCTATCTTCTTGCCACACTCCATTCCATCATATATAAACTTGAATGCAAACTGCTCGTACACTAGTTCAGGCTCCAGGGGAGATGGAACAACAATCAGCTAAAAAGTTCATTACTAGTTGAACTAGATGCGTCATGGCTCATGTATGTGAGAATACTAGGTAACCATGATTGTTACACTCATTGAGGATCTCCTTTCTGTAGGCTTTCAGGGGTATGGAATCATTGGAATTCTAAAGCTATGTGATATAAGGAGATACGTTCCACATATATCATTGAAACAGTTATGTTAACGATTAGGAAATAGAAGAAAAATACCAGAAACCTGTTCTTTTTTTTTTTTTTTATAAGAAAAGGTACACGTTAATGATGATAAGACATATTCATATAGTTGGAACATAATGCATCCGCTTACAGCAATAGTAAACGTTTTACAATTCCTAGACAAGCCAATGCGCACGCTCATAGTCATAACGATCACAAAAAAATCCTGTCAAAAAGTTAGAATGAAAACCAGCCAAAAAAGTGAAAAGTCAGTGTCCCTCACTTGTCAACATAAGTCATGCCTTAATCAAGAAAATAACAGCAAAAACAATGTCTTTATCGTTACAAGGAAGAACAGAGAATAGTAAGTTAAACAAATCGAACTGATAAATCACATTTTTCCCAATCATAGAGACATATAAACACAATTTTCGACTTCTTACTCAATATATGTCACAGCAACAAAAGAAAGTGAAACTAATCCCATCACAAAACGAGAAACCATAAGTAAAGACGAACCTAATTTGGTAAATTCACCGGAGGTGAGGGCATCTGCATAATATTTGTCGTTGTATCGAACAGGGAAAAGAGCAGTGTTGAGCTTTTTCAATTGCATCAGATTCTTGTCCCTCACACCGTCCACTGAAATCGGAATTTCTCGCCATCCTATCCCCATTATCACTACTTAATTTCCCTCGTCTCAGAGTAAGTTATCTGCAGAACGATATGAAAACAAGAGAGCTAAATCTCAGAGTATACTTGTCAAATATGCGTAGACGAAGAGATTGGAGAGAAAGTGTACATTGCAGGGGAATAAGGTGCTGCTGAGGAATGGCGGAAGATATAGCAGAGGGCGGCCGACAAACGATGAAAACTGAGGCTGCCCGGTCAAGCACACGATCGGACAGGACAGGATTCAGATCGTATTACACCGGTCTCGATCGGTTCCGATTTGGACCGGTTCCAAACCGAAATTGGTATGTCCTTTTATTTTTTTTCAGTCATAAAATTTATATTTTGTTATTATTGAGTCAATATTTCAAAATAACAAATTTATTGATGAAATAATAGATGAATTGGAATGAAAAAACAAATAATTTATTGAATTCGAAAAGTTTTCAATGTAAAATAATAAACATTTGAAATTTGCTTTAAAAAATACATTATTTATCATAATTTATTAATATTGTCTTCGCAAATTATTATTCTTCTTCGGAACTTTTGTTGCCGAACTCGTGGACTCCTCTTTTTTATTTCTTCGCTCAGCATCGAACCAATATTTGAGCAATGTTAGCATGCATAATAAATCTGCTTTAAGAGAAGTTCTTTGGTCTCCAATTATTCGGCCACAAGTTGAGAACGCCGACTCAGATGTGACACTAGATGTTTGAGCAGCAAAAACATCTCTAGCCATTTTGGCTAAGATAGGATATTGTCGAGCGTTTGCCTTCCACCACTCCAAGACGTCAAAATTCTCATTTGTTATGAAATTTTGACCCAAAAAGAACTGTAACTCATTCGACGTGGTTGTTGTCGATCCGCTTCCTCTCAACATTTTTCTCCCTATACTTCTCAGCAAATTAATCCCTGAACTTCTTGATTGAGTGGTATATTCTTACTCCGCTACTCTCTATGATGATGATCCTATTACCTATTGAGAATGATATAAAACAAACATGTTTCGGAGAGAATGTTTGATTGACGTCTTTTGATCGTCGACATCCTCATCCAAATTTTTTTGGTAATATTCAAAAAAAGCATCAAATGAGGAGATGCCTTGACTAGGATCTAAAAAGTAGACAGGCAATGCACATATGATATGTTTTCCCCATAGTTTTTAAATTTTATCTCCATAAGATTAACAAATTCTGTCAAATCATCATATTCTCTACATTCAGTAAATTTAAAAAATATGTTAAATACAAGTGGAAGAAAATAATGTGAAGTGGGATAAAAAACATCTGAAAAACGTTCAGTTGCATATTTAAAGGTAGATAACAAAGCAGTACTTTGAGTAACAAATTCTCAATCATTAGTAGTCAATAAAATACTATCATCGTTGTCAGGCATTTGATAGCTATTATAGAAAGAAGTTAAAGCTTCCTCATAAGGTAACATAGCAGCTACACATGCGACGCACAGAATTCCAATGAGTTACAATGGGTGGTGGGAAAATAGTATACCTAATAGTTTGACTAGCACCCGTATGTTTCCATTCACGTTTAATTCTAGTTTGTCTTAACCATTGACATATGTTTTTTAGTTTGGCATTACTTTGACATTCTGTATCTTCATAGCCAAATTTTACAGCTAAGTTAATTATATAACATGCACATCTAACATGGAAAAAAACACATTCAATCATTGGTTTTAATTGTATTTTAGATCACGTATTGCTGTTGTATTATTAGATGTATTATCAAGTGTATTTGAAAATATTTTACCAACAATTCCATAAAATTTACAAGTATTATGAATAATTTTAGCAATTCAAACTCATGTATGTGATTCATGTAATTCATCAAGTGACGATATTCGTTTTTGCATGCAGCATTATCATCTATACAATGACATGTAACAATAAGAAATGATTATTGTTTAATCTGTAGTTAAACTAAATCTACAGTTTAAAGATGAAGGATGGCTAATTAAAGATTGTCGATATTCAACATAAACATTCATACAATTTTCTTTTTAAAGTGTGTCTCGGAAGATTTTTAATAAAAGGTTAGACTAAAGAATTATATTCAACAAAACCATCACGCTCGACAAACAAAATGCAAGTTCACATCTAACAATTAAACGAACAAGTGCATTCCGGTTTATAACTGATGTTAAAACAAAATTAGATCCAGTTTGAGTATTAATTTGAAGTTGTGTTGGTTCCCTACCTATACGTAGTAGAGTAACATCATCAAAATTATATTTTTTTACTAAATGTTTTTTAAAAGTTCACGTGCCCCCGGAAGAACAACCGATTTTATAATTATAAGTTGTTTTACAAATTTTACAAACAACGAAAGAGTCGTTCGTACCTGGTTTGGTGACAATATCAAAATGATCCCAAACTTTGCTACGTTTGGTACGGTTACTCGGGCGACTAGAGGCAGCGGTAGTAGTTCCGGATGAAGCGACGGGATTTTCTCTAGCGACGAGTTCAGGAACCATTTCCTCATCTTCCGCAACTTCCGAAGCTTGCATTTCATCAAGAATATCGACGATATTGGCAAAAAAATCATCACCTACATCGAATATAGGTGGTGGATTAGAGGGACCAACACGACCATTACAATCAATAGAAGAAGATGCCATAATATTTTTGGGAAAATATTAAGAATTGTACAACACCAAACAAGTGATAAGAATATTATAAAAAAAATTGATATGAGAGTTGTAAGATTAAGAAATTGTATGAGATTGTGAGTTGTAATATTTTGGGGGTTTAAGGGGCAATTTTTTTTTATAAATAAAATTATGCCCAACTGCTGTATAGTTTTAATTTTTTTATAAATAAAATCATGCCAACTGCTGTATAGTCGTTGGGCATGAATTTTTTCCAACCGCTACATAGCCGTTGGGCAATATATAGCTTTTTTTTAAAAAAAATGCCTACCGATTCCGGTTTCATATCGGAATCGGTCCGGTAGTTCCATTTCTATGGAACCGCACCATAACCTGCTTTAGCCGGTTATGGTTTCTGTTTGGGATTGGACTCATTGGTTCCGATTCTGACCGAATTGAACCGGTCTAGTTTTGAGCTGGATCCAGTTAGTTTGGTCCGTTGAACACCTTGACTGCCCGGTCGAACATTATATACGACATCTTTATTATATGTGAAATGACAGTTTGACCATGGCGGCTGGCACGCTTTTGTGATTTTGATTTTTAAAATATATTATTTAATAAAAATAAAGTACTTTACTATAAGTTTTGGGTTTTTTAATTACATATTACAAATAATAATAGAGTAGGGACCCTGGCCGCCGCCGCCTCGTCGTCACTTTCTTTCTTCCATCGGTGAACTCCATTTTTCCTCCTCCTCTATATCTCTTTTTCGGTTTTATTGTTGCCGCCCTGAATGGCACCGCCCTCAGGGCCATCATCCACCATCCATCTGGAATCTTTTTTTTTTTTTTAAAAAAGATTCCAAATGAACGGTGATAATGCCCCTAAGGGCACTACCCTTAAGGACATCATCAACCAAACCATGTTTTTCTCGGTTTCTTTCATATTCCTCCTAGTTTTCTGGTATTTTTTACTTATCTTCTCACATTCTTTTCTGGTTCCCAACAACACAAGCTTTTAAAAATTATCATTTTCTTTAATTATTTAAAATCATTATGAAATAGTTTTTTGACACAAAACCATTACTAATTTTGAACTATTACTAGACACATAACTTTATTTTTCTAAAAATATTATTACTAATCTATTGAGGTCTATATTTGGAGTCAATGATAGGGATATAATATTTTTTGTCCAATGTTTGGTTTGATTTTTAGAAAAATTATTTTATCATATTTATCTAATTTTAATACCACTTTCTAACAAAATGATATATATATATAAAATCATATTTTTGGTTTGGAATCGGATCCGTTAGTCCGAAATCGGTAAGATACCGATTTCGAAACCGTAGAACCGATTCGGACCGATATCTTACCGGTTACGAACTTATTCGGAACCGGTTAGCCCGGTTTTGGTTCCAAACCGGGCTAACCGATCCGATTTCGGGTCGGATCCGAATTAACCCAGTCCATTAAACACCCCTACTTAAAATCATGCTGAACTTTGAAGCAGACATGAATTATATTATATTTAAGTGTCTTATTCATTTTAATAATAATAATAACTATATATATAATTTATGGTTCTGTTTTCAATTAAATATATATATTTATATATATAATATAAAAAAACTATATAATTATGTTTTTGGGGGGTTTTTTGACAGATTACCCACCTATGATTTCCCAAATATTTATTTTATCCCCTGTGATTTACAAAATAAGAAGTTTATCCTATGTGGTTTGAAAATAGGTATACCTCATGTGGTTTGAAAATATGCATTTTACTCCATTGTGATTTGTGAAAATAGACATTTTACCCCATGTGGTTTATAAAATAGGCAGTTTACCCCATATATGTAGGGTGTATTTGACACATATTCACAAACTATAAAGGATAAAATGTCTATTTTCACTAACCACATGAGGTAAAATACTTATTTTCATACCACAGAAGTTAATTTGCCTATTTGGCAAACCATGAGGAGGTTATTTGCCACTAGCTCTGTTTTTGTGTTACAAAGAGTTTCTGGTACACTTAACGTACCAATCAGCAGATAAATTTAAATGAATTTTTTTAAAATTTTAAATTACATCAGTAGATAATTTCGACTGAAACTCTAAATCATAAAAATGAAATTATTAAAATCAAAGGCAAATAAACCAATAAAACAGCTATTATTGATAATCATTATTATCTCAAACAACATTATTTGCACAATATGCTATGATAACAAACACAATTTAAGCAAAATTTTCGAAGCGAAATAATCATGGTAAATTTTTGTAGGAGATGCAGCTCATCCAATTACTCCTCATGGTTTGAGAAGCACAAACATATGCCGATATTGGATGCTGCTGTCTTATAAAACAGGGAGTTGAGAATATAAGCAATGCTCACCAAGAATATCTGTTGACTCGTCTGCCAGTCACCTCAAAGCAGGTTCTATTTTCTCGAAGATTGGGATGTATCAAACAAGGTTTAGTCCTTCCCCATCGCCAGCCCATTAATCCAATTGCAGCTAGTGAAGAAGATTTTTAAGAGTTGGAGCAAAGGAAAATTCCCTTTTTTCCGACATCCCATCTATATTGATGTAAACTTTTCGATCACCGATTTATCTATCTGGTAATTATAGCCAGAAGGGCAGAAATGTTGAAAAAAGATGTATATTGAATTACAATTAAACATCGAAGACCAAACGTGAGAAATTTGTATGTCCAAGTTTCTGAAGGCCGCGATTGATCGCAACAAGGGAAAAAATGGGCAACAATTTTCTACCTAGCGAGATCGACCGCGCATAGGGCACGATCGCTCTTTATCAATTCCTCTGCCTAGCGCGATCGATCAAGTTAAATTTATTGCTTTAAGCGAATGTTAAACTAAAACATAAGCGTGAGACTTGTGTGAGGAATAAGTTTGAGTAAAAGGTGTGGAAAAAATAATGTGCTACTTTATCGATTATTGCACAAGATATTGTTATGACTATTTGGTACGAAGCAAAGACGAGTTCATAGAAGTGTTTGAACACTACGAGAATAATGTTGAAAACAAATTAATCAAATGAGTTTTGCTATGAAGAATCGTGGGTTAATTCTATTTGTGTTGTTTAAGCATTTTTTCTTAAGACTTGAATTTGCAAGATATTTAATCTTGAATTCAAGTTTTCCAAGGTTTGTACGCTTAATATATAAATGGTGAATTGAATGCCACAATTATTTTATGGGGCGTTGTTATCTCATTAAGTTGATTCTGTTTGAATTTTCTAAGCATGTTACGTTTAAAGCTCGTACTTGCAAGACATAAAATATTGAATTTGAGTTTTATAAGTTTGGGCACTTAAAATGCAAATAGTGAATTTTAGTCGAGAGTATTGTCCAAGTTCAAATTGTGTAAGGCTGTAAGCAAAAGTGCGCTTAAATAAAATTTTTGCAAGAAATGAAATCTTGAATTTTGATTTATAAATTTATGACTCTTAGAATTTTAAACATGTAAGTTGAACACCGATGAAATCTTGATAAGTTCGAGATTACCCAAAAGTGGGGGGGAAGTGATTTTATTGGTCAACCATATTCTGGGTACCACACTTAGGCAATGATGAAAAATCCTTATGAGTTAAGGACAAAGTTTTCTACAAATATTGAAAGTGTGGGGGTGTCTGAATGAAGTAAGTAATAACAAGTGTCAAAGTAATGACAAGAGAAATTTGACAAAACTGTGTTGTCAAAATAAGTGTGACAAAAGTGACACACATGAAGCATATGTATTATGCTTCTAAGTTGATGATTTACTCATTGTGGGAAGCAATATAGAGACCATCGAAACAACGAAGAAAATGTTGATGAAACATCTTGACATGATGAATGTTGATGCAGCAATGTCAAATTTGGAATTGAAGTTTCCAAGATGAATTCGCATGTTAAGCTTGGCGCTTAAAATTCAAGTTTGTAAGAAATAAAATCTTGAACTTGGATTTTCTAAGAGTAATTACGCTTAAAATTTGAATTGTGAATTAAAAACGAGAATTTATTTTAGTTTCAAAATTTTAAGCTATACTGCTTAGAATTCGAAACTCGAGATATCTATATATAAATTGGATATCTGACACAAATGTTTATGTGATGACCATTGGTAATGCTGTTGTGTCATGGAAAAGAAAACGAAGGAGATTCTCTAAATAAAAAGTGTATAACTCAATCCACTATGAACAAAATTCATACTGCTTGATAAAGCGGAGAAGAAGTTGGAGGGCGTCTGTAAGGCCCTTGTACCGTATTATCGTAAATCAGGTTTAGCTTCTCAACAATTATGTGATTCATCTTATGTCAATCATATGGTTGAGAATAAACATGAGGAATATTATCTTTGATAACAGCTCGATATTATACTTAACATTTTGTAAATGTGATGTCCCAATATTTGATAATGAGAATTAAGTACAATTTGTATTAATTTGTTAGAAATGAAGTAATGCGAATACAAGATAATTAATGAGAGTGGAAATTGACATTGTACATGTCAATTGACAGTCGGGTCAGAACATGATGAATGAAAAATATAGTTTTGGAATATTTGGATTAACAACGAATTTTTATTAAAATGATTTAATAAATATAAAATTTGTATTAAATCGAAAGATTTCATTTTTGTGATTAAAATAAGGACACGAAGTCAGGTGTGAACTGTACATGAAATGTACATGCACCAGTACACCGGTGACACCCCGATGTTCATAATTGGTCGGGAATTAATATATATCGGTGTAGGGTGTAAAACACATAACAAAACGTGTAAAAACACACACTGAGTCGCGGACACACACTAAAAGGTACGAAAACACGCACTTCTCGCGCGACCACCGACCACCTTGTACTTATCCGCTCCGTTCGCCGCCGTCCGACCACCTCTATACGATACCGATATACCACCGTGTTCGCAACTCTCCGTCGAATCTTTCCATACCAGATAATCGAAATTTGGTGTTCGAAAAGATCTTCGATTTTACCATGGAACGATGAAACTCGCGCAGACTAGGGTTTGAGCGATTTTGATTCAATTTCTTCGATTCAACAACGAATTGGACGAATCCAATGCACCGAATATCTTCCTTGTACCTGGACGAAACTTTCTACACCGGTCGCCGCCTCTAACGCCGCCGGAGCTCGCCGGAATCGGCTGAAAAGCGTGCGTGTACTGTGTGCGAAAATTGGGTAAAACTCGATGCTCGATTTTTCGACTTTGCTTCGATAATTACCGGTTAATGTGGACTATAATTGTTGAATAATAATTTGAATTGGTGAAAAATAATTTACCAAATTAAATTATGATGAATCGCATCAATTTAATTACCCTAATTTGGTTAAGCTGTGACTAAAATTGATAACCCATTTTTAATGATTGGTTTATTGACTTGTGAATTTATATTGATATACAGTGACTACTTCGACCCTACAAGCTCAAGTATCCTTGTAGATTGAGAATTAAAGGTATGTTGCGATCGGGTAACATACGACATGTATCTGTATCATTTGATATATGATTTGTTGTTGAAGTCTGTGAATTACGTGAGATTATGTGGCTACGTGATTTTATTTAAATTATGTGGCATTCATAGCATGCATGATTGGAACATCGGTGTATGAAAATAAATATTTTGTTAACACACATCATTTTTATACATACATCGATGCATGACACACACGTTGAGCTATATCCTGGAATACCCTGATATTTCTTGGATTCTGATATCGAACATTGGGGATTGGTACTGCGATACTATGTTGGCATTACATGGCCCGATAGGCATAGGGAATCGTGGTCCCCTTTGATTGATATGATTTGTTGAGATGGGGATTGGTGGCACCTTGCTGATGTCATCCGTCTGGATATCCCTATATGATTATGTGATGTCATGACCTGGGGTTGGTGGCGCTTTGCCGACGTCCATCCGTCTGGATACCCTATAGGCTTGACAGGCTCGAGCTATTCTGATATGGTTGGACTTTCGTTTATTGATTCAGATATACCCAGTGGATGGGTGTACGATATGATACCGACATGACATGACATGGCATGCATTGCATTGCATTGCATTGCATTGCATTGCATCATATATCACATTTTATAGATACATGTTGTATATTCCATGATAGTTCCATATTGGGCTTTTGCTCACCCCCAAGGGGGGCTGTTGTTGTCTTTGTGTGTGGACAATGACAGGTTATACAGGTGGCTAGGACCCAGAGAGGGCATGTCTGGTGGAAGCCACACTTGAGAGGTTTATTCTTTTGTTTATCCCAGTATTATATGTATATGTTTACCAAGGGTTTAACCCTGTGGTGTGTGAGGAGTTCATGTATTTTAGTTTATTTCACCCAATGTGGATATCTGTTTAGCAGTTTAACTGGTGTATGCTGGATATGAACTGATGATATATATTTTCAGTATATGTTGATTTGTGTTGGTGGTATGTTCATCGTGCGATGAGGTCATGCCGAAATTTTTAGGGCCACATGGTCATATATATTAAACAAATCTTCCGCTGTTTACACTATAATTATCATTGTGTGATCATTAATCACATGATTAGGATTGGGCCCTCACAGTATGGTATCAGAGCATAACTGGGAATGCTCAATTTTGAGTCTTGTGTACACTTGAATAGGCACAAATAAATGTGTGCGCTTGTGTTTGAATTATTTGACTTATTTGCTTTTACTTGGCTTGGCTTGCCTTGGTATGATGTTACATGAGCTTGATATGTGAATATGTTGATTTTGTGTAGTAGTGATATCGCTCACGATATTAATACTATACGATTGTGAGTAAACTGTTATATGTGGCAGCATGAGGTAGGGAATGAGTGTACTCTGAGACCTACTATCAATGAAATGCTGAATGATTTTAACTTTGTTGACTAAATTAATGTATAGTATGGGTATCGCTTATGGTATTCATTCTGTATAACTTGGATGTAAATGGATGTGGTTAGAGCAATGTAATTGCTCCTAAACCTATTGGAAGTAACAACGTCGAACGAGAGATTTGTTGTGATGTAATGTCCTTGGATTTGATTGAGCCACCTACATTTTCGGCACTGAGAATGCTGGAAAGGGTGAGACGTTGCTTTGATAAGATGACAGATGGGTTTAACATTGTTACAAATAGTAAAGTAATGAACATGTCGTATAAAACATCGTTATATGTTTTGAAGATACGACTATGTACGATGTAGAATTCGAACTTTTTGAAATATTCTTGGGGATTTTATCATTCACATAATTTTTCATGTATTTCTAATGAAATGGAATATTGAATTGCAACAAGTTATCTGTTGCAAAATGTGCATTGATTGTTGTCATAATTTGTCTCCTATACCTGATAAGTCTAGAGCTGGGTATGCAAAAGTCAGCTTACCTATCAGCTACGGAGATATCATAAGGAGATTAACATGGCAAAAATTGGTGCTGGTACTTTATTTCATCCACCCACTTTATATTTAAGCGGGGGAGGTTATTTTCTCTGATCAAATGATATATGGTTGAGTATAAATTATTTTTAAGGAAAGTCTATTCCTTATCCTTATGAGATGTTATTGTTGTTTGGATAATAATATGATTATCCGGTGAATGATCGAAACTACTGATGATCACTTTCATTAGGTAGTTCGATTTCTTCGCTTAATATGTGTGGAATTTTATAGCCTGGTTGTCCAAGCTGAAATTCCTTTAAGTTTTGATATTTCATAATTCGATTGATATGAAGCAAATTATGAGTGATGAATTAATATTAAATATAATAACCAAGTTGAACTTTAAAATTTGTTGTAATACAGATGTAGCACAGATGTGTAACATATCTTGATTAAAGAAAGAATGTACATAGGTACATAGACCTGCCCGGATGTGGCATGGATCCAATATGTTAGCACATTTTATTTATTTCATACTCGGAAGTGACATGGACATATGCACGTATGTGTATGGATCTCGTGTTCAAGGAATGCTGATTTTCTTTGTTATGGATTTGGATAGAATTTGCATGGACCCGAATATTACCTCGGCATAGACTCCATGCATTGTGGTCAGGTTTTGGGAAAGATTCCTGCATATATTTCCAGAGAGATGAATAAGAATATCTATTTGGGAATCATGACTATTTCAAAGCTTTTTATGTACATAACATGATTCGACTTGAATGAGTCGAAATTATTATGATATTTTGTATGACTATGAATTGCAGTTCTTTACGTCTGCTAATGGATCTGCACTCTGAGTAGTATCAGGTGTCAATCCAAATGCTCAATATATGGTTAAGCCATACGAGACTTCTAATTTTCGATATTTTCATGGACTCGATGAGTCAACTGTTTTTTTAAAAAAAATCTTTGATTTGATTGTGATTGTTTCTATTAATGATCTCTTGGTTATTCCAAGATGAAAATATGATGTGTTGGTTATCTGAAAGTTGATATTTCAGATTCTATCTACAAAATGCTTCTGATCAGCTGTCCAATCTGAATTTGGATTGCAATGAATGGTAACCTTTTACTCATGTTATAAAGGAACCGGTACTTGGAGGATATCTGAAATTATAATTTCAGTTTCCTATGACGAAGTGATGATATAGGTCAAACTATCCAAATGAAAATTTTGGATGAACAAAGTGATACTCTTGTGCCAAGTCATTGATCGACATGGTATTCTTGTTGCTCCAACTAAGGTTAAAGCAGTGTTAAACTGGCGAAGACCTACTAATGTTCTTGAGGTCCGATTGTTCATGGGTTTAGCAGGATTTTTAAAGTTGTTTTATCGAAAAGTTTGTTTAAAATTGCTAAACCTAGTACTCAGCTGACAAAGAAAATTTTAAAATCGTATTTGGTCAGATGAGTGTAAAGAAAGTTCCGTAAATTGAAGACGAGACTGACCACTCCATCTGTACTTACTATTCCTTATGGCCAGAGGATATGTGATTTACACAGATATGTTTTTTTTAAAAGGTTTGGGTTACGTCTCGCCAACTTAAATCTTATGAGATTCGATACCCTGTACGTGATTTAGAATTGGCGGCAATTGTTTTGCTTAAAAGATTTGGACGCCATTGTTTATCCGGGGGAAAATTCATTCTTTATTCGGACTACAAGAGCTTGAAATATCTATTCTCTCAATCTACTATCTATATGACGCAACACATGTGGATAGATCTCCTAAGTGGTTTATCTTCTGTTGTTCAAATCACCAATGTACACGTAAATGTTCGTATCTCAGGTTAGATATTTGATTCTTATCAACGAGGTTATTGTATGATTGATTTCTTATGTCAAATGTTCAACGACATAGTACTTTGATTATGGAATCCGAAGAATTATTATCTTTGGGATATATATCTGATTTTATCTTTTATTTAAATGACACGGTCAATTGATTGTCCATGAGACTCTAAAATTGTATACTTATTTTTTTATATGTATGGTATATGTATAATTAAATGAATTGTTTATACATTAATGGACCAAGATTGATGAAATCATTTGTCTTGATTTTATATGTTTAATACCCAGAGTTTATTTTCAAACTTTGGCAACATTGTAGAATACAAAACGGATATTCTAGATTGCAAGGACTACATATTATTCGTAGACTGGCAATCACACTATTTATACTATTTAACTTAATGAAGACTGTCGAGAGTATTTTATTTTCTCGAATATGTCGTAGTTGAAGTTTGGTTTTATTTTGAAATTCTGGTATTCATTTCAGAATACATTTGAGTTGAGTATATGTTTAACTATATGTTGTATATATATTATTCGAATCCTTAAGACATTGCTATAAGATTCGGTGGATGCTCAAAGGATGGAAAGCTGCCCAGACTCAGTAAGCTAGTTATAAGAATAAGTATGGACGTTTCTGAAAAGGGCAACAGGGTGATCCAATCATTTTCAAAAATCTCTCATGTTAAAGGTATGTTGAGTTTTGTAAGATTTTATTTTTATTGTTTGTAATGTGTTTCGTACCTCAATATTGAGGAATTAGAAACATGACTTGATAAGTATTCTTCAATCTGATGATGTTGAATTTCATTATTCAACGTTCTGCACTGAATAATTAATTTTGTGTTCTCAATTGAACAGATGGTTTTTTTATAACCATGCTATTCCATTGTTACAAGATAAATAAACTAGTTATTGATTTTGATTCAGCTTAATGCTAATTGAATTGAGTTTATGAAGTTGATGTTTTTCCAATTATAGTATTGACATATACAGTAATTGGTGAATGATTTATGATCTGCACTTGTGATATTTCGAGGACGAAATATTTTAAGTGGGGGAGAAATGTAAGGCCCTTGTACCGTATTATCGGAAATCAGGTTTAGCTTCTCAACAATTATGTGATTCATCTTATGTCAATCATATGGTTGAGAATAAACATGAGGAATATTATCTTTGATAACAGCTCGATATTATACTTAACATTTTGTAAATGTGATGTCCCAATATTTGATAATGAGAATTAAGTACAATTTGTATTAATTTGTTAGAAATGAAGTAATGCGAATACAAGATAATTAATGAGAGTGGAAATTGACATTGTACATGTCAATTGACAGTCGGGTCAGAACATGATGAATGAAAAATATAGTTTTGGAATATTTGGATTAACAACGAATTTTTATTAAAATGATTTAATAAATATAAAATTTGTATTAAATCGAAAGATTTCATTTTTGTGATTAAAATAAGGACACGAAGGTGTGAACTGTACATGAAATGTACATGCACCAGTACACCGGTGACACCCCGATGTTCATAATTGGTCGGGAATTAATATATATCGGTGTAGGGTGTAAAACACATAACAAAACGTGTAAAAACACACACTGAGTCGCGGACACACACTAAAAGGTACGAAAACACGCACTTCTCGCGCGACCACCGACCACCTTGTACTTATCCGCTCCGTTCGCCGCCGTCCGACCACCTCTATACGATACCGATATACCACCGTGTTCGCAACTCTCCGTCGAATCTTTCCATACCAGATAATCGAAATTTGGTGTTCGAAAAGATCTTCGATTTTACCATGGAACAATGAAACTCGCGCAGACTAGGGTTTGAGCGATTTTGATTCAATTTCTTCGATTCAACAACGAATTGGACGAATCCAATGCACCGAATATCTTCCTTGTACCTGGACGAAACTTTCTACACCGGTCGCCGCCTCTAACGCCGCCGGAGCTCGCCGGAATCGGCTGAAAAGCGTGCGTGTACTGTGTGCGAAAATTGGGTAAAACTCGATGCTCGATTTTTCGACTTTGCTTCGATAATTACCGGTTAATGTGGACTATAATTGTTGAATAATAATTTGAATTGGTGAAAAATAATTTACCAAATTAAATTATGATGAATCGCATCAATTTAATTACCCTAATTTGGTTAAGCTGTGACTAAAATTGATAACCCATTTTTAATGATTGGTTTATTGACTTGTGAATTTATATTGATATACAGTGACTACTTCGACCCTACAAGCTCAAGTATCCTTGTAGATCGAGAATTAAAGGTATGTTGCGATCGGGTAACATACGACATGTATCTGTATCATTTGATATATGATTTGTTGTTGAAGTCTGTGAATTACGTGAGATTATGTGGCTACGTGATTTTATTTAAATTATGTGGCATTCATAGCATGCATGATTGGAACATCGGTGTATAAAAATAAATATTTTGTTAACACACATCATTTTTATACATACATCGATGCATGACATACACGTTGAGCTATATCCTGGAATACCCTGATATTTCTTGGATTCTGATATCGAACATTGGGGATTGGTACTGCGATACTATGTTGGCATTACATGGCCCGATAGGCATAGGGAATCGTGGTCCCCTTTGATTGATATGATTTGTTGAGACGGGGATTGGTGGCACCTTGCTGATGTCATCCGTCTGGATATCCCTATATGATTATGTGATGTCATGACCTGGGGTTGGTGGCGCTTTGCCGACGTCCATCCGTCTGGATACCCTATAGGCTTGACAGGCTCGAGCTATTCTGATATGGTTGGACTTTCGTTTATTGATTCAGATATACCCAGTGGATGGGTGTACGATATGATACCGACATGACATGACATGGCATGCATTGCATTGCATTGCATTGCATTGCATCATATATCACATTTTATAGATACATGTTGTATATTCCATGATAGTTCCATATTGGGCTTTTGCTCACCCCCAAGGGGGGCTGTTGTTGTCTTTGTGTGTGGACAATGACAGGTTATACAGGTGGCTAGGACCCAGAGAGGGCATGTCTGGTGGAAGCCACACTTGAGAGGTTTATTCTTTTGTTTATCCCAGTATTATATGTATATGTTTACCAAGGGTTTAACCCTGTGGTAGGAGTTCATGTATTTTAGTTTATTTCACCCAATGTGGATATCTGTTTAGCAGTTTAACTGGTGTATGCTGGATATGAACTGATGATATATATTTTCAGTATATGTTGATTTGTGTTGGTGGTATGTTCCTCGTGCGATGAGGTCATGCCGAAATTTTTAGGGCCACATGGTCATATATATTAAACAAATCTTCCGCTGTTTACACTATAATTATCATTGTGTGATCATTAATCACATGATTAGGATTGGGCCCTCACAGCGTCGATGTTTTTGTTAAGTGAAAACTTCTTATTGACAAAGTTATAGCAAAATCGCTATAACGAAGGACTAAAAATCCATGAATGATAATGTGCTTACTATTGAAAAGCAGTCCATGTTGTGAAAATCTTCTAAGCAGACGTACATATATCTCGATCCACAATGAAATCAAGTTCATTGGATAAAATCGGAGAAGAAGCTGGATGGTTTCAAGGTTTCTTAGAAGAATGTTGGAAAGAACAAGTGCCTACAATTATAATACATCGTGACAGCCAATGTGCTGTAGAAAGGGAATAATGTAGTATGTATAATGGTAAGTCTCGACATATAAGTCGTAGAGATAATACCACATGACAAGGATCTCTATATGCATAATCCTAATTGGTTATGTGAGAAAACCGTGGATCCGCTTATGTAAGGTTAACCAAGAGATCATGTAAAAACTTTATCAAGGGGGGTGCTATTTAAAACCCTATAATCAAAATGTCACAGTGGATACCCAACATTGTTGACTGGAGATCCCAAGATCTAGGTTGAAAGGGGAAAACTAAAGTATGAGATTGTATAAATACTTTGGAGATTAATCTCCAATACGTTCATATGATAAGGGGTGTAGCATGCAAAAATGGTACAAGGATAGACAAAATGCCTTTAATGATTCCTAAGACATATAATGATATGTTGGAGTATAGCGGGATACTTTTTTTAGAATATCACATATGTGAGTGTGAAGTGTGACCACTTCAAAGATGGAAAGCATTTATGAAACCAAGCGTGATCCAAGGTCGAAATGGACACAACCGTGAGAAGCCAATACAAATGTTAGAGTTGTTATGGTGTGGGTTCAACTGTCTAGGTTTACACCAACGACTAATAGTTCAAGACTATTGGTTCACTATTAAGTCAAGTAATTGCGATTGAATACTACTATGGAAGGTTCAAAGTCGCAAGCTACCTCTCCCGATGCTATAACAATTCGCTAAAGATGCTCAATTGCATTCATGCATTAATTTAATTTATGTGGAGATTGTTGAAAAATGATGCATATTGAATTACAATTAAGCATTGAAGACCAAACGAGAGAAATCCGTACGTCGGAGTTTCTGGAGATAGCGATCGATTGCTGTGTATCGGCGCGAACTATCTCGACATGGAAAAAATGGGCAACAATTTTCTACCAGGCGCAATCGATCGCGCCAGGCAATAAAATTGATAAAGAGGGTGCGATCGATGCGCCTTGTGCGTTTTCAGCAGCAGATGGGTGCGTCCTTTCTCGTTTCAATGGATTTTTTCATGAATTGTTACCTCTAAATGGTGTCCTTAGGTGGCACAACTTGGTCTAATATATATAGAACAACATTTGGTTGAATTACACATACTTAGTTTTCAAAATCAATTATACATACTTAGTTTTCTAATTATACATCAGATTCAAGGACAAAATTTTGTGCATTTTGTTCATCGAATTCCTTGTTCATATTTTGAGTGTCTTTAAACCTTTGTGGTTTGATAATTTATTATTTGAAGTGCTTCTATCACAAATTGTATCTTGGGAGACAAATTGCCAATTGAGCCGTTAACACCGTAGATGGTCAATATTGTCTTAACTCTTAAGGACGGATATTCTGAATCTTGCATCGACATTCTTCATCTAAAATCATTGTTGTTTTGCTTGCTACTACCCAGGAGATACGCATCCAGAAATATTATCAAATACAACAAATTTATATATTGAATATATAGCCTATAAACTGAAGTAGCCTCTGTATGTAATGACACATTATTGTTTTTATTTCACTTTATACATATTGAGTTACAAGAATCTGCATGTCACTTTCACTTGCATAAGAAGACAGGAAAAATAGTCCATATTTTTACATCCAAACAAGGTAAAACAAATTTATAGAATGTATATAATATTATTTGGTACCTTTCAGAGTTTAATCATGGTATTAAGCTAAACTAATCATAATATTTTCATTTTTAAATTTGGCAGCATTATGTGCATTGATAATTCCCATCATCACTTTTTTTCATTTTATTGTCCTCTAGGCTCTTCAAGATTCCCCTGAGATCCCAACCAAGTGGAGATGGAGGAAGCCAGAAGTAAGGCCAAGGCGGTAGTGGTGGGAGGCAGCATAGCTGGAATTTCATGCGCTCATGCTCTGATTGCAGCTGGTTGGGAAGTGGTGGTGCTGGAGAAAACAAGCTCACCTCGAACTGGCTGTGCTACCGGTGCAGGACTTGGACTTGATCAGTTGTCTCAAAAACTTATTGAGTCATGGATCAAACAACCCGACTTCATTCAGCTCACCTCGTTGCCGCTCACCATTGATCATGTAGGTGAAATTCCTGCAGCAATTATAAAACAAAAAAGGGTGCACTCTAGCCACCCTAATAGAGCTCAACTTTGAAAAAAAATTCATTATTTGAGCTAGATCGAGTAGAGATTTTTTAATTCGAGCACAAATAGAGTAATTTTTATATTGATGAAATTACCATTTAATTTTATAAAATTAGTTGTTAAAATATGTAGTTTATGATAAAATTAAAGCTAAAGTAGTAATTTAAACAGTATTTTAAAAAATAAAAATTATTGCTTTACCATCTCATGTGTATGCTTTAATGTGCATTTAACATTACATGTATGATTTATCACTTGGTCGTCGTGGGATTATAAATGTATGATAGTTTAAACATCATTTCTCTTCATTTGAATAGTGAAAAAAGTCATCAAAAAGTTGGAACATTAACAGTAAGATCTAAGTAGACTTTGATATGAACTTGAAATATGCTGTTCTACTTTTATATAAAAAAGAATTTTGTATGGTAACAGGAAAGAGCAACAGATGGAAACAAGAAATGTACATGGACCTTGACAAGAGATGAGGAATTCAATTTTCGAGCATTTCACTGGGCTGATCTCCATAACCTTATGTACAGCTCGTTACCACCGGAGACTGTTCTCTGGGGACATTTGTTTCACTCCTTTTGGATTTCTGATGACAAATCTCACGTAAAAGTTAAAGCAAATGTCCTACAAACCGGTGAAACAGTTGAATTTGTTGGTGATTTGCTTATTGCTGCTGATGGTTGCCTCTCTTCAATACGGAAAACTTTCATTCCCGGCCTGGAATTGAGGTTTGTCCAAAATAAATTAAAATTCTCTTTTATTTGTGTTCTTCCTCCTCGAAGACAAGTTTTGGAACCCTATAATCGAAAAATATGCTCTCGATCGTAGATATTCAGGTTACTGTGCGTGGAGAGGGGTTCTTGATTTTTCAGAGAACGAGGATTCAGAAACCATATTGGCACTAAAGAAGGCATACCCTGATCTTGGAAAATGTAATTACTTTGACATAGGAGCGGAGGGCCATGCTATCCTTTATGAGTTAACCAAAAAGAGGGTCAACTGGATTTGGTATCTTAATCAACCAGAACAAGAATTTAAGGTACACATTTGCTGTTTGTCTTCAAATGTATACTACACTACATACTTTAACTTCACCTTGAACATGAAAACCGATGTATGATTTGCTTCCAAACTCAGGGAAACTCTGTTACCATGAAAGTTAGCCATGACATGATTGAGAAAATGTACGAGGCCGCAGAAAATGTCTGGATTCCAGAACTGGTGAAAGTAATGAAAGAAACAATAGAGCCTTTCTTGAATGCAATATATGACAGCGAGCCGTTGGAACAATACTTCTGGGATAACGTGGTTCTGGTAGGAGAGGCAGCTCATCCGATAAGTCCACACGGTGCAAGAAGCACGAACATGTCAATTCTTGATGCTGCCGTATTGGGTATGTGTCTCGAGAAATGGGGGCTCAAGGACTTGAATTCAGCTCTTAAAGAATATCAATCTATTAGGATGCCGGTCAATAAAGAGCAAGTTCTGTTTTCACGAAGAATGGGGCGAATAAAACAGCGGTTATTACTGTCTGATCGAGACGCTTTTGATCCGATGACAGCAAGTGAAGAAGAATGCAGGCTGCTCCAGCTAAGGAACGTACCTTATTTCTCCGATATTCCGTCCATATTGATGTAACAGTTATCGTAACAGCGAGGAATCCTTGACTTTTACAAAATTGTTGATAATAATTGAAGAAAACCGAAGAAGAGAAGTGTGTGTGATGAGACAATACTGTTTCAGAAAATATGTTTATTCGGTGTTCTTGTTCAAATTTAATTTTAATACTTAAAATACGAATTACAGACCATAAATTTCCTAAGCAAGGTTCATTATCAATTATGTTAGGGTGCGGTTTAATCGTGAATATAATAAATGAATGATAGATTATCTAGTGGATAAATGTATGGTTATTAAAGTAAGGATATATAATATTGTGTTTGGTGTCAATAATTATTAATATAAGGAATAATAATAATGTGTTTGGTACAGCTGATTAAACATTTTATAAATGTAAAATAGGCTAAAATATCTAAATAGTGCAAAAAAATTCCATTTTACCGTGTAAATGGGGAGTTTATTTTTTTAGCGTGAATCGTCATTGCCAAAGACGAATGCATGTGAGGTTTTTAAAAAAAATTGAATTTGTCTTTTCGAAAGAAGAATTCGAATTTTTTTTTTTTTGCTTTCGTTTTTCTAAAAGATGAATTCAAATTAAAAAAATTCTCATAAAAACCGTTTTTGCAAAGACGACTTCGGAAAAAAAGAATTTGTGCTACTGATTAAATAACTATTTTTGGCTTGCGTGCAAAGAAAAATAATCTTTACATAGTATCTGAACAAATACATGACGGATCACTCACAAGCCTTCGAGGATGTGGCCGAGAGGGTACGGGAACTTGAAGAAAAAACCTCAGGGGAGGAGTTTCAAGGCCAAGTACTTCAACTAATTAACTCTTTCAACTTTGATGTGAAGAACCAATTTGATGAATTTAGGGACATGATTGATGCCTTGCAAGAAGAGTTCAAAACTCTCAAGGTCAACATGGTTGTATGCAAGAGGGCCATGACAAATGTGGGGGATCATGTGGCCATGGCACCAACCTAGATCGATGTTCGAAGGCCAAGAGCATACAATGGGACTCGCAATGCTAAGGAACTCGACAACTTTCTATGGAACTTGGAGCAATACTTTGCAGCCTCGAATGTGCGGGACAACGAGACCAAGATTCGCACGGTGCCCCTATTTCTGACCGACACCGCCACACTATGGTGGAGGAGGCGACACAATGACATCGAGCTAGGCACATGCCGCATGGAAACATGGGAAGATTTCAAGACCGAGCTCAAGCGACAATTCTTCCCCGAGAATGTGGAGTATGAGGCTCGGTGACGACTACGACGGCTCACACACAAGAAAACTATAAAAGAGTTTATCAAGGAGTTCCGAGAAATCATCTTGGAGATTCCGGAGCTGACAGATCGAGAAGCATTCTTTGCATTCCTTGATGGACTCAAGCCATGGGCAAAAGATGAGCTCCAACGCCGTCAAGTACAAGAATTGGATACAACAATTGCATATGCCGAGAGCCTTATTGAGTTACGTCACTCCAATGATAGCAACTACAAAAGCAAGAAGAATGACAAGGGCAAAGGTGTGGGAGAAAACCAGTCAAACTCAAGCCAAACCCACAACAGAGATAATGTACCAAGACCATCATACAACAAGTCCACTGACCGGGAGCGAATTTGCTTCCTTTGTCACAAGACAGACCACTTCATGTTCAATTGCCCAAAAGTAAACAATCTAGCAGCTCTTGCAGATGAAGATGAGGAGCCACAAGAGGATGACACACAATTTGGATCTCTACGCCTCATCAATGCTTTCAAGACAAAGGTGGAGCGTGCCAAAGGACCCAATGGTGGGTCTATGTTTGTGGACGCCTTGGTTAGGGGGCAGCGAGTCAAGGCATTGGTGGATACATGAGCCACCCACAACTTCATCCGGGAGGAGGCGGCGAAGAAG
Source organism: Haberlea rhodopensis (assembly GCA_907163345.1). Taxonomy (NCBI): domain Eukaryota; kingdom Viridiplantae; phylum Streptophyta; class Magnoliopsida; order Lamiales; family Gesneriaceae; genus Haberlea; species Haberlea rhodopensis. Next base: position 3,619,802 of record CAJQUN010000024.1, on the reverse strand, counting down.
TTAGGGCTTGCCATCACTCCGACCGGAGGATCAATCAAATCAGTTAATGCAAAGGCCAAACCAATTGCTGGGGCGTCCAAGGGAGTGAAGACAATGATAGGAGAATGGCAGAGGTATGTCTCCTACACAGTGGTGCCCATGGATGATTACGACATGGTGTTGGGCTGGAGTGGCTCAATGAGGTACGAGCTTGCATTCTACATTTTTCGGATTCCTTATATATTCTTGATGCAAACACTCCATGCACTATGCCGGCCAAGAGAGAGGCCAAGGGGCCGAGCATGTTGTCGACTATTCAATTTGCAATGGGACATAGGCGTAGTGAAGAGACATATGCCATAGTCCCTAAGATAGATGAAGGGCCAAAGACTAAGGGCTTGGGGGAGTTGCCCATGGAAGTCAAGGCCGTGCTTGAGGACTTCAAAGGCATCATGCCGAAGGAGCTCTCAAAGAAACTACCACCAAGGAGGGACGTGGACCACAAGATCGAGCTAGTAGTGGATGCTAGCCCACCCTCAAGCACACCCTATCGGATGTCACCACCCGAATTGGAGGAATTGAGGAAAAAACTCAAGGAGCTACTTGATGCAGGTATGATCCAACCATTCAAATCCCCATATGGTGCACCATTGCTCTTTCAAAAGAAGCATGGAGGATCTTTACCCATGTGAGTGGACTATTGGGCCCTGAACAAGTTGACTGTCCAAAACAAGTACCCGATACCGCTCATTGGAGAGTTGTTCGACCAGCTTGGAGGGGCCAGTGGTTCTCAAAGATTGACTTGCGGTCCGGATATTGTTGGAACATATCACAGCACACATGGAGTCTTTTAACAAAAACAAAAAAAAACAAAACCAAAAACAAAGTCGGGGATAAGAAACAGTTCTTGATTTATAGTCTCAAACTTGATTTTTTACCATGTACGCTCAAGTGCTGCAATGGCCAGTGGGGATGATTTTTCGTCATCCTTGTGGTAGTGTCGTAATCGCTTCTCTTTCTCCGTGAACAGCGCCCCTTGATCATCTCTTAAATTGATAGTGTTGCATGGTAGAACATCGACAACTTTGAAAGGTCCAGTCTATGGTGAGTCCGACTTCCATGAAAATAGTCGCATTTTAGCTCTATTAATTAGAACCAAGTCTCCCTCACCGATTTTTCCTCCTTTTTGATGGGCATTCGATGTGGCCATCACTTTCTTCTCCTTCCTCGATACCTGCATCACATTAACATATAATGGATCAATTACATTGATATTGAAACATCGGTACTCAGTGTGTGTAGTGTTCAAAGCTTTGAACATATCAAAAATAACTTGATCCCCCTATTCGGATGATCAACTTCCCTTCTTAGACATCGATTAGTGGAATGACTATTGGTAATTGAATTTGTGTTTTATAAGTTTGGACACTTAAAATGCAAATAGTGAATCTTAGTCGAGAGTATTGTCCAAGTTCAAATTGTGTAAGGCTGTGAGTCAATGTCTATGTTGTAAACCCGTTGTCAATGGAATGATTGTTGGTAAAAATGACATTTTGTAAATATTGGGTTACCTTTTTTGCGCACCCACATTGTTATTAATATCTTGTTGGTTGGACACATCTGCAATATTTTTTAGATATGTTTTTGACTTAACTACTGGAGTAGGTGTTTGCAACTATGTATATGTAAATTATATGAAATGAAAGAGTGTTTGAACCTTATTGTTTTATACACAGTGTGATGCTTTCCTGTGTTCTTAATAGTATTCACTTTGTTCATAATGTTTTGTTGATATGATGTTCATATGTATTTGTTTGTTAATTATGATTAACTTAAATTTAATTTGATTAACATATATTCATTATAATTTGAGATTAACTTAAAAGTTCAAGTTAGTTTTGTATTATTTATTATAATATTTTAAATATTTTACACATGCTATTTAATTCATTATAATATTTTATTAATAATTAAATTAAATAAATTTAATTTAAATAAAATAATAAAAATAAGTGCAAAATCTATTCAAAGATATTTTTGTCATTTTACAAATAAAATTAATCTTTACAACATATTATAGAATACACCAAACACAATATTACTTATCATAGTTCACTAATCATACGGTTCTTTTTGACCATAAAAAAACATGAAATAAATTATAACAGTTCTTTTTAAATATTAAATATATTAATAATAAATAATAAGATTAATAATATTGATATTAAAACTACTATCTTATTATTATTATTATTAATTTGTTCCCTTATTAGTAATCAATGTAACGACATGATACAAATGGCGGCTGAATATCAGTAGTAAGCATTTTGAGTGAAGAAGAAAAATGGTTTAAATACTTCATTGAAGCGTTAATGCCCAAATACTATCGATGTCAATGTGTTTTACACATCACACCTCCTTGAGTTGATGGGCAGGAAGTCCCTATTAGACAGCCCAAATTATTATTTTAATTAATGAATAATAATATGTGGGAATTGGTAAAATTTTACATGCGTTTGCCGGGAGTCGAACCCGGGTCTATTGCTTGGAAGGCAATTATCCTAACCGTTGGACTACAAACGCTGATATTGAGGTGAATCTTATATTTACCTCTATATATCCTTTATTGTTTTGCACCAGCAACATTTAGGTGCGCTTGGTTCGAAGATATGATACGTGATGGATAGATTAAAAAGTGGATGATAGATTGATAAGTAAACTAATGGATAAGTTATATCGCGTTTGGTTCGTATGATTAATAAAGTATGATAAGTAATACTGTGTTTGGTGTACTTGATAATTAAGTGGTATAGATTAATTTTATTCGTAAAATGACAAAAACACCCTCGAATAGTTTCGCACTTATTATTATTATTTTATTTTAAATAATTAATCCAAATAAATTTATTTATGTAATTTAATTATTAATATAATATTATAATTAATTATGATTAATCATAAGTTTTGCATCGAATTAGGGTAATTAAATTGATGCATCATGATTTAATTTGCTAAATTATTTTCACCAATTCAAATTATTTTTTAATAGTTACAGTCCAAATTAACTGGTAATTATCGAAGCAAAGTCGAAAAAATCGAGCATCGAGTTTTACCCAATTTTCGCACACAGTAAACGCACGCTTTTACTCCGATTCCGGCGGACTCCGGCGGCGGTAGAGGCGAAGACCGGTGTAGAAAGTTTCGTCCAGATGAGGAGAAGAGATTCGGTGTATGGCTTCGTCCAATTTGTTCTAAACTCGAAGAAATCGAATCAATAGCTCTAAAACCCTAATCTGTGCGAGTTCGTCCGTTCCAGGGTAAAATCGAAGCACTTTTCGAACACCAAAATCCAATTATCTGGTATGGAAAGTTTCGCCTCTGATTTAGGAACACGGTGGTAGGTTGGTCTCGTCGATAGGTGGTCGGACGGCGGCGAACGGAGCTGATTTATACGCGGTGGTCGGTGGTCTCGAGAGAAGTGCGTGTTTTCGCACCTTTTAGTAGGTGTCCACGATCTGTGTGTTTTTGCATGTGTTTACTGTGTGTTTTACGTCCTACACCGATATATATTAATTCCCGACCAATTATGAATATCGGGATGTCACCGGTGTAATTGTGCATGTACATCACATGTACAATCCACACCTAACTTCATGTCCTTATTTCAATCACAAATATTAAATCTATCAATTTAACACAAATTTTATATTTATTAAATTAGTTTAATAAATTTCGGTGTTAATCCGAATATTCCAAAAATATATTTGTCATTCACCATGTTCTGACCCGACTGTCAATTGACATGCACAAGGTCAATTTTTCTAATTAACAAATAAATGTACAAATATCAAATATCTGGACATCACAGTTACAAAATGATAAGTATGATATCGGGTTGTTATCAAAGATAATATTCCTCATGTTTATTCTCAACCATATAATTAACATAAAATAAATCACATAATTTTGAGAAGTTAAACATGATTTTCGATAATACGGTACGAGGGCCTTACAGTTTGTTCGGCTTCTTGCGGGGGATTGTATCCGAGAAGTCCAAAATGTCATACAACATCATTTATGTTTGATGATTTTGCAACAAAAAGGTATGCCAATTTTTTATGTCGTCCATGGTGATGGTGAGAAAAAAGAGAATCTTTAATATGAATTTGAGGTTTCTGTTGGCGATTCCATTCCATGTGTATTGAAAAGGGATAATGATGTAATTATATGAGATTTATGGAGGGTATGCTGAAGAATTATTAATTATCCCAACCTCTGCATGTGATGAGCTATTCATATATTTTTTGAAATTAGTGTCTACAGTATCGAGCTCCGTGCCATCATCACGGGCTGGAATAAAGCAACCGAACACAAGATGATGAAAGATTAATTGACAATCCTGCAGTTATCCAACACACCGAACACTGCCTAAAGGAACTACTACCAAATATTTCTTTTTTTCTTGCATATTTATTAAAAAATGTATCTGTTCCTCTAACTAAACCATTTGAATTTTTCAAAAACATTTTAAACAATGAAAAGAAGGGGAGAAACTTGATATCATCATAGAAGTAATAACATATACTTTCTCTTAATCCAACATAATTTAAGTAATTGTTTATAGATGTTTTAATTGATTGTTGCGTAGATGCATGGATTCTTTTCCGTTCTGTTTTTTGTTATAGTTTCACTGTTCAGTTAATCTTTTCTGCAAAAATTTGTTGGGGTTTTGGATTGTTTTATGTAGATGCATGAATTCAAATATACTGAATTTCTTCCCTAATTGTTAAGTTCATGGAGTTATTAACTTCTTAAAACCCGCTTCTTCCAAAAAGACAGATGTTGTCAAAATACTTTAAGTTGCTATGAAGACGATTTAGTGGGAAATCCTGGAAAGCAAAAAGGTTCTTTTTAATATAGCATCAAGGGTTGAATATGTATGGGATGGCATCATCCTTCAGCTAAATCCATCAACCTCAATCACTGTTGATGGCTTATTTCATAGGTTAGTTTCCTCAAAAATTTGCAATTTAAGATATTCTGATTGATCCTCTTTGAATTTCACTTGGACTATGTCTAAGCGTGTTGTTTATTTTCATAAAATGCTTGTAATAACCTGAGATGTATTAATACGTGATTCTCCTCCTCTCGTGCAATATTTACCCGCACAGTTATAGAATTAAATATGAGTTGCATCTTTTAGACTCGAATCTTCTTGTAATTTTCTATATATTGATAATGATGTAGTGTTCGGTAAAAGATAAGTAAATTATGAAGAAAACTTGGGAAAAAAATATTATTTAAAGACATTATGTATTTACATTCATTGTGTCTAAAAACTTCTATACAAACTTATATGTATACTAGTTTTTTTGGGCACCGCACAAGTTGCGGTGCCAGGTACCAGCATGTTGGTCTATTTTTTCCTGATTTGATCGAAAAATATAACAATTCAATGACCGATTTTAACAAATTTTTTTTAAAAAATAACTATGCTATGATAATTGAATGGGAAAAAAAATAACCAAATGACTACTCTATCTTTTTTAAAAAAAAATGATGTTCATCTTACTATATAAACTGAAAAAATAACATTTGAAGTTGCGTGCATAAATCGATTAAGATATATTTTTTTCTAATCGGTCCAGGCCAAACACAAGCATCAACAATATTTAAAACAAAAAAAGAATTTTATTAAAAAAAATTTGAAAACAAAAAAATAAAAATAAAAATAATGAATAGTACTTTACTATTCATTCGAGCCCAGAATGGCAATTAATTTAACTCAGCCCAACTTATTAACTAATCAATCAACTAATCATTGTTAATTATCAACTAACCAACTAATCAACAATTGTCTAGTCAACTCATCTAATTATGTTACTGTTCATCAAACAGTAAATTTCGTAAAAAGCAGACACATATCACTGTTCACTCCCTTCCCCTCTTATTATATTGTTCTAATATATGTTTAGGCTACACACAACAAATCACTTCTAAAATGATTTCTAGATGTAACTAGATAATACAATCTTATGTCTTGAGTAAAAATGAAAAAAAAAAAACATAATTAATCTGCATTTATTCAGAATAACTTATAGTCAAGAATATATAAGTCACTAAAAGAAACAAGAATCAACCTATCATCATTCACAAAACATCCCAAAAAAAAACATTGCTTCATACATCAGTAAATAAAAGGGATGCTACAAAAAAACATCAATCCACACACGAGAGAAGTATAACTATGAGCCCTCCAAGCCTTGTAGTATCAACCTCCCAGAGCCCGTTTGAGTGCAGCACGTTGCTCGGGTGTCAATCTCGTGGGGAACTCAATTTGGAACCGAATTTTCAAATCTCCTCGATTCCCAGGCTCCTTTGCAATAGGCATACCCTCTCCTGAAACCACCACTTCATAACCAGGGCTAATAATTTCATTCACTGGCATCAACAAACTTCGATTATCTAATGTTTTGGCCTCCACAGTTGTACCCCCAATTGCTTCTGCCAACGTTACATTATAATTCATGATCAAGTCATTGCCATCTCTCTTGAATATTTCGTGTGGCTTTTCATCGATAACAAACACAAGATCTGCAGGGAGCTGGTTCGGTTGCTCATTTCCTTTGTCTTGGAAAGTTATCTTCGTTCCTTTTTTCCATCCAGGTTTTATATCAATTGTTAATATCTCAGTTTCTTGCACTAACCTCCTGCAAACAAGATTCATTTTTTTGTTAGGAAGATCCTGTTTAAACATGCTTTAAGGTTGTTATTTTTAATGATTTTTAAGCACTCGCTGCGAGGGTTTCGTGTTGTCTGATGAATCCAAGTCGATGCTATGCATCATGAATATCTAGAACAAGACATATCAGACCATACCAAGAAGTTTCAACCTATTCCATCCACAAGTTTGGGAACCACATTTTGTAAAAGGTCGAGTTTATGAACACCTCACATACAGAACAAGAAATATTGGCTGAAATTAATATCCAAATAGCACGTAAGTATATAGGTTAGGTATGGGTAATAGAAGTTTAAAAACCAGCACCAAAGACCATCTTAGAAAACTATAAACAAGATCGTGTGCACCAAACGTTTTGAACTTGTGGTTTTCTTGATCTAGATACCATATTATAAACACTTCTCTTAAAAGCACGATGTGGAAAAATAATAATTTTATATTTTAGTACACTTATTTATACGAGATGTCATGCAATAAAAAGATTATACCTACCCTTTTTCTTGAACCACTTGTCTAGATATCTTCATTTTTCTTGTTGATCCAGTGTAAAGATCCTCAAGGCTACAAGGCAATTTACTCTCCACAGGTGGTGGTTTCTTTAGCATGTTCACTCCATTTCCTTCACTATAGTGTCTGAAGATGTTATCATTTCCGCTGTATCCTCCAAACGTCCCTCCATCACAAGAAAACCGCATCGACCTACTGGTTGCTGATGATCCAAATCCAAATGGGCTACTCCCAAAAAATTCAGCAAAAATATCCTCTGCATCTCGAGGATTGAAACCATTTCGGTTTTCTGCAGAACCGGGTGGTGGCATGTCTTTTAGACCTTCTTCACCATGCTGGTCATAGATTTGCCTTTTCTGAGGATCACTCAAGACCTAAGGATGACGCAAGATTGTTCAAGTGGATGCGTATAAAACATAAAACGAAGAAGAGAGAAGTTTGTATAATCTCATTCTTACATTCTCATCATCGACCAATAGCGGATTGAAATTTATTAGAAATATTACGCATGAAATTTCAAAAAAAAATTCATATGAAGGTGTTGCACACCTCGTTGGCTTAATTTAATTAGGGCAACAATAAAGAAAAAAACAAATCTCACAGAAGGAATATTTTCTGATGCACCTTAAATATAACCAACAATTATTTCATGGTTACAAACATAAAACATGCGCAAGATCCAGATTCATTTGTGTGTGTTTGTGCGTGCCTTCGAAGTTGAAAAAGAAATTGCATACTTCATAAGCCTCTGAAATTTGCTTAAATTTGGCCTCGGCTTCCTGCTTGTTGTTGGGATTCTTGTCTGGATGCCATTTCATGGCCAATCTTCTGTAAGATTTCTTGAGATCATCCTCTGTAGCACCCCTGCCCACTTTTAATATATTGTAATAGTCCACACCCATTATTTTGTCTTCCTCCCTCTTTCTTCAGCTTCCCAACATGGGTTCTATTCTCAAACTATCTTAAACTTCATAAATACAGAAAAACTATGATGATTTTGACCCATCAATCTGACTTCTTAATTAAAAAATATTGTGAAGGGTTATCTGTTTTTCTTTTTAATTTTCTCTCTCTTTTTATGCATTCACTGAATACATGATGAGAATCAAATGAAGATTTCTTATAATATTCTGAAACTTTGATTATTGATTGAATTGAATTTATATAAACAGAAGAACGAATAATTTCAGAAAGAGCTCTTGGGGCATACGATTTTTCTAATTGTGTTTTGATCGAGGAATTGGAAAAACATGAAGGAAAAAAAAAAAGAATAGAAAAATGGAAGGTGCAAGCCAAGCCTCCCCTCCCCCCGCATTTTTTGCAGGACAGGGGAAATGACGTGTAAGCACGATTTTATGGCTATACTTCATCATCGAGATATATAGATACATAGGTATTGATCCCTCCCACTCATCAAAACTTCAGAATTTATCCATCTGGACCTTCCTAACAGCAGAAAACTAGATTATTCTATAAAGTTGGAATAAATATGATTCTCATTGCATAAAACACAGATTTTTTATTTTTATTTTTAAACCACAAAACTGTCATCGTAATCTAAATAAAAGAGGTACAAATATTGTCATTAATGTAGAGCATTCAACTGGCATGGATTATAAGCATTACGAATAAAAATCGAACTATATACATGATTTTTTTTCTACATGAGATTGGTTCAAATTAAAAAGGTAAGGCAACATCTTTCCTTGTTGATCACCCGTTTCGGTTCAACACACAACTGCGATGAATTGAACCAAGTCACCCCATGAACTAATGAGATTGAATAAAAGAAGATGGATACAGAAAAAAGGAGAACTGGTATATTACAAACTGATCTATTGCGTCCAAAGTACTCAAAAAAGAGCAAGTTCTCAGCAACCAAATCGGTTGGAAATAAAAACATCATGGTAAGTCCATCTACCAAGAAACTGGACAGGAGATTTAAGTTTATGAACCAACAATGAAAAATTCAGCTCCATTTATAAATAGCCGCGATAATCTCTTCTTACCGAATTGGCTGCTGGTTGTAATGGTTTTTCTCTTTCTTCTTCGCAGCAGCGAGTTTCGCACTCCTTGCAGCAGCCTCAGCAGAAGCAGCTCTTGCAGCAGAATCCATATCTTTATTGGATTTCTTTTTCTTGGAAGATATCACCTTTTTGAGCCGCTCTTTCAAATCAACAGCAGATGCATCTTCCTCCACCTCTTCAGCTGCAGCGTTTTTTTCTTGTCCATTAGGAAAATCTGAGCTGTTGGTCAGGGACTGATCCTGAGGTTCCTTCAACTCTTTTGCAGCCTTATCCTTCTTTTTCTTTTTCTTTGCACTTTTAGATTCAGTAGGGGCATTGTCCTTCTCTTGACATTCATTCACCTGCCAGTCTTTTTTTTCTTTGGTGGCATCTACATATGAATTAAGAAAAGAGAGTTCGGTTTAAACTCCACAGAATTGACAAAAGAATTTGGTAGTTTGAAAGGATCGTAAATATTCATCATTAAATAATAGTGTTGGAATAATTTTAGATAAACTATTGGGGAACAGAAATAATCCTGCTTCTGTTCATTCACTTATATAAAAACAGGGACTATGAATAAATCAGAACCACCAAAAGTTCGTAAGGCTACTGATGGCAAAAAAACAAGTGTCATAAGATTTTATAGTAAGAGCACAGAACTAATGAATTTATCAGAAAGAATTATGACAATCATGAAACAAGTAATAAACAATTTTTAAAAGAATCAAGGAAATGCAATTACCAGCTAGCTCATCTTCAGTTTTCTCTTTCTGGTTAATTCCAAGATCAGCCAATAGAGCATCCAGGTCAGCAAGTTCCTTCTTCTTAATCTCCTTCTTAGAGAGCTGCCTTTCTGCGTCTTTAGGTGCTGGAGAAAGTTCAACAGGCTTTCTGTCCATTGGCTCAGGCTGCGCTAGCACCTCTGCTTCATTTGCAGGTTCCTCCTCCACATCGTCATCACCTTCAACAAGAAGTTCGTCTTCGCTTTCGCTTTCCTGCATTTTGGTTGAAAAAATCTGACAAGTTACAAATACCAATAAATGCATTTCAAACAAATATATAATTCATGTTTCAAATACTTTGCAAACACCAAGGATGTTTGGTGTAAACATTTCTCGCACATGATTGGGCTTTTCGCAGAATGCTATACTCTGATATTCCTTCGGGAAAGTAGCATCGAAGAGTTGCTACAGTCTCAGAAGAAAGTCACAGTGATGGTGACAAATATATTGGCAAACCGTGCTTTGAGGGCGATCAAAGGCAGCAAGTAAAAAAGTGGAGGTGGTGATCAAAATTCATAAAACCGACAGAAGACTTAGGTAAAGGAGTACATTGTAGGATTCGTAGCACTGATAGGAGATTGTTTACATTTGACTCCTTTACGTTTAGGGAAAACGATATTAATATAGTAGCATTCAATAAATATATTTTCTAAGAAAAAGCAAGGGTTCAAAGTTTGTATATTCAACAAAATGATTATCATTAACACGAAACATAGTTATTGAGTACTGTGCAACTCAAGGGAAAAGGCCAAGAGTACATACCAGATAAATTAGTATCTTCTGACATTATTAACTCATTAACATTGTTACTGTGCAGTATAAGCTCACATAAGAAGACTGTATGACAGAGAATCACAATCACTAACAATACACATTGTTGAATTTTCCTTTTTGATAAAGGAGCTCAAAGAGAAGTGGAAAAGATTTTGTAATGACGACAAGATTCCAATTTGGGCAAATAAAGATAGCTAACAAAAAATAATCAAAACTTTCTGGTAACAGAAACATCAAAACCCTTGAGCGGAAAAGGGAAAAGGAGACAACCATGACAAATGGAAAAAGCATTAAAGCCAATTCTACTAACACGTGCTGTCACTGCCTCACGCAAATCATACGCTTGTATGATGAATAAGAACTCAATAATTGACAACTTACGCAGACATTTGCAATGTATAAATATTGCTGGAAATAAGTAAATCTAGCAAAAAATAAGTTGTCGTTAGAAATTATTATTTGAGACATCCATAACCATATAGATCATAACAAGACAATTAATCCGTTGAGCCATCACAAAAAAGTGTTACCTACTCCTCCTTCCCCTTTAGGATAGGATTGTCGCCTAAAGATTGTGTGGTAACGCCTAAGGAACCGGAGAGGCATATGAATCTCTTTCCTTTAAAATCCCACACAAGCAAAATAATTTTCTGACACGTAATACTTTTTGATAAAATTGCAAACGCCATAGAACACATGCATAAAAAAAACCTTTTAAGAATCCAAAAATCAATGTATAGAAAGTGTAAATTTGTTATCCGCTATAAATAGTTAAATGGGAATCATAAATGACATTCTCAATTGAACACATGCATAATTTCCCGTAGTACAACATTTAGCAAGAATTAACCATATGGCATCACTACTGACAATAGTCAATCATAAACAACAAACCCATCAATTCAACCACATCACTGCACAAAGAAAAACAACTGCATCTTATGCAAAAATTCCAACTGCTTATACCTCCACAGTATCAAGTTGCTGCATTTCTTCCGCTTTATTCGGACCTGAACCAGCCCATATCGTCTGGGGAGGAGCAGTGGTCGCATAGTAATCCTCATCATCCTCATCATCCACATCAGCCCACGACTTCACTGTCAATGGTGTCGGAGCCCAGTACACCTGCACCTTGTCCTCGGCATCCTTCGACTTCCCAGAAGCAGCTTCTGCCACACCCTTCGAAGAGCTCTTCTCTTTGTCAGATTTCTTCTTCTTCCTCAAACTATCAAGGGCAGCAAAAACATTGGTGTTGCTCGCTGCCAATGATCCCTCATTTCTCCTGTACCCACCTCCCGCCATCTTTTTATCAAAGATGCAACCTAGAGAAACAAGGGGAATTCAGGAAAAGCTCAGACGTCGCAACTCCCGATAGTTTCAAGAATTTGATTCGTGAATTAAATACTACAGATGATAAACACTGTTCCGAAGTGACAAAAAAACGAACAAATAATCAATCGATACGCAAAAAAATGAATTCAAAATTAATCTAAAAATAGATTAACATTTTCCGAAAATCCAAAAGACCATACTTGCGCGAATTAAACAGCTAAAATATGATTTCCAGATGATATCAGTATACACTCTTAATTACAATCGTCCGATGGATTGGGAATGCGAAACAGGAATCTATGGTTAACAGAGAATTAGGGTTTCGGATATGAAGAAGAGTTATGGCTTGGATATATGGGTGCTTAACCGATCGGAATCGATTGGTTTTGGATCCGTTAAGGACGGAATCGGTCCGGTCTATTAAGAAATCGGATCCGATTCCGGTTCCAACTGATTCTGGATCGATCCGATCTGGTTCATTTTGTTTTTTTCGATTTTTTTTAAATTTTTACTTTTTTGATGTTGTAAATGTTCCCCAATATTCATCACAAATTTAATCTATTTTTTCTTCATTTCATAATATAAATGCATACAAATAATTGTAAAGATACGACAATTGAAATCTAAATAAAAAAGTATTACTATTTAGCACTCTTCGTAATTGATAAATATTGTTTTGTCGTTATTTTCTTATTGCTCGTCATAATGATTTACGAATTCGTCAACCGCCTCATCTATTCTATTCTTACATTCTGCTTCAAACCAATCTTTAAGTAATGTGAGCATGCATAACGAATCAGCAGATAGATTACTTCTGTATTCTCCAATAATTCGGCCACATGTTGAGAATGCCGATTCAGAAGCGACGCTTGAAGCTTGTACGTCATACACGTCTCTAGCCATTTTGGCTAAGATAGAAAATTGTGATGCATTTGTCTTCCACCATTATAAGACGTCGAAGTTGTCTTCTGTTAGAAATTGATAATTCATATTAATTTGCAACTCATTCGACGTGCTAGTAGAATGTCATTTTCCCTTAAGTTTTTTCATGCCCAGCATCCTAAGCAAATTGATGACCCCACTTCTAGATTGAGCTTGGGGTTGTTCTTCAACAGCCCTTTGTTGCGGTGATTCACTTGCCTGTTGATTATAATACAATTGAAACATGTTTTGGAGAGATTGCATTGTAGACGTCTTTTGATAGCAACAACCTTCCCCAAAAATGTAGCATAATATTCAATATCTCAAATATAGATAAATTGAGTATGATCTAGCAATGTTGCGATGCAGTGCACATGTGGGATTTGTTCCCAATGCTTTATAAATTTAGTTTCATTGCACTAAAGGAAGAAAATAAACGGAAATTGGATAAGTAACATCGGAGAAGCGTTCCGTCGCTTCTTTGAAAGTACCTAACAATGCTACACAATTTTCAACAAATTCGCAATCATCATCAGTCAAATAAATACTTTCATCGCTATCAGGCATTTGATATGAATTATAAAATGGAGTTAAAATATCTTTGTAAGGTAACATGACATTCAACATATTGTACAACGAATTCCACCTAGTTTCTATTGGTGGTGGAAAAAGAAGATGATTTAAACTATTAGATAAACATAATTGTTTCCAATCACGCTTAACACGGCTCGTGCGTAACCATTTAGCGAAGCATTTTATTTCTCAATACATGCTGAGTGATTGTCCTCATAACAAACTTTAACAGCCAAATTAATAACATGACATGCACGTCTAACATGAAAAAAACACCATCAAGTATTTGTTTCAGATAGGTTTTTAAATCACGCATCACAGCATTGTTATTCGCAGAGTTGTCTAATGTGATTGAAAATACTTATCCTGAATTTCATAATGTCTACAAGTGTTAAATATATATTTATCAACTACATAACCAGTATGTGCACAATCTAACTCATCTAAAGACAAAATCCATTTTTGCATACACAAATTATCATCAATCCAATGACATGTGACAACAAGATATGAACCCGAATTCATATTTGTCCAAATATCGGTTGTTAAGCTAACCCTACAAGGCAAACTAGAACGATGTTCAAACAATGTACTTCTATATTCAACAAATACGTCCATACAATTTCTTTTAGTGTGTGCCTAGAAATATGTTTAAACATGGGTTGTATAGACAAAACAAATTCAATAAAACCAACATTTTCAGCTTGTATAAAAGGTAGTTCACATCTAATCACATATCTAAAAAGTACGGTTAATTTCAGCAGTTAAAATAAAATTCGTGCCAGTGAGAACATTAATTTGTGCTTGCGTTGCTTCTCTACCTAATGGTTGTAATGTTGTCTCATCAAATTATGTTTTTCTACAAAGTGTTTTTTATATGTTCTGTTGCCTCCACTTTATGAACCACCAGCGTTATCTGAATATTGTATCTTACATGATTTACGTATTGCAACAGATTCATTAGTACCTTCTTTTTGAGCGAGTTCAAAGTGATCACATATCTTACTTCTTTTGGCACGAGTCGGTCGTCTACTCGTTGTTGTAGTGGCTCCGAATGACTCTACTTGTTGTCTCTCTTGGGCTTGGGCAGCAGGAGGTTCGGCATGTTGTTCGGGTTGTTGCGTTTCGATGTTCATAGATGAACCATCAACATTGAGGTCAGCAAAAAAATTATAACTTTCATTTAACTCAGAAATTGACACATGCAAATTCATTGCCGAAGATGAACTAAGTGATAGACGACAAGGGACAAGACCCCGACTGCGACCCCGGCTACGACCAGCGCTGCTAGATGAAGATGCCATTATTATATAAGTAAAATGCAGATAGTACAATGTAGAGAAAAATCTGAGAGTGTACAACTTTGAAAGAATGAATTGTGAGGATTTACAAATCACAACACATCTATTTATATATTCTTTAAAAAATAAAATAAAAAAATAAAGTCTAAACGCTAAAGCCGTTGCCAGACATTCAGCACGTTCAGCAAGGCAACGACTATAAAGTCGTTGCCTTGTGAAATGCTTTTTTATTTTTTTCGAAACTTACCGGTTTTGGTTCCGAAATCGGAACCGGTCCGGTAGCACCGAAATCGATGGTTCTACCGATTTGAAGGCACGGAACCTCCCCGGACCGATTTTTTACCGGTTCCGTGCCTTCATCAGATGATGATCATTCTCAAGTCATAAGATGGATGTCATCATCATCTATTCAGTTAAGCTCATCCTCAGCTCATCAGATGGCGATCATTGCATCTCTTCAGTAGAGCTCATAATTAGCTCATTAGCTGGCGATCATCGCATCTCTTCAGTAGAGCTCATTATCAGCTCATCAGATGGCGATCATCGCATCTCTTCAGTAGAGCTCATTATCAGCTCATCAGATGACGATCATCTCAGCTCTTCAGTAGATCATAAGCTCTTCAGATAATGATCTACCTCGAAGAGCTCATCTTCACCTATTCAGTAGAGCTAATCCCCAGCTCATCAGATGGCGATCATCGCAGCTCTTCAGTAGAGCTCATCAGATGATGATCATTCTCAAGTCATAAGATGGAGGTCATCATCACCTATTCAGTTAAGCTCATCATCAGCTCATCAGATGGTGATCATCGCATCTCTTCAGTAGAGCTCATCCTCAACTCATCAGATGGCGATCATCGCAGGTCTTCAGTAGAGCTCATCCGCATCTCATCAGATGGCGATCATCTCAACTCTTCTGTAGATCTCATCATAATCTCTTCAGATGGTGATTTACCTCGGAGAGTTCATCATATAGAGCTCATCATTACCTATTTAGTAGAGCTCATCATCAGCTCATCAGATGGCGATCATCGCATCTATTCAGTAGAGCTCATCAGATGATGATCATTCTCAAGTCATAAGATGGAGGTCATCACCACCTATTCAGTAAGCTCATCCTCAGCTCATCAGATGTAGATCATCCTCAGCTCATCAGATGGCGATCATCGCAGCTCTTCAGTAGAGCTCATCCACAGCTCATCAGATGTCGATCATCTCAGCTCTTTAGTATAGCTCATTATAAGCTCTTCAGATGGAGATCATCATCGACTCATAAGATGGAGGTCATCATCACCTATTCAATAGAGCTCATCATCATCTCATTAGATAAAGATCATCTCAGCTCTTCAATAGAGCTCATACTCAGCTCTTCAGATTGTGATCTACCTCAGAGAGCTCATCATATAGAGCTCATCATCACCTATTCAGTAGAGCTCATCCTCAGCTCATCAGATGGCGATCAACGCAGCTCTTCAGTAGAGATCATCAGATGATGATCATTCTCAAGTCATAAGATGGAGGTCATCATCACCTATTCAGTAGAGCTCATCTCAGCTCATCAGATGGAAATCATCATCAGCTCTTCAGATGGTTATCATCCTCAGCTCTTTAGATGGTTATCTACCCCGGAGAGTTCATCATATAAGCTCATCATCACCTTTTTCAGGAGAGTCTCAGCTCTTCAGACGGAGGTCATTCTGGGCTCTTCATCTCGAGGTAATCATCAACAAGCTCATCCTTAGCTGTTCTCTCGGAGGTCATCCCGAGCTCCTCATCTCGAGGTCATCCTCAGCCTTCAGAAGGTCATCCTCTGCTCAGTTCGAGCCCATCCTCAATTCTTCAGAAGGAGGTCATCAACAGCTCTTCATCCCGAGCAATTCATCCTGAGCTCCTCCCAACTCTCCAGTTTCAGGTCATCCTCGACCAGTTCAACCATCCGTTCAACTTTAGCTCTTCAGTTAGAGGTCCTGCATAGCTCTTCAGCCAAAGATTTAGGTAATGTTCCGCTAGCTCTTCAGCCATGAGTTATCTTCGGCTTTCAGCTTCATGTCATTCTTCAGCCAGCTCTTCAACTAGATGCCGCCTTCAACTCTTTAGTTAGACGTCCTTCATAGTTCTTCAACCAAATGTTCAACTTTGGGTCATGATTCTATTGTTCTTCAGCTCCAGGTCATCGTCTCTTAGTCGTTCATGATCAGCCAGCTCATCAGCTTCAGGTCAACCTCGATAAGCTCTTCAACCCTCTTCAGCCAAAGGACATCGGAAGCTCTTCAGCTAGATATTCCCTGCCATCAGCTTCATGTCATCAAGGACCTGTTTCTCAGCCATATCTTCAACTTCAGCACAAGGCCGACCTCACAAACAATAGGAGTTCATTAGTCAAACAAAAAGAGATTTCAAACAAAAAGGGATTTCAGACAAAAAATGATCATCATTAGGGTTTTCACCCGACTTCAGGAGCTACGTTTACGACGAGCTCACCTCAGCCTTGATTACGTCAGGCTTAAGGGTTTTCATCATACCTCGGGAACTACGTTTACGACGAGTTCAATTCAGGAGATATATTTACGACGAGCTCACCTCGGCCTTGATTACGTCAGGCTTAAGGGTTTTCATCCGAACTCAGGAACTACGTTTACGACGAGTTCACTTCAGGAGCTACGTTTACGACGGGCTCACCTCAGCCTTGATTACGTCAGGCTTAAGGGTTTTCACCCGACCTCAGGAACTACGTTTAAGACGAGTTCACTTCAGAAGCTACGTTTCCTTGAGCTCACCTCGGCCTTGATTACGTCGGGCTTTAAGGGTTTTCACCCAACATCGGGAACTACGTTTACGACGTGTTCACTTCAAGAGCTACGTTTTCGATGAGCTCACCTCAGCCTTGATTACGTCAGGCTTTAAGGGATTTCACCCGACATCGGGAACTACATTTACGACGAGTTCACTTCAGGAGCTACGTTTAGCCTTGATTACATCAGGCTTAAGGGTTTTCACCCGACCTCAGGAACTACGTTTACGACGAGATCACTTAAGGAGCTATGTTCACGACGAGCTCACCTCAATCCTGATTACGCCAGGCCCAAGGGTTTTCACCCCGATCTCAGGAGCACATTTACGTCGAGATCACCTCAAACCCCCCGGTAACGCCAGGCCTAAGGGTTTTTCACCCCATCTCAAAAGCTCAGTTACGACGAACTCACCTCATTTGGTCTTACATGTTATTACTTTTATGTTCCAGGGTAATTAATTAATGTAGCCGAGCTGATTACGTGCTTGATCCTACATGTTATTACTCTGTCTTTCCGGGGTAATTAATTAATGTACCCGAGCTTATTACGTGCTTGGTCATACCTGTTATTACTTGGCCCTTTCAGGTTAAACATTTAATGTAGCCGAGCTAATTACGTGATTGGTCCTTCCGTGGATCTCTTATTCATTGAACGGCTAGGTTTTGCCTCGGAATACGAACACACGTCCCAACGATCAGAATTTTGATTTCAAAATTTGAACTTGTTAGCCGTTGGATCCCGCCGAAATCATCAATGTATAGAAGGGCTAGCTCATATTTAAATCAGGTCGGCTAAATACATATGAACTTCTAGTCTACGACTTCAGCTCGACTGGGAGGGGGGACTGTGATACCCCTTAAATATAGTCACCACCTGATTGGTCGACCTGTTGCCTTTGCGTCATGGTGATTTTACTTCAGAAGACCTCGCCTCTTTCTCCGACCTCTTTGTTGGTCCCACATGTTTCGCCGACGTGTTTTATCTTACATGTTGCCCTCCTCCGAACGTTCCGTCGATCTCTTTTCGGATCCGAGCTCCTTAGTCGAGCTCTTCTCATAACTTGCTTAATACGTGGACACAACAAGGGAACTGTATCTCCGAAATTAGGCAAGTGCGAGATATGCGGAGCAATATCGGGATTTGATTGTATTCACAAGATCTTATCATATCCTGAGAATATTTGGATAAACATGGAAGGAGTCCTTGATATAGGGCAATTCTTAGTCTTCTGCCTCTAAATACCAGGTTCAATCTGCATGTTTGGGCATTCATAATTTCTTCACTTACTTTACAAGTGTATATTTTCTCGTATCCTCTCGCCTGACTTGAGCGTCGGAGGGGACCCGTCTGAAAAACTTCCGGCCTCTCTCTCACATTTATTTCGTGATTCCAGGTCTTTGAGGTGAGGATCCAAAGCAAAATTGACGCAATTATTCTTGGCATTGAAGAACATTGATGTATTTTTTTACCTCTTATTGTATCAAAAGGTAATCACACTTTTTTGTGCTATAAAATCTATTATATTTTTATTTTATATTTGTAAAATTTAATTTTTTTGTTCTAGGGTGACGAGATTTGTTTGATAAGAATAATTTACTGCAAAACAATTGGTGAACGTTAATAAAAGTCATTTACTTGAACATAGATATCTACACGCACGCATGCATAGGTGCACATCATTTTTCACTTTTTTCCATATTTAATTTCGTAGAACTGTGAATATGGCATAAATAATATTGAATTAACCAAAATATAAATGGGAGAAAAATTTATATTATGTTATATGTGTGTATATATATCTAGAGATGGCAATGGGATGGGTCCAAACTCAGATCTGCATTGAACCCGTCCCGATTGGACCCGCTTCAACCGGGTTTGGAAGCGGGGCTGGGCGGGTTCTGGGTTTGACCGAACCCGCCCCGCTATACATTTTTATTTTTTTGAAAAAAATTTGATATTGATTATACATTTTACTTCTTTGATTGAACAATAAAGTGTCATTATTTAATTTTATATCAAAATTCATGTGTTCATGTTAAAGAAGTTGGACATTTTGAAGGTAATAAGAGAAAATTAATAAATATTTAATAGCTTAAAGGTAGTTTTACAATGCTTATTATAAATATGTACTAGAAAAACATGAAATTTAATCACAAAACTCAATTTTTGTGTTTCAAAATTGATTTCTAACTAATTTTTTTTTAAAAATAAAAAATAAAAAAAATCTGGAATCGGGGCAGGGCGAGTAAACCCACCGGGTTCACGGGTCTAAGCAGGGTAGGACTGGTCCGGGTCTTATGTGTAGCGAGACAGATCTTAGGATTGGTCAAACACATCCTATACATGCACCGTTGTCATTCCTATATATATCTATACTACTAATAACACATGAGGGTCACTTTAATGTTATGACACTCGTTCCCCCTTTCTACGCTTTTGCCATTCATTATTTGTGCTTATCCTTGATTGCAATTTAGATTTTTGACTTTTGTCCTTCATAATTATTACTTTCAATTAACTACTTTTCAATTTAATTAATCATTTTCATGGAAAATGACAAATATCAATTTTCATATTTATATATTACTAAATTTTTTTACATAACATTATTTAATCTAATTTCCAAAAAAAAAAAAAAGATACATCAAAGAAATAAAACAAAAATTGACTTTACAATTACCATCTCATTTTACAAAAAAAAATATTGTACATACACACAAACCATGCGAGGAACAATAATATATATTGAAATACGGGAGGATACATTTGAAATTTGTAGGGATATTTTGGCTTTTAAAATGTTGAAATTATATCTCAAAACGTAAATTAGGGTGATCAAATAACATATTTTTTTTAAACATAATTGTTTTAAATTTTTTTACCAAATACCTTCTTAGCGTTAGAAGCTAGCAAATAGTAAGAGCTTGCTTATAGTCTTATAGATAGGGATGACAATGTGGTGGGTTTAGACATGGACCTACACTGATCCCTCTCAACCGGGCTGGATCTGGACCCGTTTCAATCGAGTTTGGAAGCGGGGCGGGGCGGGTCCTGGGATTGGCCGAACCCGCCCCGCTATACATTTTTAATTTTTTTTTTAAAAAATTAATATTGAATATACATTTTACTTCTTTGATTGAACAATAACGTGTCATTATTTAATTTTATATCAAAAGTCATTTGTTCATGTTAAAGAAGTTGAATATTTTGAAGAGAATGAGAGCAAATTAATAAATATTTGGTTGTTTAAAGACAGATTTGCAATGCTTATTATAAATATTTACTATAGAAAACATGAAATTCAATAACAAAACTCACCTTTTGTGTTTCAAAATTGTTTTCTAGCAAAAATTTAAAAAAAAATTGGAACTGGGGCGGGGCGGGTAAACCCGCCGGGTTCGCGGGTCTAGGCGGGGAGGCTGGTCCGGGTTTTATGTGTAGCGGGCGGGTCTTGAGATTGGTCAAACTCGTCACGTTGCCATCCCTATTTATAGATGCCCATAATTATCATCATTATTTTAAATTATCTTTTTTGGAAAATAATAAGACGGAAAATACAAAAGACAAAAAACAACAGAAAAACCGCCAAATTTCACTCCTCGCCTCTGCCTCTTCCCCGTACGAGAAAAAAGCCATCAAAGATCCCGCAGAAATTTTTTTTTGCAGAAAAAATACTTTCGTTAATCATGCCAATTTGAGGAAAACATTTCAGGTTAGTTTTCCGCCTTTTCGTTTATAATCTTTCAGTCGTTTAACTGCCTTGAAGGAAATCAAAGAGATCAAGAATTTTTGTACTAAGACAAGGTAATGTATATGACGCGATGCAATAATGCTTGATGGGGTTTCTATAAAACCTGTAATTTTTGTTTTTTATTTGTGGGTTTTTATTAGCATAAGCGGAATATATATAAATTGTCTGGTTTCTGTTTTATTCTTGATGTAATTTTTCTTGACAATCTTTTGTTTGTATAGAAGGTGAATTGGAAAACAAAATTCAGTATAAAAAAATGCCTCCCCGGATAAAAGAAGAAGAAAGGATAGAAAAGATTATTCGTGATCTTGTGAAGGAACCGGAGAATAAGAGATGCATTAACTGCAAACGTTTGGTATGCCTTTAAATTTAAAGAAAAAGAAATTTACCAAATCTAATCCGTTTTGTTTCATAACATATCAGGGTCCTCAGTATGTTTGCACAACTTTCTGGACATTTGTGTGCACAAATTGTAGTGGAGTACAGTAAGTTACATTTTTCAATAATATATCTGAATATGGAGTAGCAAAAGCAGTAATTTTGATGGGGGAATGACTTCAAGAACTTAGATTTACAGAAAAGGATCTTTATTTTTTATTGGGTTTGGCCTTGTGAATAAGGAATAATGACTGAAACTGATTAATTACAGCCGGGAATTCACTCATCGAGTCAAATCAGTGTCAATGGCAAAGTTTAATGCAGAAGAAGTCAGTGCTCTTCGGGCTGGCGGGAATGAGGTTCTTTTTTTTTTACTGGGATGTAAAATAGCTTCTTGATTTTACTCTTGTAACTGATCTATTGTTTTACAGCGAGCAAGGCAAATTTATTTTAAAACATGGGATCCACAGCGTAATTTTTACCCCGATGGAAGGTAATGGAAGTATGTCCATGGAGTGTTTAAGTAGTCGCCATTTTACTGTGGATGCATGTTTTGATTCAATTAGTATTCTGCGTTTTCCAGTAATCTGCACAGGCTAAAAGAATTTGTAAGACACGTGTATGCTGAGAGGAAGTTTGCTGGTGGGAATAGTTCTGATAGGATATCAATGGTTGAAACTGTAAGCATCTTGTTCAAAAATACATAATATAGACACATTCATTGCAATTTTATGTTTTCATTTATGTGATCTGTAAAAGTTCAGGATCGGAGGAAAGATTCTTACGAGCCACATTCATCTGAAAAATCCAGTTGGGGTGGAAAGGACTACATTTTGGAGAGTCGTTCATTTGAAAGAGGTGGAAAAAGTGGGGGTGACGACTACTATGATTATGAAAGACGTTCTTTTGAGAAATCTTGTCCGATCCCAAGATGTGATGGCAAAAATTTCAAGAATACAGAGGAAAGGAGTCATCCTCGATACGTTCAAGAGAATGTAAGACCAGGTGGCCAAAGGAGCCGTTCTACTCGGTTTGAGATAGTTGATGACAGGTTTCGAGATGATGGGAATGTGAAGCGTTATGACAGGTATGGTAATAAAGATTCTAGAGGAGAGAGTAATTCGCCTAGTTCTCGAAAGATTCGAGAGATAAGTTTTCCTGAAATACGCCCCGTAAAAGATATTTTAGGTGATAAAGTCCCACATCTTACGATACTTGAGCCTCCCAAAGCCAATGTTACTAATCAAGATTCTACAGATGGGAATAAAATACAAAATGGGATTATAACTCTTAGCAGCTTGATTGATTTTGATGACAACCCTGGGCCTCAGGGGCAGTTAAAGGATTCGAACAAGTTTAATGAAGATACGCCCAATGCTGCGAAGGTGAGTACATTAGAGCCTTTGTTATTTGAATATTCAGCTCCTGTAACTACACCTTCTGGTGTTGAAACTTCATTGAGTGCAACGGAAGATCTAAATAGCAGTTCTGCGGCTACTGATGAAGCATCACGAAATGCAACTAAAATTTCTGAAACTTTTGAAACTATATCTGCTCCAAATATGGATGAAGACCAAATATTTCCTAGCAATATCAATGATTCTAAAGAGCAAATAACCGACCTACACCAGCAGCCGAATTCCTCGCCTGTATCAAATGATCCAAAACCAGTTTCAAATGTTTCATTTGATAAACCATCACAAGTTTATGAACCAGGAGATGGCTCGATGTCTAGTCAAAGAAAGGAACTTCCTGTGGTAATTTTTATCCAATCCGAATTCTATGATACTTTTGTGGTCAAGAATCTTCATGAACGTTTGAATTGTGTTCTGCAGGACCTTTTTGCTTCAGATTTCACTGCATTCACTCCAGCTGTTCCTGATTGGCAATTGTGTCCGCCTCATGTAATGCAATTCAAACCTCCTCCAACGGTAGGTACCATCTTAAATGATGTATTCACCATTACACAATCTAATAAAATCAAAGTGTCTGAGAATGACATTTATCGAACATTGACCTTTCTTTCAGTCAATGGTTGCTTTTTCCAATGCCACAAAACCAAGTAATCCTTTTGATATTGGCAATGATACACCTCAAGTTCAATCAACAGTGGTACGTAGACATCCTCGTTTTTCCAAATGATCCGTTATTTAAAACTGTAAAATTCGCTTATAGTTCTCATTTTCACTTCACTTATGATTAACTGTGTTTGTTTTTTGGTTTAGTTTCCTTCCATGTCATCATTGCAAGGAGCTCTACCAAAGAGGATATCTGGTTCATTTTTACAGCCGCATCCCTCTCCATCATACACAACATCATTGTCACACACTCCCCCTTATTTAATAAACGTGCCTCAAGGTAAAATATATCGTTTATTTTCTCTCCTCTTGAATATTTCGTAATCATCCTTATCAGTGTTATATGCTAACTCGTTCATTCATGTAATTCCTTATTTGTAGGGGCTTATTTAGGACAGCAACCAAATAACAAGCCATATACAAGGTACAGTACCCTCGGGCTTCGATAATCGGACAAAATTATAAATTAAATACTCTTTCTTTTTCTTGATGTATTTATTATTATTATTATTATTATTATTTATTCAGTGATCAAGGAGTTTCTGGTGGCTTTAATGATCCCTTTGCATTGGTCAACCCAATCCATCAAGCAAAGAGAGAAGAATCCTTGCATGCTACACCGCATACACCTTCACGTGGAGGAAATCCATTTGGATAATTGCAGCCAAATTTTACTCTGATTTAGGGTTATTTCTAACTTTTCAACGATTGAGTAAATGGTGGACTGAGCTGTTGAATACTCAAGTTAAAACTTTTCTTGCCTTGGCTGGAACATTATATGACAATTGTGAGCTGCAGAATCAAAACTTTACACATGTCTAGCTTATATTTCTTAGATAATTAAACCATTTATTCAAATTGCCAATGTATTAACATTACATGACATTTGTGAGCTGCAGAATCGAAATTTTATATATGTCTAGCTTATACTTTCTTAGATAATTAAACCATTTATCCAAGTTGCCAATTTATTGCTATTTCAGCTATGGAAAAGAGATTCATGAGATAACTAAAGCAACGCCAATTATGACATCAGTAGCTTAGTTCATTCTACATATCCCTTTTCCCTTTATTCAAAATTTCTGGACTCGAAGTATGCAAAATCATGATATGGCAACACTTAAGAGAAGCAGTCAACTTTCATTAATTCTTATTTTCTAGTGACCTATTTAAACCAGAAGTCATGAGAAAACCAAGATTGCTGATGTAAAAAGTCTGGAGTTGCATCTAGTAAAGCTGTTCCTTCAGGTGAATAAAAGCTAAAAATAATCAACCAAATCATAAATGCCCTTTACCTAATCATCAACTGAAAACTTTGTGTTACTTTTCTTGTGTATAAATATCACATAACCCTTTTGCTGCAACTATTCAGTTACTTAGAATTACAGAGAAGGGTATCTATGGAGAGGAATATCAACAGCAGAGCTAGCGGGGTAGTGGCGATTTTCCTAATTTTTGTGCTTGCAAATAGTGTAGTAAATTCGGATAGAATATATTCTTGCTGGGGTGGATGCTATAACCAGTGCTATCCTAGTGTTAAAAATCAATCCGAGAAATTATCGTGTTACTACAAGTGTCTCAACGGTTGCATTCCTCGTATGGTTGCTGATTTCCAGTACTACTGTCAGATTGGTTGTTCTTTGAAACTCTGCATTCCAGTCAGTACTGGTACTTAAAATCTCCCTTTAAGTATCTTCCTAAAATAGTTGAGATTGTAACAAAGTTCATTGACTGTTCTTATTTTCACTTCGCAGATGGTGCAGCAATGGAGAGTTGCTTTGGAAAGTGCACTAATCTATGCAAGATGTAGAGGATTTTCTTGTACTGGATATGAGATTTACGCACATTTGGTTTGTGTAAGAAATAAAACATGGTTAGTATGATTTTTCTTGAGAAGTTGGCCAAATATGTTTCTTTTTCATGTTTCTATATTATTTTCAACATGGACGGAGCTAACCTTTCTTCTTTGATACCTATGGGGATATGATATTTTTAATTATTTATATATGTGATTGTTGATTTAGCCTACACTTTTAGTCGTTCTCATATGAAATCTCAAAATTTTCAAGGGGATCATGTAACATCAAGAAAGAAACTTAAAAAACCAAAGACAACTGAACCACTTCATTTTATTTTCTGGAACAAAACAATTATCCAAAGGCATAACAACTAAGTTGTGCACTGAAACTTATCACCACCAACAACAAATAAGATTCTTTAGAGTGGAGTGGCATAGAAATTCCATAGAGATAATAAACTGGCACCCAGAAATGGCCGCTACACGCTAGTAAAAGTTAACTAACACCTCTGGTAATGTTATATGAGTTCTGTCATATGAATATTCCTCTTTAATTTCTTTTGAATTTTTATTTGATGTTTTGAGAGGTTTGGGGAATAGAAATAGGAGAGAATATTTTTAGGAAATAAATTTAAATTTGATTTATATTGAAAAAAACTATATATTAATAAAAAATTAGACAAAATTATTTTAAAATAATATATTTCAAATTAAAAAATAATATAATATTATAATATTGTTCGAAAGTGATGAATTTTTTTTTAACTTAAAATCAAGAAATATATTGGAGATGTGAAAATATTTATTTTTATTTTGGGAATTAAATGGGAAAGAAAAAATCAAACTAGGCTTCATTCTTGCCAAAAGCGCAAACACCAAGAAACATGTTATTTACCTATGCCAAAAGTGCATACACGAGAGCTTCCGGTTTTGTTGGCTTTGTAAGCTCACTCCCCTTTTGGAAAAGACTCATATTCGAGTCCCGCGATGTGGAAACAATCTTTAGCCTCTCTGTAAAAAAAATAAAAAAAAAGGGCATACACCAAGAAACCTGATATTAGGTACCGTATATACCATATTGGCGCTAATCTGACTAGATATTTGACACATTTTTTCCTTGTAAATGTATATTGCAGCCTCGCTGCCACATTAATCTCCAAATGAGGCGACCTTGAGCTTAAAAAATTTAAAAACTTTATGGCCCTCGACAATACACACAAATTCTTACATATAACTAAATACACATGCATTTAGTTAGCTTTTGTTTTAACATGGAATTTAACTGTATAAATTCTTATTTAGCTTTTTTATATTAGCGTTGTGAAATGTGAATGAACTAATAATCGTGACTATATACGCCACCCTTGCATTAGATTTACAGGGAAATAGGAGTCAGAAAGAGTCACAAATCTTCCCGAGCATTATGCAAATAAAAGAATCTCAACCACTACCAAAAATTGGAGGAAGCTGAACACAACACAAGGAGCCCTTTTAAATTTACAACAGTTTACTTTGTCACTCACCAAAATAAAATTCGAATGGGCACTGTAAGCAACCACCAATTTACGTGCCCTTAAGGCAATCCGAATTTGGACAAGGCAGACGAGAACAATTCTGAGAAGGCCGGGGACGTAGTCTGGTCATCTGCTTTGATCTTTAGTTGCGCTTTACATGTTGACGAATTAATAATACACTCGACAAGATACGCAGATGATTCCTCTTCTTTTCGAGTAAAGAAAAAGAACTTAAAATTTGGAGGTTGACCACCTGAAGCTATGCAGTGGAAGGAGTGGCATTGCATGTGTCGAGAAAGGGCCTGGGGTGTTGTCATGGTCGCAACTCCTCGTGGATCTATCGAGATTTCCTGAAAGGGAGGAGGAAAAAGTACATTCACTCGTAAAAATCTTGAGTCTATTTAATGCACTAGCCTATAAGATTAGGTGGCAAGGAGCGCCTAGTGTGGAAAAAATAAACATCCCATCTATTGAACATGTATTCTTAAATTTCATTCACCCCCCGATGTAACTCGAACTCAAAAACCAGTCCACCCTCAGGACATGCAAATTAATACATTTGAAGCTAAGAATTGAACAAACCTGGGATATAGACACTGGCAATTGACGCCATTTCTGCTGAAAAGCATTAGCATCGAGAGCGGCTTTAGCATTGAGCTTCAAAGCAGGAGGCGTAGGAGCAGGACTAGGTGCGGTGGGCATTCCCAGAGCAAGCAGTTCGTCTATTGCCAAAATAGAAGAAGTTTGTGTAGATAGATTGTCAAGTGATACAAGGTCTAACTGAGCCTCAAAAGCACCTGTCGTCATAGAATTATCGTAAGACGGGGCACTGTAGGCTGAACCATTGTTGCTATAACCCTGATTATCTTCCTTTTCAGAAGTACTCAGTAGCAAGTCTTTATCATTTGCCTCAACTCCCTGAGCTGCAATTATATGATCCCCAGATTCCGTGCCAATGGACAGATTCCCAAGTTCCTCCGAGAAAGCAAATGGTCCTCTGTATTCCTTATCAGTGAACATGTACGAGGGCTACAAAAATGTTTATATAATCACTCAGCATTCCCAAATGCATAAAAAAGTGGATGTTCAGAATCTACGGAAGGAAGAAGTTAGAAAAGTAGAAGTACCTTTTGGTATACAACAGAGAGACTGTTAAATTCATCAAAAATACGATCTTTTGTTTCACTGCTTTGTGTGTCTGCAAAGGCAGAAACAGCTTGTTTTGGAGGATTTACAACACGTTCTGCTACTGAAACATTGTACTGCAAAAGCCTATAGTAGAATAATGCTCGATCATGAACATCCTGCGACGGATTACTATTAAGCAACCGTTCTTCCACAAGCTAAACAAAAGTATACACAAGCTTAGATTATATTCAGTCAACTTTCAATGACAGCCAGACCTGATGAAAATCGGCGAGACCAGCAGCTAGAGCAGCTCCTAGGGCCCTTCTAGTCTCTGGTGGTCTTCTAAAAAAACACTTCATTACTGCTGTGAGAAGATGTAAACGAACCTGTTCCACACAAAAATAATTACAGGAATAGCATTTAAATGTAATTTGAGGTTAATTACCGAGGAGACACAGTTTTAATAATTGAATTTTAAAAAAACTTCTAAGTTTCATTCTAAGATGTAAGATAAACTCGCATCTTCGACTTCTTCACAAGACAATTAGAAATTTAGACGCTTAGATATGCAGAATAAAAGAATCTCCCAAGAAGTTACAACAATCACTATCCCTTTTAGATTCAATTTCAAATAAATTAACCAAAAACGAGATTCACTGCATTCTGCACAAGCTGAGGTTCAAGGAGATTAATTCTAGTACCTCTAAACTATACAAAGATTGAGCATGCACTAATAGGAACTTACAAGCCAAAAAATAACTGCCAACAACTGAATAAAGTTAAACACCATTTATAAAAAGATCAAACACGAGGAAATGCCATCTAATCACCTCTGCAGAATGCTCCTCATCCCAGTTCTCTATAAGACTCTCTAGAATATAAGGAGCATCCTGCATGTCCTGAGCATATTCCCCTAGCATCCAAATAAGAGCTGCCTTGGCTTTCGGTTCCTGAACATTTTTGCTACTGATATTCCCTACAACTGCGATGCAGTCATGACTCCACTGTGGATATTTTCTTAAAAGATCTTTCACAAGAACCTGCATAGAAAAGGAAAAGAAAAACTTAGGAGTTAGAGAAGTTTTCATAGGATTATTATACTACTACTTATGTAACTTTCCATAGTAACATTAATTGATGAACATATCCAAGTGTCCAGGACAGAAAAGAGAAAGACTTACAAGAGTTTCGGCAGTCACATGTTCTTTTTCCATTTCCAGAAACTGAAGCAGACGATCAACAATGGCATTAACATCATACTGCTGCAATGCAATCTTCCCAACAGCTCGAATCGATTCTCTTGCCATTGAAATATCAACATTTGCAACATATTCACAAA
This sequence comes from Haberlea rhodopensis, assembly GCA_907163345.1. NCBI lineage: Eukaryota > Viridiplantae > Streptophyta > Magnoliopsida > Lamiales > Gesneriaceae > Haberlea > Haberlea rhodopensis. Next base: position 3,590,104 of record CAJQUN010000024.1, on the reverse strand, counting down.
GTTCAGTCACTAAAACAAAGCCAAAGGTTGGACATTAGTTACTTCAAATAGTTAAGAAACCACCACGAACGGCCAACCAATGACCCGAGGATGAGCATAAGCAGGCAACAAACTTTCAACAAAGCTTAAGCAAGTACATACAATGATATCTACCTATCTCATATGTATTACTCTCGTTTGCCACAGCGGTCAGCATCTCAAGTTTCAATTTTTTGACATAAAATGGCTCGTTGTAATGGCAGTAGAAATGCTTGAAGTCCGAACAGAAAATAAATGGTGCGCGCATCACTAGTATATGAAGGTGGCTTAGAACTGCGTAGGATTGCTCAGGACTTCCTGAGCTTACCAAAGTAAGCAGAGGAGCTTTAATCCGCTCGTACACCTAGAGACAAACATTATAAGTGGTTCAGTGCTTGGCAAGATGTATCTAAGATATGCATAGAAGCACGTTTCAAAAGGCTTAAATAGACAGCGAGCATCAACAAAGAAAACATAATAAGATATATAAGCATCACTTCGAACCATCTAAAATAGCAATTTGACTCAGACCAACAAATTGATTTACGTTATGTGTATATGAAGATGAAAGGCTTAGTTGTTGTTGTTGTATATGAAGATGAAAAAGAAGATTCTATAAATACTAAACTCACAGTAAATAATAAAGGACTCTCAATCTGGAAGGACAGCATTGGAGAAATACACATGTGCGTATCCCAGCAATTAAGGAAGGACTCGAGGAGTGGAATGGGTAAAATGGTTGTACGAATCAAATCCAGCAGAAGAGAAATGTAAGGTATCTTAAAAAAATGTGTGGCCATGAACCGCATTGTGGCCTTAACGTTAGGAATTTGCGTGTACAGAGATTAAATTGAGAGTAAATTATTTTGGAATAAGCTTTTGATGGTTACACAAAATAATGCCCTATCACCAATAACATATTCATTACTCAGTCTCCAGGAGCTACCAGCAAGAAAGAAGTAGCTACATGTTGTATTCAAAATTACTGCTATCATAAATGGAAAATAATACAAAAATGGGCCAGAAACATGTGCCATCGCATAACACACTTACACACTATCAAAGAGTACCAGAAACCTACCAGACATCATATTCCAGAATAATGTGACACATAAGATGTGGAAACTCGAAATTTCATATGACTTGTCCAATTCGATGGAGCACCTAGTGAGAGAAAATCTGAGAGGTAAGGCAAAATACCCCCAACCCTAACCCTAATCGGCGCCCCCAGCAGCACCCTCAACCGCATTTCCCTACCCATTCCAAGCGCGAGCGAGCCTACCCTAGCCACCTTGTTCCTTCGATTGCGTATGGTTCTCATGGCAACACGACGCAACAAACCAATTTACGGGGCAGTATTCCGGAATACCAGAGGCGCTTCCATGAAGACACAACTCCTTTTTTCTTCACTAATTTCCCTGAGGAATGGCACACGTCGGAAATGAAGAAGACGTTTCAAAAGGTAGGCGATGTTTGTGAAGTGTTTGTACCCTCCAAGCGAGATATCAGAGGAAAGAAATTCGGTTTTGTTAGATTCAAGGGCGACGTGAATACAAGCAGGTTGGAGGCAGATTTGAATCAAATATGGATTGGTTCATACAAAATAAGAGCAAACAGAGCAAGATTCGACAGAACTTCATCGAAGGTCAACACTAACAGGAAGCCTAATCTGATACCAGAAAGTAAATTGGGCAACTACAATGGCAAATCGTATGCGGCTGTTATCCAAGGCAACAACAACCCCAAGGCAAACAATGTGCCAAATAATCATTCCATACAGGAACCCGTATTGCATTTCAACACAAGAAAAGAAGAAAGGAATGGATCGAGGGTTGCATATTGGGAAAACTCCACAAACCAGAGGATAGATTGAGTGCCCAACAAGATCTCACTCTTAACGGATATGGAAACGCCAGAATTATACCTCTTGGCGGGCCTATGGTCATCATTTATGCAGACAACAAGCAAATCCTTCAGGATCTATTAACAGAGGAAAACGAATGGTTAGGGTTGTGGTTCAACGAAATGTGCATCTGGAATGCGTCAATGACAAATTACCCGAGGGAAGTCTGGGTTACTTGCAAGGGAGTGCCAGTCCACGCATGGAATTTGAGATTTTTCAGTTGGTTAGCAGGTCCTATGGGCAAGCTGCTAACCGTGAGCGAGGAAACTTTAAACAAAGAAAGCATGGATTATGGAAGATTCCTGATATCGACACATTCTTTGGCTTTTATCAACAAAGTAATCAGAATCAATATTGATGGTACTGCTGTTGATATTCGAGTAATGGAGGAAATCAACAATTATATTCCTCGAAACTCTGCGGCTGAGATAACGGATCGGAAGGGCCGTTCCAACCATCATTGGGATATCCCGAACTCTCCATCGACGCAATCTTATTCGTCAAATGAAGTGATACAGGAAACAGTTTGGCAAGAAACAGAATTCGAAGTAAACAAGGACAATGATCAGGGAGAGGGAGAATCAGATTCATTTACCATGGAAGCCATAAAGGAAGCTAGGGATATGGCGGTGAACCTGGGATTGCAAGATTTCATAATTCAATCTGAGGATAATCCAGAAGTTACCCGGTGTGTGATCTTAGCAAAAGAGGCAATAAAACAAGTTGACAGAAGATACATGGGCTATAACAGCGTGGAAGGTGAGGAGGTCGATGCACTTCAGGCCATTACCCCAACGAAAGGGACTGAGAAGAGCCCTGAGGAAGCTTCCCTAAGGTTTGAAAACACATATCAGAGAAGGAGAAACTATGCATCACCTCGTCCCACAGCCATTCTTTGTAGAGGCGATCCAACAACATCATATTCTGATTTTATGTTAAAAGATCAGGTCCAAATGGAAGAGGCAATCGAGTTATGGAATATTGGGAAGCGACTAGGGATAATAGGCACAGGAAATGATAAGGAAATTATTCAACGATTACTGGAAATGGAAAAACGAGATGTGCAAGCTTTTACAGTATCGGAAATGAGAAATCAAGAGGTTGGGGACGTCGAGGTGATCCAATGAAGATAGCAAGCTTCAATGTTAGAGGCTTAGGGTGTAGGGGGAAGAAAAGGGAGCTGCGATCTTTAGTTGTGACGGAAAATATTGACTTTCTGTGTTTGCAAGAAACCAAGCTGGATCTTTATCACTAAGGATTTTTGCAAAACAATTTGGAGGGATGAAGCATTTAATTGGGTTTATAAAGGAGCCTTGGGTGCAGCAGGGGGGTTGATATGCATTTGGCGTCATTCAGCATTCGAAATGATCAGCTGTTGGGGTGAAGATGGACTTCTGGGAGTTGAAGGTTTGTGGGGAAAGGAAAAAATAAAGTGTAACATCGTTAATGTATACTCCTCAAGCGACATAACATTAAAAAGGGAGCTCTGGGACAAAATACTAAACAGACTCCATGGGGAGGTGGATGCAAGGTGGTGTGTTTGTGGCGATTTCAATGCCATTAGAACAAGCAATGAAAGACGTGGTCGCAAAGTAATTATCCATAATAGAGATTCTACGGAATTTGATGATTTCATCAATAAATCGGGACTTATGGATCTACCATTGATTGGTAGAAAATTCACATGGTATAGACCGGATGGAACATGTGTGAGCCGGCTGGACAGATTTCTTATTTCAGATAATTGGTATAGAGAATGGCCAAATTTGACTCAATGGGGATTGAAGAGAACTTTCTCTGATCATTGTGCAATTATGCTTAGAACCAACGAGGCAGATTGGGGACCGAAACCGTTCAGAGTAATTGACTCTTGGTTTGAGCATTCTGAATTCAAGACTTTTGTAGAGAAAGAATGGCAAACATTTTCTGTACAGGGATGGGGCGGTTTTAAACTGAAAGAAAAGCTTAAATTGTTAAAGAATAGCCTAAGGAAATGGAACAAAGAAGTCTTTGGTAGCTTGGAGAACAATATCCATATTATCAAAGAAAAAATTCAGGAACGGGATCTGATTTTGGATCATCGAGACTTAACAGCGGAAGAAGCGATCTCACAAAGGTCGGAATTTTTTGATCTTCAAAACCAGATTCGTATGAAAGACCCTTTGTTATTTCAAAAAGCAAGAATACGATGGATACAAAATGGGGACGTAAACTCAAGTTTCTTCCATAGATATGTTAATCGCAGAAGGAAGAGAAACGAAATTGTGGGGCTGAATATTGACGGGCAATGGATAGATACGGTGCAGGGTATCAAGGAAGGAGCAAGGAACCATTTTGTGAAGCTTTTCAGTGAGGAAGTATGGGATCGTCCGAAGCTTCATGATATACAATTCCGTCAAGTAAGGGAATCAGATAACATACTTTTGACAATGAACTTTTCAGAAGCGGAGATCAAAAGGGCGGTATGGAATTGTGACAGTACAAAGAGCCCTGGCCCTGATGGGTACAATATGGGATTCATCAAGAGATTTTGGGACATTCTCAAACACGATTTCTTGAGGTTTTTTGATGATTTCCATAAGTATGGGAAGCTTGTTAGAGGCTCCAATCATTCTTTTATGGTATTGATACCTAAGAAAGACAACCCCAATTCAATTGGGGAGTTTCGGCCTATCGCTCTAATTGGGTGCATGTATAAAGTCTTAGCGAAATTACTAGCTAACAGACTTAGCAGGGTGTTACATAGGGTCATCTCAGAATCTCAATCAGCATTTGTGGGGAACAGACATATTCTGGATGGAGTGCTGGTGATCAGTGAACTGATCGATGAAATGATAAAAAAGAAAAGTAAAGGTATGATCTTTAAAGTGGATTTTGAGAAGGCTTATGATTCGGTTAATTGGAAGTTTCTGGATCAGGTGATGGAGTTGATGAATTTCGATGTTAAATGGAGAGGTTGGATAATGGAATGTATTTCCACTGCAAAAGCATCTGTATTGATTAACGGAAGTCCGACAATGGAATTTGATCTACATCGTGGGCTTCGTCAGGGTGATCCATTATCCCCGTTCTTGTTTGTAATAGTTGCTGAAGCTATGAGTACAATGATAGACAAAGCAGTTTCGCTAAACCTCATTTCACCGATTAAGGTTGGAAGAGAAGAAGTCCCGATCTCTCACCTTCAGTTTGCGGATGACACCTTATTAGTGGGAGAAGCGTCAAAGGAGAATGCAGTTTCTTTCAAGGCAATTTTACGAAATTACAAACTCATTTCCGGTCTCAAAAATAATTTTCATAAGAGCAAGCTGATTGGAATCAATGTGGATGTCAGCAGCAGCGTTGAAGAATTGGCTGGTTTCTTCAACTGTCATGTGGGGAATTTACCGTTCAAATACCTAGGTTTGCCCATTGGGATGAATTCGAGGAGAAGCAGTATCTGGGAACCAGTAGTTGATAAATTCCGAAAGACGTTAGCAAGTTGGGAGGATAAAAGTTTGTCTCTTGGGGGTCGCATGGTATTGATAAATGCGGTGCTATCTTCTATGCCGATTTATCATTTCACTTTCTTCCGTGCTCCGAGGAGTATATTGGCAAAATTGAAATCGCTTCAAATTGCTTTTCTTTGGGGGGGAGGGGAGGGACACAAGAAAATTGCATGGGTGAAATGGAACGAGGTATGCAAGTCGAGAACTAAGGGGGGTTTGGGAGTGAGAAACCTGGAACATTTTAACCGGGCTCTTTTGGGGAAATGGGGTTGGGAAATCATTACAGGTTCTGATTCATTGTGGTACAGGATCATCACTTCAAAGTATGGTCCTACTTCATGGGAGGGAATGACAACTGAGTCGCTAAGAGAATCAAAATCATTTTCTTTTTGGTGGAGGGATATTAGAAAGACACTTTTTAACTCCACAGATTCGTGGTTTATTCAGGGGTTGAGAAAGATCGTGGGTAATGGCCTTAATACAAATTTTTGGAAAGATGTTTGGGCGGGTACGGAGAGCCTAAAGTCGCAGTTTCCGAGGTTAGCTTCGATAGCAAGATCTCAGGATTTGTCAGTCAGTCAGATGGGCTTTTTGAGGGAGGGGGTCTGGCAATGGGTTTGGGACTGGCGCCGGGGACTGTTTTTGAGGGAGGAAGAGTTGTTTAAAGAACTTGTGTGTTGCATTGACAGGGTCTCCAGGTGTAATGACAAAGAAGATGGTTGGGAATGGCGTCATGATAATTCAAAAAAATACTCCGTGGCAACAGCTTATTATCTATTACAGGACTCGGTCTCCCCAGAATCTCCACAATCGCTGTTGTTGGGCGTATATGAACCAATTTGGAATAGCTTTGCCCCGAATAAAGTAATTGCCTTGGTTTGGAGGATCTTGAAGGACCGCATTCCATCTAAAGTTAATCTAAGGAAAAGGAATATTTCAACGGGAGATGCGCTTAATCTATGCGTATTCTGCAATTCCGCGGAGGAAACATCATCGCACTTGGCTTTCGGTTGTGGGGAATCATATAAGATATGGATGCAATGCTACAAATGGTTTGGATTCTCTTTAGTGCTACATCAGGAAACCCCACTTCATATGACTCAGCACATTGGTTTATGGAAGCATAAGAAAGGAATTAAAGAATGGATGACGATTTGGCAGACGGTGATTTGGACAATTTGGTTGGAGAGAAATAAAAAAGTATTCAGATCAACCGAGGAAGGGTGTGCTGACAGTTTGGAACTTATCAGATTCCGGAGTTGGTTTTGGATTAAAAATTTGCGACAATTTTCTTATTCTCTAACAGATTGGATTAGGGAACCTTTGTTTTGTTTGCTTAATTAGGTTTTATTTTCTAGTTTTTTGGGATCTTCTTTATTAGCTTTTTTGTAACTTTGGAGTACTCCTAGTACTCTTTCTAATAAAATTATTTGCCTGATCAAAAAAAAAAAAGATGTGGAAACTCGATTGGTGAATCAAAGCTTAGTTGAGTGGATTCAAGGGGAAGCGTTAAATCAAGCCAAACCATCAATCATCATCAATTATGCAACAACAAGGTGATTTTAAACGAAACAGTAAGTACCTGTTGATGAACATCAGTCATGGATAGGGTCACGTGTAAAAACACCTTAATGGTGGCCAAGACAACTGCACCATTTGCATGCTGAAGTCTATCTTCAAGAAGATTCATCATGTCAAAGATCTCCTCGCTATCTGTTGGAACATATTTAGCAACCAATTCCAAAACAATACATTGTGCCCATTCACTAAATTCTTTGATCCTGTGACAATCCAATAGAAACTTAGGTACTTCCTATCTTTCCACGTGTGCGAGAGTAACAAATATGATCTATCGGCAATTCATAATGTCAAAATTACATGGTAAATATGCACAATTTAAAATATCGCTGCTGAATGCTTAAGAACTAAAGCGGCTTACGTGTTCATTTTGGATTTTCCAGGTTGTTTATCCTTATAATTCGGCAGATACAAAAACAGTGAACAATTGGGTACAATTTACATGCGACAGATAAGAATCAGAAAGGAAATATTTGAGCAGCGTAAGATATTTAGATTTGACACACCAGCTCATAACCAAGAAATACTGAATCTAGAAAAATAGAAACGAAAAAACTTTTCATTTTTCTATAATGCTGAAACTAAACATCAAGAATCGTCATTTGAACAATTTATCAAAAAACGATAGACCTTGAATGAAGCTGAGGAAAAATAAGGTCTCCCACATCAGGAATGCAGAATCATGAATTTCATTTACCTATTCTGTCGAGGTGACAAATCAAAACAAATCAAATTACTAAAAGGGGGGCGCCAAATAGACCTATTTAACAAACGTACTAAATAATAAATAATGTGGATGAGTTCGTAGCCAGTTAGAAAATCAATAGCTAAAAAAATATAAGGCAATGACCTACCACTACTATGATAGATACCTGTTTAAAAAGTAATATACAACTGGTTTGCTAAGCAGGGCTTCTCTCTCCCTAGCTGCTTCCTCGGATGTGCTTGCTTCCAGACCCCAAATCTCTTGAAGAGAAGTTAAACAATTGGCCACCACCTGATCAACAACAGTAAATAAAATGATTTGAAATAAGCAAAGAAGATCAGTCCTACTGTTCAGAAAGAATAGCTGTGATGATGAAGTAACTTGCATGATTTAAGATTAAGAAGAAATCTTCATATTTATGCAAATAATTAACTGAAACGATGCAACAGTTTACCAATTTATAAAGAACGGATCCAGATCTCAACTCCAGATCATACCCATGTATTATAGGTAGAAACTGACCTGGAGGTTAAAAGTTGCATCTACATCTATGGACAGAGTTAACAAAATGGAGCACAAAATATATTGACCTGAGCATCTTTGTCTTTAAGCATCAAATGCTTGAGCAAAGCAGGAAAATCAGCATCCACGCAAGTCGAAGCTGAAATATGATATAGTTTGAGCACTCCAACAGCTGCAACCATCCTAACATAACTATTCCCATCTTTCAGCCCATTACCCAATGGACCAACCAAGTATTCCACCAAAGTTGCCAAGCCAAGGGAACAAAGACTCCTCAACGCCAAACCCCTAATCATTGGATCCTCATCCTTACAGTCCCTCTGGAGAAAGTTAATAGTCAAAAGTGCAAGATCTGGATTGTGCTTCGCGTAATTTCCCACATACAAATAACACATCTTTTTAAGCACAATGTCCGATGTCGCCGAGCACATCACCATTTCACTGAAAACTGAAGATACATCAATTCCAATCGTCATGTAAGATATAGCCTTCTTAAAAAGGTCACGTTTCTTCTCGTCTGTGCCAGGAGCTCGGCTACCAGCAAGCTGGCGCAACTGCAATTTCAGATCCGAAACATCCCCTTTCCTGATCGAACCAAAAGGAAGGTTAGAATTTATAGAAGCAACGTTACCATCAAGTTCAACGAGATAAAGTGAAGGGAATATTCACTATTTTTTCCATTTCAGAGTGCCCAAATCTCCATGAATTAACACAATACCCTCAATCAAACGCACCAGGCCACAAACATCCCAGAACACATAAATTCAGCACAAAACGAGATTCGTTTTGCCATTTTCATCTAATGGACCACCAGGTCACGCAGTGAAAAGATATCCACAAACACATGGTGATAGTACTTTTTTCTCCTTTCGCAACAAAAAAGATTGACTTAAACCATTTTCAAAATTCGATATAAGCACATACGTACAATAGAATTTCAAGTAACAGTAACTCAATCTAGTAAAACTTAAACCCCCATTACAAAACTTCTCATATTTCTAAATATCAAGAATTCACACCTATTTACCCATTCAAACTCAAAAAATAAAAAAAATTGAGTCGAATATTTTGCCAGTTGTTAAATACTCTGCCTTGGATTTTCCGTCCAACAAAAGTATAAAGACAGACTCACACGGGCATCAACATATGAATATAAAACCTATATATACGGAGAGAGTGAGAGGAATGAGGGATTAGAAGATAACCCGGAAGGCTGAGATGGAGAAGGGGATCGTTGAGATTGAGCTGGAGGCGCCATTACCGAGTCGCAAACCTTTAGATTCCACCGATTGAAGCTCAAATCAAAGCTTATGATAAGAACTTAATTATCAAATATGTAGGCATGTAGCCACCAATAAAAAAATGGATCTTGTGAGTGATGGATCCGCACACTGATGAGATTTTGTCAAGGACTCTAGACCCCAATTAAACATGACCACGGTTCGTGAACCGTCGGTTGACGGTTTGGAACCACCGGTTCGACGATTCAAAAGAGCTCGACCCTTAACCTTAACCTTCGTAGACAATTCCGGTTACGGTTCGTAAACCGCCGGTTACGGTTTGACCCTTATATTTTTTAAATTTAAAAAATTTTATTTAAAATTTTATTTAAACAATTTAAAACTTACTATAAAAGAATCATAAAAAAGAACAAAGAAAATGTAAGAGGGAAGAGTTTGAACTTTTTAAGTTGCCATTAACTCTCTATATTCATATGAATCATTTAACAATTTTTATGTTGAGTTCAACGTGTGGGTATATTTAGTGGAGATTTTCTAGGTCGCATGTCATTAATCTTACAAAACTTACCCCATTGTTTCATCAAACTCGATGAGACCACAAATAAGATAATGTCATTTTAATTGATTGAATCTGATTATCTAACGATACTAATTACATATGAAATTTGTATGAAACATATATAATTTTGATACTAATTACAAATGATATTGGTATGAAACATTTGAAATTATGATACTAATTACATATGAAATTCGTACGAAACCTATGCAACTTTGGTACTAATTACAAAAGAGTTTGGTATGAAACATTTACAATTATGATACTAATTACATATGAAATTAGTATGAACAATATATAACTTTGGTACTAATTACAAATGATATTGGTATGAATGATATTAATTACATATGAAATTAGTATGAAACCTATACAATTTTGGTACTAATTGCAAAAGATATTGATATGAAATATTTATAATTTTGGTACTAAGTACTTATGAAATTGGTATGAAACTTATATAACTTTGGTACTAATTGCAAATGATATTGGCATTAAACATTTACAATTATGATACTAATTACATATGAAATTGACGAGTATAACATTGAATTATTTGTTATTTATCTATAAAAAAACAACACAAAAGTTCTTGTTATGTTAAAAAAAACAGTAATGAGATTTGTCACTATCAATTTAAATAAGAAACAAATGCAAGTAAAGTTATTTTTATGATGATTTTATTGATTAATCATAAATATATTAAGTTAGGAGTCATTAATTTATATAAATTAGTGAATTATCAATTCAATACGTTGTTCCCAAATCAGTATAAGTAAATTATTAAAATATTTATTAATTAATCAAATATGTGATTTCAATAAATCATTGTTATAATGATTTACCTTATTGTCGATTATAGATTATTTTCGATTATGGGATTGAAAATTGTGTTATCAATTATGGATTGATGATATGATATTGTGAGAACATGAACAGTGCAAGATATTGCTTATGGGCACTGTGTACTCATGAAGTATTCTTTATTTTACAGTACTGTGTTCTGTAAATTATTAATTGTGTTTGTGTTGATATTGTGATTTATGTTATTGATATGCTCACCCGCGTGGGGGCTGTTTCTGTTGGAACAGGTAAAGCATGTAGCTTTTTGGATAAAATATCCATACTTACCAAAAAAGCCACACATCTATTAGCCAACAGAAGGAAAGGGCTAAAGCCAGTTGTCGCTGACCCTGGGAGATCTCGTGAGCGGATTCTAGCTACTTTAGCATTCGACCATAGCCTTTCTAAGCCCCGAAAAATGGTTTTCCAAAAATGGGTGACCAAAAGATTTCATTACTATGTGTATCTTGGTATCTAAGGTTCAACTATTATTGGACGAGTATGCGGGTATGGCTAAAACGGATGATATATTATTGCATTAGAATGCCCACCAAAAGATGGAATTCCCCATAAGTATACTTATTTGCGGATAGAGACCCTATTCCAGATGATCGGGACCCAGCACCATCAGTACTTATATGTGTACATGCCCGCTCATTAAGCTGCTAAAACCTCCGTTTGAAGACCCAGTTGCCACTAAGGCGGAGAGAAGACGGAAGAGGAGACGTCCTGCCATGCTTCCCGGACTCCTGCCCTGTAGGTAATCCTTGGATACACTTTACAGTGCCCTTTCCATAGGGGATGTCAAGGCGACGGGTAAAGCTGCTGCCCAACCCTGCCGTTATGCACAAGAAGCGACTAAAGAGAAGCCCTCTCTCCGGACTTAACCTAGACCTTTGTACGGCCCCCTCTCTAAGCTAGAGTTCCATGGCTCCTCACTTAGAGAGCACCCCAATCCCATGTGATCGAGGATTGGAGAGAGGAGAGGTGTAAGAAAAGGCTCGGGAAGAAGGAATCTTGAAAGTACCACTTTCACGTTAACTGGCATAGCACATACTTTTGGCACTTTTTGTCTGTAAATACTGTATATTTGATTCCATCCATAAATAGATTTCTTCCCTATGACTAACCGGCAATCCCGATTCCAAACAAAGACGAGCAGTCCTGATTGCAATGTTGTTCCCCATATCTCTAAAGAGGCTTATGTACTCCACTCGTTCGAATTACGGTGACCTACACATATTAGTACAATATACCGGGGTCCCCGGCCGGGAAGCTTTGCTTCTAGAATGCCGACTACATGGGAACCGATTGATTGAAGGGTTACCACCCCAATTGAACTTGGGTGAGTACGAAGCCTTAGTCAGAGGGAGGATGTTATGTATCCGGTAGCTAATCTATGTAAATACTAAGAAACAAACATAAACAAATGATTATATATTAACTACCCCTACTTTCTTACGTTGCTTCTGTTCGACCTGCTTTTGCAACAATTTGACTGGGTATTCGACAAAAAACTTATGTGCATCGCACGAGTGTAGGTGCACATGACTCATGCGGTGCACATAAATATAATATACATGTACCACATGAGTCTAGCATCTAGCGGTGCATGTAAATTACCTGTACCGCTAGACTCATGTGGTGCATGTGACTCGTGTGGTGCACGTAAATGTAATATACATACACCGCGTGCGTTTAACGATACATGTAAATTACGTGCACCGTTAGACCCATACGATGCACATAAATGTCATGCTAGCGTCTTGTCATATATCTCTAATTTATGGTATCATTTAATGTAAAAAAATTTGTTCTACTATTTGAAATTTGATTTAAATGACGTATTGTTTTGAATCATATTATAATTTGTACCAAACTGATAACAAGAGAATTTAAAATTCTCTTATGTTGCATGTGAATTGATGGATTTGATTTAGGGGAAGATATTTAATTTGGGGAAGAATTTGAGAAATGAATTTCAAATAACGTCAATTTTAGGTGTATTTAAAATCCACCACAATTACTATTAAAATTGTTTAACTTGGGATATAGTTGATTGAAATTCACTTGAATTTTGTACATCCAAACAAGTCAATGAATTTGAAATCATTGATTTGAAATTTATCATTTCAAATCTATCGATCCAAACACAATCCAAACACAACCTTATTTAAGTATTATCTGGATAATTAAAATATATTTGAAATGTGATGTAAAATATTTTTCCACGTGTTTACTTATTCAAAGAAGAAACAGCTAAATGCATTCAAAAAAATTTACTGTCCACAAAATTGGTGCCCATTTAGTGTATTCGTTTTTCCATGTTGATGAAAATGAAGTTAAAAAAATTGGTGCAACTAAAATAATTGAAACTTTCATTCAAATTACTTTAGGAATTTAATTCAATTGAATCTATAAATCCATACTTGGTTATATATAATAATCTCACCACATATAGAGATGGATACAAATTAAAATTAATATACATGAATATAAGTCTAACGGTGCACATCACTCATGCGATGCATCTTGTTAAATTAATAGACCGCTTATGTCTAACGATGCACATATTCCACATGCATTGCTAGACACAAATGGTACACGTATTATCCCACAAACTTTAAGCAAATGAAAAATAAATCCATACAAACCCCATCCAGTTAATAGTATCTGGGATTTTTTTATAATTTCTCAAGGACTGTAGCTTCTTCACCTTTACATGAAATTCTTTTCAAATATCAGACGATGATATCCTCAAGGACAAGAAAATCTCAGTCGCTGACCCAGGCTCCCATTTTTGCTTCCCTCACTTAGTTTGCTTACGATTTCCGAACTAGGAATCGCGAACATCCTGAGGTACTACTTACCATTTTGCTTTGATTCGCTCGATCTCTGAAATTTCACTTTATTTTTCTTGATTTCTCCGGTGTGTTCTTCTTTATAGCAGGCCTGGGTGATGTTCAAATGAAGAAGAGGAACAAAATGACGTTAGTTTAGGGATATTTTGCTCATTTTCACCTAAATCGAGTAAGTTTAAGGCAAAATATTTTGGTAGACGGGACCGAATTTTTCCATAGTATTTATTAATAGTTACCCCGAGTAATAATATTGTTTATATCAATTGTGTAATTCAAATCAATGACCGAGCCAACAAATTGCATCTGAGTCTGAAAATATTCAAGTTCACCATAAATTTTCTTTTATAAATACGGTTCGTATGTTCACCAGAAAAAAAGAAAAATACAAGTTCATATCGCCAATATTTCAAATTCTTGGGATTAACTCAAGTACTTTCACGGTATCCGAGTTCACCCCCTAGGAGTCGAGTAAATGACCTGTGAATTGTGGTTCGCCAGGAGTACCTTACAAAATTTCGATGGCGGCCAGATAAGGAAGCGGTGCAACATGAAATCTTAATCACTCCTGCTATTCAGGTGATCAACGTATAGGTTCAGTTCCAGTTTTCATGATATTTGAGAGAGAAGGCAGAAGTGTTGGGTCCTACAAAAGTGAAAATAAGATACACAGTAGTCCAACCTATATGAATAAAGTTTCAAAGCAGCCACAAGTATTATTTTTTTACCACTTTGAACCTTACAATCTTGATAATACAACAAAGAAGTCACCGGAGGCGTTTATGCACGTTAACTTATTTCAGTGAAGGGTACAAAATTAACCTCTCCAGATATTTAAATGTGTGCTTATTGACCACTCACTGCTCTTGAGATACCTCAGAGATTTCAACAGCATACCTGACAGCATGCTAAAGCGCCTTGTGGGTTGACATGACACTCCTGATCCAATTAGCTGCAAACAACATCCTAATCCATCTCATATCCAGTTACGAGGGCAACGAAAATTTATGTTGCTCAATGCACGTATGCTTTCTCTACCCTGTAAGAGTCACGTCTCATTCGGTTCCATGACCGCCAAACTCTGCAAACATGCTAAAGGTTCTTAATTATTTGAATCTGAGATCTGAAATGAAAAGAAAATAATGGAAAAGCATCAATAAATAACTGAATAGCCATGTCTTAGACAGCAGTTAATAGCTCACATATCACTTGCCATTCTTATTAAAAGGTGAAGAATGACAATTTCTTCTCAGACTTTATAAAACTAAGCAGAGAATGAATTTTATAGAATGTTTTTTCTCGTGCATTACTACTCCACCCAAATCCGGTATTTATACAACATACACTGATAACACCTAGACGTATCTGTTGATTAAACGTGAGCAAAAGACAAGGGAAGAAATCATAATTTTATTTTTTGATTCTTGATTCTTGTGTATATACATAAAATAACATTACATAGATCCCTATTTATGTACTTTAAAACATAATACTACTAAATCCTAACATGAATTCTAATTCTAATATAACTAGGTAACTAGTTAAATTATGAGATTGATTTGTCTAGGATATTTCTTATTATCCAACAGTATCGGACAAAAAACATAATATTTTTTCATGCTCGGACATTATGTCCAACTGTAGAAAGAGATTTCCAAACTTATGGCATCTTAACACATCCCCAATAAATCCACACCAATCAAAATGAGACACCTGTAAGTTTTTTTCCCAGTAACAACCATCGTACACAGTTTTCCTTGCTACTTCCCCCACCAATTGCCAAACAAATAACAAAAGAAAACTATTAACAAAAGTTGTCATCCCTTTCTACCATTACAAATCAGCACCAGTAGTACAGTGAATAAGCTGAATTCAAGTATAAAAGAAAGTAGGAAAAAACACAGGTTTGACACCATCCAAATAAGAAGTATATTTATTAACATAGAACAAACAAGGTGCTTCCAAAAATTGAATAACACATATCTTGGTGAACATGAAAAGACATACCTCAGAAATGTCTGGTTTTGTTCTGAAAGTTTGGGAAGGAAATTTTTAGGAAATATTTTGAGAGAGAATGTTTTGAGGAAATAAATTGCATGTTTTGTTCTGTTTTGGGGAAACATTGTTGTAAATGTAAAATCATGTTTGTTTAGGGGAGAATAAAATAAATTGTGTATTTTTATTTTATTTTGGGAGACAGAATTGTAATGGGAGCGAAAAAGATTAGTGAAACACGTAGTAATTTATAGAGTTTATCAAAAGTAAGAGGATTTTTTTGTCTTTTCTTTTTTTTTTTTTTAAAAAAATTTGGGGAGAGGGGAGATCAAAAATAAGAGGTTGATGTCATGCTTCATAGAGCTATCGATGCTTTGACAATAAGGCCAATCTGGCAACAGGGATTATCTCATTCCTTACCTATACAGGAGGTTGGATTGAGATAAGGCCAGTCATTTTGGAAAATGAAATTCTGGGTGGGTTGGAATGGGTGGGTTCAGCTCATATCTAAGAATTAGGCATGAATGGCTCCAGAGACCCCCAAGTTCTTCCGACTTTCAATTTGACAGGCAATGGAACTGCAAAACAATTTATTTAAAAAAATCAATGGACAAAAGTATATTTGAGTATAACATTCGAAGACATAATAGAATCAGCATCATTGTCAAAGCCCCAGCCCATATTTCTGTGCTTGAAATTAAAGTTTCAGCGATTCCAAAGCAACACACCATGCCTAATAACTTTGTGTAAAGTAAATTTTACCTATATGCTTTTTTTCTTTAATCTTAACACGCATATTCGTCTTAGTTTTTGCAGGTGCCTCCAACAGCCAACGTAAAGCATACCAAAACCATCTTAAACATACACCTTTAATCTTAGCTTTAATAGCTAAGCCAGTGTACCACTGACATAAAATTGATATCTCAACCGTAACTATTACAAACAAGCAGCAGTGCAGATCTCTTGGGATTCTCATGGTGTATTTGACTTCCAATGATTGAATTACTGTAAATATGCTATAAATTTTTTCACAACCATACCAAGAAGCGACACAGCCCTTTCCATACATGACTGAAGCAGCAGCCCCGCTTCCTTAACAACCGAAGGATCAGCTTCCAGTACTAGTTCATCGTGTACCTGACCAGCAAATGTTAAAAGGGAAAATTTCAAAACTCCTCAGAAAGCTGAACAAGTATGAAAATCTACAATACTTGAACCATCACAATAAGGTGGTCCTTACAAATAAATAAGTAAAATCCAAAATTTAACATGTCATAACTATTATACAAGGATAGTGATCAATTTGAAATTATAGAATCAGTATATACATATTTGACTTTTTTAACAGAAGTTTTCCCGACATGATTTGTAACAGCATGAACTAATAGCAGTAACCAAAATCTTGCTGCTGCTGAAAAACGTATGCCATGTACAATTTACAAGGCCTCATGGCGAGATTCATGGCAAAATCTATGATAAATGTACTTTCAACCAATTACCTGTAGAAGGATTCGACAACGATATTTAAGCATTAGAAATTCTTCAGCATTTATGGAACTAGGCAAAGATGCTTCAGAATCCTCACCAATAACAGCATGTAAGCATATCATTGCAATTTTTACAATGTCAGCGGCAGATCCCTACAAGCACACCATTAGGTAAAAGTAAAACCACACCTTCATCGTTATCGGAGAGCAAGAAAGTACCCCCTTCTCCCTCCTCTTCATCACCAAAAATGAGCTCAAAAATTAAGGCCATTTGATTAATATGTTAAAAATGATGCGAGAAAGAGAAATACCTGGCATATAGAATTCACAGCTTGTCTTTGAGCTTTGGATTTTTCTTTACTGTTTCCAAATATAATTTTTTCCAAAAAACGCTTTCTTCCATTAAGGGTCTCCACAAAACTGCAGAGCAATATTGTGGAAAGCTCAAAACAATGTTGTTTGCTTCTCAAGCAAAAGAACACTTGATAAGTTGAATCATGTCTCATGTTATTGAATAATTGAGCAATTGAAATTTGATTTTAGGCATCAGTTTCCACAAGGAAGGGAAAGAGAAAAAGAATGTGTATATGATGTGAAACTGGAGAGGCCAAATGTACATTACAATGCAAAATGTCCAGCAAATGGGCTTATATCAAACTCACCCTTTCTTACGACAGGCTGTAACTGCTTTATGCAACCAGCTAGCAACACCAGGAAAAGATTTCTTGAAGCTTTGAATTCTTTCTGTAGCGTCTTCTGTACTGCAGTCCAGCTGCTTTGCCAACGAGTTAGGCCCCATACCATAGAGGATTCCATAAACCATTCTTTTTGTTTGATCTCGCTCGTGTTTGCTCACACTCGACTCATGTTTCCCAATCCATTGTGCAGCAATCATGGTAAAGACATCAGCAGCCTGGCAACTACTCAGAAGTTTAATCAATGAAGAATCTTTTGAGAAATGGGCCATAAGTCTCAGCTCTATCTGGCAATAATCTGCTGTTATAAGCAGCCAATCATTCTGTGACATGAAAATCGAGTTAAAGAATAAAATTACACCAGCAGAGCTCTCAGACAGATAAATAAGAGATTCTCAGCTAAAAATAAAGAAATTTGAGTTCAAAAATCTTAGGCATCTTCACCTGAGTAGGTATGAAGAAGTCACGAGCATTAATCTTATAGTGACTGGCATGGGATTCAGTGTCATCTTTATTCATTTTCAACTCAACCATATGTTCAACACACTATGAAAGCATGAACAAAAGAATATCGACGTCAAATGGTTACATAATTGTGAACGAACGACAAAAAGGCAGAATGAACAAGCAAACAACTGAATTAGAGGGAAACAAAACCTGGAGGTTTGGCTCCTCCATTGATAGTCGACCAGTTGCAGTTGATGTCTGGAGCCAATGACCATGCAAAGTATACTTCTGGGTCCTTATAGAAAGCCTAGCAAGCGAACAAATTGATCCCAAAGTAGAATTCACAAGTTTAGCTAATGTTCGGTGCTCTTTAATAACTGGAACGATGGGATGCTCATTCCTGAAGTAAAACAATCTCCAATTAGTCCAACAGTCTCTGAAGCAAACAAGATCAGTGAGCGACAATGTTAAGTCACTGTCAGTGATGAACAAGTTACTTGAAATATAGATGGTCATAAATCCTCTAAAGCTAACTGAACATGAATTTGTAACAACATCAAAGAGAGTTTGGGATGATAACGATTTGTAGTAAAATACTAACCAGACAAGATCTGCATCCATACAAATAACAATGTCAACCATACAAATAACATTGTCAAGGGCAAACGCTAGCTGGGTCCAATATGTGCAGGCAAATGTAGAGTAAAGGTGATTATAAAGATCTAGTGAACACTTCCTCAAAAAAAAAAATCATTCTAAGACTTTATTAACAACAACTAAAACACCTAAAATTAATTATGCATACTCATATTTCGATTAAAGTTTACGAGATCAAGCACGTGCAACTACCAGATATGGGCCAGCTGGGAAACATGATCCCAAAAAACTGAGCTTTGATATTTTAAGACCATTAACCTTCTTTAGAAGCTTGTCTTGTCAGAATGAGGAGTTAATTATTCATTAAATGTCCGCAAGGAATAAATTCTAGAGTAACAGAATAAGCAGTGTAAAACTGAGAATCTTTCTTTAGCATTCTTTAACCTTTTGCCTTCAAAAGTAATAGTCTGACTCTTGTTAGTCAAATTGTGTCTTTAGCATTACTTTGGATGGTGAATGACTAGGGGAAAAACTTTCTAAGAACTCGTCTAAATTAAACATACAAGCATTTCAGCATGGAGAAATATGAGGAATCAAAAACCTTTCGTCAGACTCAGTCAAAAAATTAGGACCAAAATTTATCCCAAACAAAAGGATTTTGCACACAATAGCTCCTTTTGTGAAAGAAAAAAAATTAAATATGTATAAAAATTAAGCAATTTGTAAATCAGAAGTTTTGGGGTGAATTTTTCTTTATTAGCAAATCCAATGGTGTAAAGAAGTAATCTTGTTCAGGTGGAATGAACCAGAAGGTCCACAAAAAGAATGACTGAACTAGTCGTTTTAGCACCTCAACATATCCAGACAATGCTTGTCAGTACTGAGGTGCTGTTTTCCTCTATTCCCTTCTGGCAGGGGCAGCTTCAAGTGTTCATAGAGTACATTAGCTATGTCAGCTGGCATAGATAATGAAAATGTCTTGCCAGCCAATTCGAAAGCTTCCTTCTCCAAATACTTGAGCTTACTTCTTAGAATATTCCGTGCTCTAAGGCATCCTTCCATGTCAACACCGATTCCCCAAATTTCCATATCAGCAAGAACATTTACCTACAAAACAAACAACATGGATTCTAGAATTATAGTTAGCAGACATCAATAAAACAAATAAATATCAGTCTTACAATCAGGAGAAAGTGAGAACTGAAGATTTAGATCAATCAACACTAAATTACAAATAGAAAATTCACGTACTTGATCCGAAATTGGATGAAACAATGGCGAAAAAGCAAAACTAAAGTGATAGACATCCAAGTCCAATATTGATTTGGGTTATTTGTACTTCGTAGTTAAAGAAAAATTTCTTACCGCTCATTTTCACCATTTGGGTTATATAAAAAAAAATCGGAGGACTTCAAGTACCATGCAAATCACTGCCGCAAACAAGTTTCACAATTTATAACAGCTATATGCTAATAAGCTATTCAAATGATTTTGAAAAACCAAAATCACGATGCAGGAGATGGTCAAGTTTTCCTTCGATGGGTGAAAAAGATTACTCACCAGCGGAGTTTCAATAGTCACAAGTGGTTCAACCAGTTCGTCAGCCTCTAATAATTTCCACAAAACAGAAAACAAAGCTCGAGTCTGCGCAACTCTGCGACAGCAACCATTGTGTGCAGCTCTTTGCATCTGATTCTTCCATCGACCACTTCGATTAGCTGAAGCCGCAGCATCACTAGATAACCTCTTCTTAACTTCCTGTCAATATTGTAACTTCAGAGGCCATTTTCACAACTGAGACTCAATAAGACAAATGATCTTCTACATTATTCCTAACCAACAAACTTGCATTTTTGTCCGCAGAACACTAGTATTTTTGAATTAACCATCATAATGAGATTTCATCTAAATAACATTATTCATCAAGAATACCTTTTCCAGATTAGGATAAGAACTTTTCTCTTCATCAGGAGAAAGAATCCATGCCACAATGCACATATCAATTACATTCTTCACATGGACATGGGAAAACATAAAGTATGAATTATCAATAAGATCTAGATTCAGACTTTTAATTCCACCATGCAGACTGCTAAATCTCTGAATAGAAACAGCAGGACTCTTGAGCACCTGCATCTGAACTTTTAAGTTCCAAGTAAATTTTTTGACTTCCTTTTGTCCCATTATATTCCGAATCCTAATCCACCGCTTCTTGGCTATCTCCACCTGATCCTTTGGTAGTAGCACACAGGCATGATCTTTTCCTCCACTGTTATATAGCAATAAGTCCTTTGGAAGATTTAAGTAATACACAGGAGAGTTTTGCCAGCAAACCGCCATTCCATGTATTTCAAATGGAACAAAAGAGTTCAATTCAGATTTTTTATTAAAATGAATATCAAAAAAGAACCCTGTTGTTGCATCCCAAAGATCCAAGAAAGAATCGACTCCCCCAGGAATACTAACTGCCTTCACAGGACCTTTTTCTAATGTCTTTTCTCTGATTTCCACACAACGAGTGTCTCCTTTAGGCTGTATCTGACCAACATGGTCAAAACACTTACTGGTCTGATTTATAATATTGTCAACATTTCTTAATGAGACATAGCTGGATGTGTTTGCATTGTTGATAGGGTTATTAATCATATTATCCTTAGAATCCACAGCACTGGACCCTTCTTCGAGTAAAGAACGACATTCAACTTGCATATTGCTTGCTGATTTTGCTTCACCATTAGACACTAGTCCAACAGGTGGAGAGTAGGTAGATTTGTCTGCCTCAGTTTTTAACATAACTCCGCCGATCCCATCACTATCCTTCTCAACTGCAGTTCCATCCAAAACATGCTTTGAATGAAGATCAGCAAAGTTACTGGTTGACTCCTCCCCTGAAGACGACGTTAATTCCTTTTTGGGGACATTTTCAGTAGCATCAAGTAATAAAGGATGAGACAATGGTGGAACTTCAAGTCCAAGAGATTTGAAGGCTGAGAATGCAGCGAATCGTGCCTCTTCAGCTTTATCAAGAACAATTTTGCGAGCTCCATTTTTTATCTTCTTGGCAACTCCTCCTCGTATTTTCCGTTGTGCTAACCATTCCATAGCCAAGAAGGAATATTGGTCCAAATTAGAAGCTAGAATTTATGCACAGGGTAAAGAACGAAAAACTAAAGGAAGCAGAAAACAATGTACCTATAAATCATGAATGCAATTGAGTAAATAAAAGTAGGGTCTTTAGTAACTAAATGAAACACACCAATTTAGCACTTGAATTTTGTAAATAGAGGACACGGACGATAGAGGAAAAAACCACCATGTACGTACCAAAGGGAACAAGAAAAAGGCATGAACAATTCTAAGACCAATATCCGTGCCTTGAAAATGAAAATCGGGGTTCTATTCAACAAGTATTAAAAATTCGGCTTTCAGCAAGACTTCTTAACATTTCCTGATAGGTAAAGTTCATGATTTTCCAGGGAATGCATTAATGAGAGAGAAATCATCATCCATCCATATATTACTCAAATCCACAAACTGAATTAACTTACAATCAGCAGAGCTTACAAAATAGAACTACTCTGGTAAATTTAAAAATGACGGGGAAATGGAGTGAGTTACAATCAATGACCAATGCCTGAAACCTTACCTTGTGCAGTCCATAAAGAAGATTCAAAAAGCGCTTCGACAATTTCAGAAATCGACGCTTCAGCTATAGCTTGAGGAGTTCGCAAACCAGCCTTGTAAAGTGCTCTAGCTCGAGAACCCTTCAAGTTCAGAAAACTTTAATTATATATTCGCGATTTCTTTCTAAAAATAAAAAATGACACCAGTACTCTACCTTAACGTAAGGAATGGCTGTAAGTTCTACAATCTCTGCTCTAACTCCAAATGAAACGCGATTTTGAAATTTGGCAACTAAACTTTCAAGGTCATGCCAACCAAGTCTCTCACAGAACACAGAAACCATGGAGGCAAATCTTCCAGCATTTTCTTGTAAGGCCTGAACCATACCTCTAGCAACTTTAAAAGCATCACATACCTCAGCAACAGGTACTTCCTTCACTCCACCATCAAGAAATTATCATATAAGGTGAAATCAAACAACTACATTAAATCGTGATAGAAACAATTACCTGAGTGACCAAATACATGAGGTGAAACAGACAATAAGAAGAAAACCTTTGAGTAACATTTTTCAGTAAAATCTTTAAATATGTGTTCGGTACTGTTTTTGAGCGAAAATTTAAGTGAAAGCTGTATGATAATTGAGTGCACTTTTGTAGCAACCAGCTAGGAAACAAGGAGAAAGATGGGGAAAATTCAAGTATATGAGTATGTACTGCATACAAATAACGAACATATACACTGTATTATGAGCAATATCTTCATGGGTACTGCAGATTTATAACAAAGAGTATTATATCCAGCTGGAGAGTGTGGAGGGGAACAAATATACCTGCACAAGCCGAGACAAGATAAGAGCAACATAGAATCGTTTACACACTCTAAGGATTTGATCATCTGAGAGCATGCGATGAGTCGCCATCCCAAGTTTAGGATTGCAATTGCTGTGAAATCCTTTGGAATAATCCCTTGACCTATGTGAAGAAGGTGCTCCATGAGCCATACGCATCAAAAAGGGTTCTTGTACTCCAACTCGATTTCCCACAGACTGCACTTCATAACAAAGGTTTTAACATAGTTGTGTGTGTTTCCGGTCGGCTCGTCGCTAAAGTAAAAGTTACAAACTGCTTTGACACCATAGTTAACCAATTCCAAATTCAAGCTTTTCTGTCATGTAACTAAAAATAAATTAAATACCAAGTCCACTATCGAAATATTTAGGTTTCAATGTTAAGGCTGAACACGAATCCCATCCAAAAATGAGGCAGCTTTCTTGTACTCCAACTCGATTTTCAACAGACTGCACTTCATAACAAAGGTTTTAACAGCATAGTTGTGTGTGTGTTTCCGGTCGGATGAGTGCTAAAGCAAAAGTTACAAACAGCTTTGACACCATAAGTTAACCAATTCTAAATTCAAGCTTTTCTGTCATGTAACTCAAAATTAAGGCTGAGTCCACAAACGAAATATCTAAGTTTCAATGTTAAGGCTGAACACAATCCCATCCACAAATGAGGCTTCTAAACATTTGCGGTGCTCATGAAATTCTACTGGTGAAGATATCATGATATTTTCATGACAAAAATCGAGAAGAAAATAGTCCTACGTATTTCTCTCTGCAGACAGAATAGGAACTACTGTCACATGCTATACGAATTTCTGTAAATCAAAAGTTCAACCGTGTCAGAAAACCAGTCAACAATCCTCTGATATTTCGCTTTGACATTAGAGAATTACAATTATCATTATTTCCCTGGGTAATGTATAATTTGAAAGTGGGTATCTGTTACGAACAAAAACAAGAAATGCACAAACAAAATGGAATAAGGCACACCAAACATGATGGAATCACAGAACCAGTACATGATGGAATTTCAAGTAAGATGTTTATGCTCAAGCAGGATGGAATCACAGAACCAATAGACGATGGAATTTCAAGTAAGATTATTATATTGATATGTGATGCTTGAAATGAAACACAATGAAAGGAAAAACACTCACTACTCAACACACACTCAAGGAAGAAATTCCCCTTGCCCCAAGCACTAACTTGTACTCAACTTTCAACACTAAATCTGGAATGCCACTAGCCATACTCTCTCACCTTTTTTATTCATTAGTTTCCCACCCAAAATCCTAACAAACTACCCCCATGATTCACGTGATTCTTCCCTCCTTGGGCTTCTAGAATGGACCCATAATTGTCATAGATTAGGCTTATTAATATCTTGCCATAACAGTATCTTATTACCACAAGGATGAGAAACAGATAAAAGGAGAAAATGGAAGTAATATGATTTCGAATGCGTGATTTGGCATACTCTAATAAATTAATAGCATGCATCCGATTCATTCACATGGAAACCGGTTCAAAGAAACAATCATCTAAAGCAGATAATCACCATACAGCTACTACATTAAAATTCTTCAATGGGACATACTAATAAATTAATAGCATGCATCCGATTCATTCACATGGAAACCGGTTCAAAGAAACAATCATCTAAAGCAGATACTCACCATACAGCTACTACATTAAAATTCTTCAATGGGACATCAGAAACAAGGAGAAGATGAGATATAAAGCAACTACCTGGTCTAGTGGAGGTAACTGCATGAATCGCTCATAATATAGTTCCCAGTCTGGTTCGAGATCAACATTAATGGGTGTTACTAAGTAAACTAGATGCAAATCCGATGCTAGCACAAATCCTTCTCTCGCCCTCGTGAGATCGTCCAGTACAATCTAACAATAGTCAAAATTCATTGATTACCCAACCTATATAAAACCAATTCATTGTAACATGATCAATGCAAGATGTCAACTGCATACAGTCATACAGATACAAAATTTAACATATGCAGATATGATTAAAAACAAGGGAAATATTACAAGTGATTCCTCTGGACAGAGAGAACTTCCAAAAGACGCGCGTCCCAGAGGTGTAGTAGTGTATAACTTAGTCTCTTCGCTCCATTCAAGAAACTTTTTATGGCATAGCCATCGAAGAGAATCTTGGGCTGATTTCACGACATCTTCAAAAGGTTTAGTTGAGTTGAGAAGAGTACACCTGACATATCGATGAATATCACTTGCAGTTTGAACAATTCCTCCCGCAACGACCTCCAGTATAGCATGGGTCATCCCATTCTTATCTTCTGACAGACAAGAATAAAGTGGAGGACAACTATCGTTAAGGAGTGCCAGTATTTTCTTGACCTCCTCTTGCTTGCAAATCAGCATCTACGTAGATTTTTCAAAATTATTGGTGACAAATTTAACGTACTTCAAGACATTGGACTTCGTTTTCAACAAAAAAAATTAAGAATTTGAGGTGAAAATAGAGACAAATTTAGATAAAATAGCTACAGGTAAAAAAATTGGACAAGTGAACCAACGAACAATTAACCAATAAAGTAACTTGAATAAATGAAGGGAGAATTGTATAGATGCAAAAAAGAAGACCTACACTTTCTCCCTTTGTATCTATGCCAGTACGGCCTGCCCGTCCAGCCATCTGTTTGTATCTTGTCCCATCAATAAAATCGCGACCAATGCGAGGTTGTCTAAATATCACTCTTCGTGCTGGCAGATTAACACCAGCTGCTAGTGTTGATGTAGCAGTCAAGACACGTACAAGTCCTTTGCGATAGGATGTTTCAACAGTCTCCCTTTCCTCAGCCTTTTCTAGAAATGAAGAAAAGTGGTGAGTGTTCAATATAATAAATATGCATAACCCAGAGATACAATGTGTATAGACCAAGAAATAAATCAATAAGATGTGGCCAACATACGGTAAGCCCAGCATGATGATAAGCAACTCCAAGAGGAAGAGTTTCTTCCAGTATTGGATCCAACCCAGCAGGAGATCTTCGCAATGAATCAATAGCGGAATCTATATCAAACGAATCGTGGAATTCATTTCTAGGGATCACAGAAAATCTTTTAAGATATTTCACGATATGCCTAGCAGTTGATTCACATCCTTTTCGACTGGAACAAAATATCAGGACCGAGTGACCCTCTTGGACGACCTAAATAATTCAGAGTGTGAGAATTATTCCACCTAATTGCAAGTTAAAAATTAAGTGAGACAAAGAAGATAAACCTCGTTGCATAGTTCAACTATATGATCGGGATCTTTACCACGGAGATCAGCCGCTCTAGGGATCACTCTAACAATTTCCATTTCTTTGTTATATATTGTGCTACCAACTTTAATGTATTCCTCCAATGGAACAGGTCGAAAGTCTGTCTCATAAAGTGCAGCCTGCAAAATAAAAATAAAAAGACAGATCAGTTCATGTATAAATTTACGAACTCGGATTAATTTGTGACAGCATGCCTAAAGTAACACAATAACAACCAAATAACATGGAAAATTAGTCAGTTTGAATCTGCAAAGCAAGAAATTTGAAAGTTGTGGTTTTGATCAAGGCCTTCCATGCAGAATTTGGACACAAAATAATCGGATTGCATCCTTCTAAAATAGAATGGAAATATAAAATCTGATTTTGAACGAGACAACTCATGGATTGACAATTCCAGTCACAATTAACACTGCACCCACTTTCATCGAAAGCGGAAATGAGAATTTAGTCATTTTAAACAGCGGAAATGAAAATAGCTCATACTCAATGAATCAAGTCAAGTCCCAAATGATCACAAAAAGATACATTTCTGTAGTGTCCAAGCATCAGCTAATTCATTCGCAAGGATTCCAAGACTTCAAGCAGTAAGAATACCAGAAATATCTAGCGTGAATTTTGAATCATATTAAGAAATTATGGTAGAAAAACAGGGTTTAAAATATTTGTTATATTTCATCATATTAAATTTACAATTTACACACTAATTCATAAATAGGAAAACATGCAAGAAAACACAATTCCTAATTTTAAGGACCAACATATATTCCTTAAATTAGGCACAACTTTTGACCATATTCTAAGGCACAAATTAAGGCAATAATATTATTAAAATAATAATCTTCAACACTCCCCCTCAAGCTTGGCCATGGATCTTGACCAAAACAAGCTTGCCAACAAGACAGCATACGTGTCTTCAGCCCATTATGTTCTTCAATCAAACAAAACTTATAACAGTAATTAGAGACTCCCAGAAAGAGAGCCAGAAGGCTCTCGAAAAGAGAGCAATGGAAAAAAGACTCCTGGAAAGAGTGATAAAAGGTTCCCAGAAAGGAGCAGACTCCTGGAAAAAGAGCAAAAGATAAGAGACTCCTCGAAAAGGAGCACTCTCGGAAAGAGAGCAAGGAGTAGATTCTCGGAAAGAGAGCAAAAAGGCTCCCGGAAAAGGAGCAGAGGATAAAAACCCTGGAAAATGGCATACTCTCGAAAAGAGAGCAAAAGACTCATGGAAAGGAGTAGAGGATAAAGACCACGGAAAACGGTAAACTCTCGGAAAAGAGCAAAGATTCAGAGACCACCAATAAGGCTGAACCACATGCAAGTGGTGACCGTGGTCCCAAAGAGTAGCAGAAACTTAATATGGATGCATTAATTTGAAACCGGCTTAATTCAGCCTATAAATCACCACCACACCAGCACAAATAATTGGAGAGAGAGAAAAGCATAGGTTGCAAAGAGAACAAGACCTTTCCCTCACGTAAACCAGCAAAAACAAATCTCCACTTTTCATCCTCTTTCTCACGCTAAACAGACAACTCCAGAACAAAGACCCTTCTCTCAAATCAAGCTGCAACACAACTCCTCCATAGCAAAAAACCCTAGCATACACAGCCAACTGTCGTCGTGGAGGAGGCACTGCCGCTGCCTCCATCTACTAATGAGGAAAAGACGCCAGAAAACATAGCGCCGACCGCGAACCAGCTGCTGGACAGAAAGGCGACGAAGAAAAATAGTGAAGAAGAAGAACAGTGGCAAAAGTGGGACATAACTCCCGCAGGGTAGGGAATGGTCTAGGGACGAAATTCTGGTCGGATATCTGGGTGGGGGAGGTGAGCCTGGAAGAAAAGTTTCCAAGACTTGCATCTATAGCGTGGGATAGAGACATCTTATTAGGGAATATGGGGGGGTGGGTGGATGGTATTTGGATTTGGCGCTGGGATTGGAGACGGGAACTATTCGACTGGGAGTTAGATGTTTTTGCTCTGTTAATTAATTTTATTGACAGGTCAACTTTGGACCAAGACAGAGAAGACACATGGGAGTGGCGCCTTGAAGATAACAATTGCTACTCTGTCCGATCGGCTTATGGCATTTTTGCAGAGGATGAAGTTCTTGATGATGAATCTGTTTTGATCTATGAGGATATCTGGAAGACTTTGGCTCCGAAAAAAGTTGGAGCGTTGCTTGGCGGGTATTTAAAGACAGAATTCCGACCAAGGTAAACTTACGGAAACGTAATGTTATCCAAGGCCCGATCCCAGATCTGTGCGTTCTTTGTCATCAACTGGAGGAGACTACAGATCATCTTTTGTTCAGGTGCTCGGACTCCTACGCGTTATGGATGAAATGTTACAGGTGGTTGGGAGTTAATCTTGTTCTTCCGGACAATCCGGCGTCTACAGCACAAAGGGCTTTGGGAGCGAAGAAGAGGGAGAATGGGATGGTTGACTATTTGGTTGGCGGTTATATGGACAATATGGTTGGGCAGAAATAATTTAATTTTCAGGGGCAACATCGAGACGGATGAAGAGCTTTTCAATCAAGTTCTTTTTAGATCTTGGTTTTGGATTAGAAATAGAAGCGGTCTTAGTTTCACTTATGTACTGTCGGACTGGGTTACTGAGCCTAGGATTTGCTTATTAGCTTCTTGATCTTTTTTAATTCTCTTTTTGGGTCTGTGCGAGCCTGCTCGCTTTTTGTAAACTTTCGTAGTACCTCTGGTACTCTTTTATATATTATGCTTTTTTTCCGATCAAAAAAAAAAAACTAACAAAAAATGGATAGCCACAAAGAAGACAAGCCCCAGCAGCAGCCGCCAAGGTTGAAACCCTATGGCGCCACTAGGGTTTGCAGCGGCCGCGGGAGAAGACCGTTCTCTCAAATCAAGCTGCAACACAACTCCTCCATAGCAAAAAACCCTAGCATACACAGCCAACTGTCGTCGTGGAGGAGGCACTGCCGCTGCCTCCATCTACTAATGAGGAAAAGACGCCAGAAAACATAGCGCCGACCGCGAACCAGCTGCTGGACAGAAAGGCGACGAAGAAAAAAATAGTGAAGAAGAAAGAACAGTGGCAAAAGTGGAACATAACTCCCGCAGCCAGAAGTCGCCGCCCCCTGTGAAGTCGTTGGTTGCACGAAGAAAGAGGAACGCCACAAAAGCCTTGATCGGCGTTAATACTAGACGCACAGTTGGATTGCTGAAGAAGAGGGACACAGCGGCCGCCGGAAGCAAAGAAATACAGCAGCGAAGAAGAAAGGGACAGAAACGCCTTCAGATCTGCATCATAGCAGAAACTCAGCGTCGAAGATATCCGTCAACCGCCGCCGCAAGGAGATATGACACATATTCTAGCAACACCGTTGCGTAGAGGGCGACAAAGAAAAGCCGCAAAGTGAACTGGAAACCGAGAAGAAAATAGTCTCATGAAACACAGACATGAAATCAACTAACAAAAAATGGATAGCCACAAAGAAGACAAGCCCCAGCAGCAGCCGCCAAGGTTGAAACCCTATGGCGCCACTAGGGTTTGCAGCGGCCACGGGAGAAGAAGTTTCTTTTTGGCTCTGATAGCAAGTCAAAAACCATGGTTTACAATACTTGTTGTATTTCATTATAGTAAATTTACAATTTACACACTAATTTATAGATAGGAAAACATGCAACATATTCTCAAGGCACAAAAATCAAGGCAAAATCCAAGAACAAATGCATCACCGATCTTTTCTTAGGATAAACATTCAGCCACATCTTTCAAAAAGGTTGTAACCTGTACGTTAATGAATAATACTTACTTGAAGCCAATCAGCAACAGTAGCAACATTTGGTAATGTTGCACTCATGCCAACAATTTGGAGGCCACGAGCAGGATCAGATTTTCCACTACTCGTCCCTGCACTTTCTCCACTAGAAGAGCCTATATTGCCTTCACCAGCTGCATACCGAAGCTTTGTCAACATGAGTTCTAATAGATAACCTCTATTCTGATCAGAAACCTGCCATCATCCCAATATATCTTTCGCATATCAGAATGAAAATCGAGTAAAAAAATGTAACATAACAAGCAGCTGATGGAACCACAAGAAAATGTAAGGCAATGTGGATACCATGTGCAGTTCATCAATTACGATGGTACCAAGCTCTGACAAACGACCCTCTTCCAGTAATCTGTTCACCAATGAATTTGCTTTCTCTATAGTACAGACAGCTACAGAGGTGTCCTTGGGAATAGTGCCACCCCCTTGATTTGCATAATAGCTGCGAACATGCTTATGTAACGGTTCTAAAAGAACTTCAAGGTGCTCAGCCTACATGTTTTCACACAGAAGTTAACGTGTAAGACACAAACTAAAAGAAAAATTGAAAGCAAAGCAACCACCATACCTTTTCGGCGCAAATAGATATATATGGAAGTACAAGAAGTGCAATTTTCCCAGCGGAAAAGACTCTCCGTAGCATTAATATTTCAGCAACAAAACTTTTACCAGCACTGGGAAAACCAAAAAGAAAAAGCATCTGAGTGGCATTTCACCAAGAAAGAAATAAATCTGCCAAACCAAAAAAACAAAACCATAAAACTTGTTACAATTGATACAACTTTATAAACTATGGAAGCTATTCTTCAAAGAGCAACTGAATAGAGACCGGAAAACCAAAAACTGAACCTATGTACTCTTGGCTTATTAAGCAAAGACTTGATCACAATTAGTCGAATTTGGTCATATATTTCCTTTGATCTTATATGAATGTAGTTCTAAGAGATGAAAAATGTACATACATAAACATACAACACTACAAATGTAGCTGACGTGAAACATCTTCCTCTATTACAGTTTTCCGAAGCAGATTATACTATTGGTTAGTAGTAGCTAAGTTTATCCAAGTACATAAACTGCTGCCTTTAAAAAAATTTACAAGCACTTCTCCAGTCACTACTATGTATATCATCCGCCATATTTATAATTATGTTTATCCCAGTTAAATCTGCTTTTGAAGTACGAATTAATATTTGATATCTCGTTCAAGTTTGCCAATACTACCTAAAGTATGAATTCCTAGGAGATTTGAGTTTGAAAGCCATAAACTTTTTCACAACTAAAATAAAGTGAACATAATACAATCAACTTTTTTGTCTTAGAGGTACTGGAGTCAAACTATTTGTCAAATTAAGCATGATTGCAATGATACATATCCTCCATTGACTCGCACATAAGAATCCATGTCAGAATTTTTTTTGCTCGGACCGATTGCATGTATAAGAAATCCCCAATTGTAGTAAGCAAAAACATACAGAAGCTACCAATAACAAGAATATGCAGTAATCACACTTGTAGTCTACAATAAAATATATGATGCTGTAGACAACTGTAATGATTTATTCAGGTGCAGTTACTTCTACAAATCTTCGTATGTTCCAATTTCTTCAACTAAGAAGAGTCTCGACCTCGTGATGAAATTTCTGGCACATTTTTTAAGATAATTTCTTCAACTAAGAAGAGTCTCGACTTCGTGATGAAATTTCTGGCACATTTTTTAAGATGAAATATAAGATAAATTCCTTTTCTTAATTGCTTCTGCAAAGTTTACTTTCGGTGTCAAGACAACCAATCCTCATGAAAGTGATTTAAAGAGATACTTATGCACCGGCAAACCTTAATATTAGACACGTGGCCAATAATGACAGAAACGTTTAATATGAAAAATAAATAAAAAAGGGAAAATGTATGCAATTTTACTTAAGAAGTCAAATTACCTGGTAGATGCACAGTAAACAAGATTCCGGTTATGCAAGACACCATCCACCTGAAGGCAGTCAACCTAAACAAAAATATTTAAATATAAAAAATAAGATATGGACAGTTCTGCAAAGTTTAGGCTGCTATGTGCTGAATTGCAATCAGACTTGGATAGAGTAACCCACTATCCATTGGTATCAGCTTATTTCATTTCAGGATTTCACTTATTTTTATAGGTCCCCACCTATCTTGATGCTTTGCTACTAATGATACAAGAAAAGCAAAGCACAAAATGAGAAGATGGCCCATCCGAACCCACTTTCCCAATTTCGCCCGTATGGTGACCCTATTAAGTTGCGAATTTCTTGGCTCGGAAAAAATGAAACCTTCATAGGCCTTAAAGGATTGTTTCCTGCATATTCCATGAAATAAAATGTCCGATAGTCCCTTTCAGTCGCATCCTTGTTAGGTCATTCAGCTGTTATTTTCAATATACATTATCATACACGAAGCCTATAGCTAATTGATAACCACCTCTAAAAGTTCCGAAATTCGAAGTTCCTATATTTCTGACCAAAAAATCGACAAAAAGGCATTTATACAAAATCAATTCTTATTAATGAGACATACTCATAGATGTTTGCTGAGTATTCCAATTTTCACTTCACCTGAGTACCTAAGTACTTTTATAGTCTTGACAAAGTAATCCCACGATATTTTCTTTTTAACACTTCACATCAAAGCTTTAGAAAAAGAGATTAGAACCTTTTAGAAAGTCATTTGGACCGCCAATAGGTTTATTACCTCAGTTAGTGTCCCAAACTTCAAGTAGAAAGATAGAAAGATCTAAGGAATACACAAGTCAACTTTAGCCAATCTAGAAAGCATATATACAGAAATTCTTATGACAGCCCATGACCATTACTAACAATATTGATTTACGTAAGAAACTTAATGTTGAGAGAGATTGCGTCAGGCAATAAAAGCATTCCCCAAGTTTGTTAGACCCACCAACTAATTTGAATAGGTTTATCTAGGAATAATTCATCATTTAGTGAAAGGAATACCTGCCAAGGATATAGCTTTGATATGCCCTTTTTCTTGTATACGTTGCATATCTCAAGAGGAAGCCAATTACTCAAATCCAAGCAATCCTTCATTGAAGAACAACTTGCCGGAGTATAGTTACCTTTGGACTCATGATTTGTGGAAACTACGGTATAATCTCTATCCACTACATCAAATGTAGTAGCATTGTCGCAATCTTGAGTCATATGGTTCATGTTTATTTTGGAAATACCGCATTTAAAGGTTGATCCTTGCTCAGATAGATTTTCTTTTGTTTGATTCGTGTGGCCAATGGGTGTAAGAATAGTGCTTTGCAACTATGGTGACTGGAAGAAGCATTTGTATTCTTGCTCACTAAAATACGAGGTATGGCACTATTACCATGAGATGGCATTTCTTCATCAAAAATTTTTCCCTCGAGATAGAAATCAAAGTGCTTCACCGGCAAGGGTGAGGCTTCTGTGCCTAGATCTTTCCCTTGACTCCCCCTGGGGCCACCTACAGCAGAACCAGCCCCAGCATAAAAAACGGGGTCTAAAACTCTATCTTTAGCCATGTTTACCATACTGCGGCCGCATCCACCATGTTCCACTGTATTTGAATTACAAATCTCATTATTAGCCATTAGCGATTGGCGATATTCTGCGAAATGGGATGAAAGACCATCACTGGGAGCAAACAACTCATCTGCAACTGTAATTGCTTCATTCCAAAATGATTCTCCAGGAGAGAACAATGACCTTTCCCGTGTTGATTGAGGAGTTCCACGAGCTTCAAGTCTGGCAGGTGTGTCACATGCAGCAGTACATGGAGCAGTTGTGTGGCCACTACATTTTCTCAAACTTGCTTGTGATTCCAAGGGATTGTTGAATACAATTTCCTACCAACATACATGACCAAATTTTCAAAGACAATTTTGATTATGGACATCTATATGATTTTCACATTTTTTTACCTTTTGCTGACATTTAGAATTTTTTTCTCTGGATTCATTCACAGTTTTAGAATGTGTGGTCTTCGGTGAGGAAGTGAATTCGTTCTTGATGTAAGGCTGATTCCCATCATCCCCACCATGCCTTCTCTTGGATGCTTTCTCCTCTAGCCGAAGGATCGGTGAGCTATCATGCATTTTATTCGCAGTAAGCTTTGTTTCTGATTGAGAATTTCCAGAGGATGGTATCTCGCTGCAAAAGAATTATAAACAAAAGAATGACGATCTGACAGTATAGTAATATACAACCTAATGTTGCTGGCTATTGAATGAGTGAATGAAGTCTTTGAAACTGACTAAACCCATTAACGAAGCAACGATGAACAAATAGTACCTGCAATATAATGACAAAAATCCAGTTGCAAACTCCTTAAGTTCAGCATTTTCCACAGCATTCCGAGATGCATAAGAATCCTTTAGAATACATTTAGTTGAAACACTGTCAGAAAGCAACTCAGTTTTTGATCTCGGAGGCACTCCAGAAACATGAGGTCTTTCAGGCTGTCCCTGGATTAGGATGTGGGGCTCACAATTTTCGTTTCTAGATGACAGGCCAGCATCCAGAGTCAGATTCCTTTTCACAGGACCCTGATTAGCCCTTTGACTGCAAGCGACATTCAAAGACTGTGCAGGTGAGTGACTATTCTTTGAGGTCACTAAATAGCTTTCCAAAGAACTTTTAGAGCTTGGAGAGGATTCAATTTGGTTTCTTGCTACTTTTTCGCATCTAGCCAACTCTGACGTTGGTGGCAAGGTCTTTCTCTTCTTTTTCGAGACAAAGAACTGCACGTTCACCATAGTCATCAGCACTTGAAGAAAAGAAAGATAAAATGACGGTAACAGATATAATCTTGCATGAATTTCATTTGTGTGACAACAGAATGTGAGGGGGGAACACAAGGCAAAAAATCTTGAATAAACTCCATTCTGACGACATCGGGATTTTGCCAATCACCACGGACACCAAGATGAGTTTGCAAGGACTCATGGTTATGAGCATATATAACCTTTGAGATTTCAGAACTCGTAAAACATGATATGTCTCATGAGAAACTCACAATAGTGTCAAAATAAATTAAATCATCAAATATGAAATCAAAAACTAAATAAAAAACGGACACTGAGATAATTATCATAACTTTGAATGTACACCAAGGATATAACAACATAAAGAGAGAGGAAGTACAAGGAAATGGGCGCTTGAAAACCAACGTTGGAATTTCCATATCCTAAAGCACACCAAGATGAGTGAGTCAAAAGTCAAAATTACAACCATAATTTACGTAGCATTCTATATTTTCATAACTCGGAATCATCAGATACGTTTCATAGAACAATCACGATACTGTAAAAATAAAATCGAGTCATGAAGTATCTGGAAATTTTAAACGGATCTCCAGTGTCATGCCGAATCTAAATTCTATATCACGGTGAATAAAAATCCTCTAAAAATAAATAAACTAAAACCCCAACCTAACCACTAAAACCCATCTTCACAATTCCTTTTAGACCACGCACTTATGCACTAACATTTCTTCTCTCATCCTATAGACCCCAAAATTTTCAGATATTTTATAGAGAGTATTGGACTAACAATAAGCAAGAAACAAATTCTCGTTTTATAACGTTCTGCATGATATTTACACCGTGGGTCACGAACTTAGACCTCCTAAACTCCTCCCTTGCAACCTTTGCCCCTGGACTCCACCCCTTTCAAAAGAGATCGTAGATAGCGAAGTGTATGAGTAAAGCACAAAGTTAGGAATAGTTTGTTTCAACCCCGAAGGTACACAGTAACACTGTTGAATCTCGCAGACGCGTATATACTAAGAAAAATTGAAATCACCTGGTCGATGCGGGAATCCATAGCCGTACTCCTCTGTGCTTCTTGCGGCGATATGAACAAGCGTCAGACGCTAATTTACCAATTACTCGCCTCTAGTCGAAAGAATTCAAAGTTTAAATGCGCAATTTTTCTTTCACGGTCTACAGATTTGAAATATGAAATTTGAATAGCAACCCTAATGTTCTACGATGTTTATATATGGGAGCGAGAGAACAGTGAGTGCGGCGTCAAAATTTTAGTACCGTTGTGTTTTTTTAAATGATAATGAAATTCATTTGTAAAAAGATATCGATTCTTTAGAATATAGTTATTAATTATTATATAACTTTTAAAATTACCATCTTATTTAATTAATCATGGAATATTAAGTTTTAGATTTTAAAACTACCAATTATCACATATATAATAAATTAAAATTTAATTTTGAAAGTATTATTTTTCTTTTTGTCAGACATGATGATTTATCGTGTACACATATCGTGTGTACTCCAGTCACTAATATTTTTATAATATATGAAACAGAATTTTGTCACTGAATTTTCGATTTGGCAATCGATTTTTGAATTAAATTGATTCAATGGATTATTCAATATATAATTTGGCTCACTCTTAATTGTCATCAACTTTTTAAAGTTAAAGATAATTAATTTCATAATTATAATAAATTTAGGTATCGTGATTGAAGGCAAAAATATTTTGTCATTGTAACATATCATTTACTTTCTTTATGTCAATAATTGATTTATGATATGATAATAAAAAAAATTGTCATTTTTAAAATTAATATTAAATTTTATCTCATAAATTATTTTTAATTTTACTACAAAAATGTAGGTTACTCATTTCCTTGGGTTTTTTATTAAATTAATCGAAAAAAACAAATTAATTTAACAAAATATCCTAATTTTAAATTCGTTTTTAAAGTAACCCAAACCGCCATCTCAGATGGCGCCTTCATGTAAAGGCGCCATCTGAGATGGCGCCTTTCGTATCTGATAAAAAAATTAATTGAAGGCGCCATCTTGGATGGCGGCTTCAAATAAAAAAAATTTTTTTTTTATGAAGGCGCCATCGAAGATGGCGCCTTCTCGGGTATAAATACCGCGGCCGAGCCCTTCATTTTTTCATACCGAAGCGAAAATCACATATCATCATAGTTTCTTATCTTATTTTTATCGTTAAAATTGTTCAATCTCCAATCTCAATTAACCACTCTCGAAGTATTTTTCAGGTAAAAATGTTGTTATATTATTGATTTTATCTTATTGTTTTTATCATATGGATTTTATAAATTTATTAATTATTTGTAATATTTTATAAATTTTTCAGATATGTCGATTCAAATATTATTATATTGTGGAGGTAATATATTACAGGATTTGGATACCATTAGATATGATCGTGGTCCAATAAGAGTTACCACAATATCTCGCACAATTAATTTTATGCAGTTGTTGACCGAAATATATAATATCACGGGCATCGATGGCAACCAGTTTCTTCTGAAAATACATGTAAGACATATGTTTAGAGATTATGCCGGGGTACGACAGACAATTTTGCCAATCGATAATGATTATAATTTAGCATGGCTATTGGATTCAGAACAAGGTCTTAGTTGCTTGGAACTTTACATAGAAACGGAACAAAGAAACTATGATTATATTCCAGAAAATGTAGATTGTTTGCCTGTAGTTGCAGAACGACCGACTGTCTCCGGTAGACACCACGATGACGATCCAATAGATGCTGATGTTATTGCTCCTGAGCCACTAGCAGACAGTTTCGCTGAATTGGGAAATGATATTCAGTCAGAACCAGATGATATTCCGTCCGAGGATGATGCTGATGACGATGAGGTTGACATTTGTGTCATGTCAGAAACAATTGCAGATGAAGATGAAGGGGTCCCAATCACCCAGGAAGTGTCAGTTAATGTACCGGAGACAACCACGACAACTAGTCATGTCCTTTATCCAACAATTCCATTCTTCTCAATGACACATCCTGAAGTATTTGCAGACTCAGTAGACATTCCAACAGGTAAATGGGGTAGTTATTACGATTACTCCAAAGGGGATCTGCATGTAGATATGGTCTTCAAAAATAAAGCACATCTGCAGGCAGCTGTGAAGGATTACTCTGTACGTGTTGCAAAACGAGAGTACCGCGTTGTGAAAAGTACAAAAACATTGTGGAAAGTTGTGTGCAAACACAGTACAGAAGATGCACCTTGTAGATGGTACATGCGCGCCTCGTTGAAGAAGAAAGTTGGATTATTCAAAATAAACAAATATGGAAGGTTCTCACACCTGCCTTTTGAGTGAGCTGTCTATCGATCATGCAAATTTGGACAAAAACATGATTGCTAGCTTGTTAGTGGGAATTGTTCGGCGTGATCCAGCTTTCGAGATAAAGTATGTAATTCAAACAGTCAAAGACAAATATGGATTTGAGATCTCTTATGCAAAAGGATGGTTTAGTTTGCGACGTGCTGTTGAGAATGTGTATGGGACATGGGAGAGCTCCGTTCAGAAACTGCCTTACTATACGGGAGCTTTGCAAAAATGGAATCCCGGCACCGTCATTGAGTGGGTTCACCTTGACAATGCCAGACCAAGAGAGAAGACATTGAATTACGTGTTCTGGGCCTTCCGACCATGTGTAGAAGGATTTCAACATTGCCGCCGGGTAATAAGCGTGGATGGAACACATCTGTATACGAAATATCAACATAAGATGTTGATTGCCGTGACAATGGACGCTAATAATCAAGTGTTACCTTTGGCATTTGCAATTGTTGACGAAGAAAAGTTTCTGTCATGGAGATGGTTTTTGGAGATGATAAGCCAGCATATTGTGAGAAGATCTGAGGGTGGTGCATGTTTGATTTCTGATCGTCATCCGGGCCTCATTGCAGCAGCCGATTGTATTCCTGACTTCAAATCACCGCGTGGAGTACATCGATTTTGTTTGAGACATGTTTGCTCAAACTTTAATAGTCGTTTCAAATCCGTTCATTTGAAAGACTTATGTTGGAGAGCGGGATCAGAAAATCAACTCACAAAATTTGATCGCACAATGGAAGAGATAAAACTTATAGAGCCAAGGGCTTTTGATTACTTGAGTCGTATCGATAAGTGTCAATGGTCTCTTGCTCATGACGGAGGCTGGCGTTGTGGTATCATGACCACAAATATGTCAGAATGCATAAATGGAGTTTTGAAAGGTGCTCGTCGGCTTCCAATCACCGCCATTGTGCAATTAACTTTTGATCGTTGTGTACTATATTTTGTCGAACGGATTAAGAAGATGGAGCGAATGATTGAAAATAATCAAGAATGGCCAGATTCTGTGTTGGAAAGATATGGTCGTGCCGACTATCATTCCATCCATCATGATGTCCAGATATTCGATCGTAGACACCTTACAGCTTCTGTTATCACAAGAGTACGACCAGGACGTGGGGGTAACACCCATGTTGTGCATCTAAAATCAGGAGAATGTTCTTGTGGAAAATGGAAAGAGTTCGGAATACCTTGCTCACATGTGATCCAAGTTTGTCGAAAGTATGGCCTAAATGCAAAAACATTTGTGAAGGCATATTACAATATGAATGAATATTGGAGCACATATCAAGGGCAGTTCGAACCAATATGGGGGGAGGAGTATTGGGACACCCCATCTTTTGAGTTGTACCATAACTCCACTCTGCGAAAAACCAGAAGAGTGGGTCGAGATCGAACAACGCGCATTCAGAATGAGATGGACTGGCCAGAAGCCCGTGCAAGACGACAAATGGCTTCATCTTCTCGAAATCAATAAATAATTTTATGTGTAATTTATTGTAAATTTATTTTGTAAATGATTTTACGTTATTGTGAAAATTGGTTGTTTGTCTATCACACTATTTTAGTATATGTTCAATTGCTCACAAAACAACATTGTTCAATATGTCAAAAAAATATCAAATATCAAATATTTACAAAAGAAAGACAACAAATATCATCCACGACCACGACCACGACCACGACCACGACCACGACCACGACCACGAGGCCTCGTCTGTAAATGACCTCCGGTACCACAAGGAGGAGGAATGATCTCTCTGCGAACTCTCTGCCTCCTATCCACAGGTACATCAGTAGGTGGTCGATATGGTGTGAACTGTGGAAATGCAACAGGTGATACATCAAAATCGAGGCCCGCAGATGTGGTATATGATTGTGGAAATTCATATCCCACATCTGTACCCTGCTGTGTGTACATCGGAGCATACGGAGTGAATGGTGAAGGATCATACATCTGCGGCTGCGGGACATAATAACCAGTAAAAGATGTAGATGGACCTGCCCCATCTGTCGGTATAGGTGTATACGTAGATGGACCTGCCTCATCTGTCGAGAAAGGTGTATACATAGAAGGCCCTGCGATATCAGTCTGTACTGGTTCTTCATCAGGCTCGTGAACTTCTTCGTCTGGTGGGAAGTTTCTGTCTCGTCGTTCACGAGCCACTTGCATCACATCCTGCGCTATTGCCCTATGATGATCTCTCATCGACTCCATATACGTGCTAACAGATTCTCCCTCAGCAGGATAGCGGTCGCAACTAACACTTAACTGTTGCATCTGATCAAGCTGAAAAGTGAATAACAATAATTACATGTTCAATCTATAAATCCATATGACATATTCTACAAAACAAAGTTTGAATATATTTACTTACCACATGATGCCACGCTGGGCCGTCACCATGTTGGTATCCGGTCTGTACAAATTGCCTTTGATGGCCAATATATCTGCGGGTGACTCGGTCATACCACTCACTATATCCAACCACTACTGCACAATATAGTGGTCTGTCCACACATAAATCACCTGCCATCTCCCATTTCTGCACGTATCCAATATGATGTGCACTCCAATCCTTGTTCATACTTCCTCTTCGATCAACAGAATGCAATTTATCATCCCTTGATTGTGGATCTGTGGGGATGTCTTGGAGCATTCCAAATTGACGAAGAACCCTATCAGGACGGTGCATCTCAACAATTTCATAACAAATTAATGGGTCGGCATATGTCCATAACTGGTGGCTCAGATGCTCAGTACACTCATCAGGGTATGGCTGCCAATTAAACTACAAATACAAAATTGGATTAAAATAATATAAACAACATTATTAACTTTCATAACAAACACAACTAATATACTGCTTACTTGAGTTGATGGCTGCTCATCAAGAATGTCCCTAATGATACGTACA
The DNA here is from genome assembly GCA_907163345.1 of Haberlea rhodopensis. Taxonomy (NCBI): domain Eukaryota; kingdom Viridiplantae; phylum Streptophyta; class Magnoliopsida; order Lamiales; family Gesneriaceae; genus Haberlea; species Haberlea rhodopensis. Next base: position 3,548,490 of record CAJQUN010000024.1, on the reverse strand, counting down.
GAATGCCTCCCTGTTTCCGTGAACCTTAAATGGCATGTCCACCTGAAAAAAACACATTTACAAAATCTATAAATATATTTAAATTTAAACATATAAAATAGCACAAAACATAAAAACATTATTACCTTGCACCATATGGAGCAGCAGGTAAGATATTCTCCTCATTGATAATTATTGGGCCAGTGTCGAATCTAGCATCACCCAGTTGAGGAGTTAAACCAGGTAATCTTGACCATGCCCAAATCTAAAATATTATCAGGAATAATATCAGCTATTATGACGACAATAATATTTCAAACATTTGAAAAGTGTTAATGTAAAGTTTACCTGTACGACCTGTAATGCACCACCGATCACTTTTTTGCCTCTCATCGAGGAAGTGCATAACTCACGGTACAAATATGCCAATACGGCACTCCCCCAACTATAACTACCAACTAAATGAATATTCTCTATCATATGTAAATATAATAACTTTACAGTATTGCCGGACGAATCAGGAAACAAAATTCCACCAAACATCAATAACACACAGCCCCTAGTATAACGGACTACATCTTCTTCCGTACTGTGCTCAGTAAGAGCATTATTCACCAAATGATTGTTTATGGCAGATAAAAATAACTTTGCACCTTTAAAGTGTGCAGTATCCGGTACAAATCCCAAAAGCATATGGCAATATGCTTGCCAGTCAGGTATACTCCTATCATAATCAATACCGGATACTACATTACCATCTACTGGCAATGCCCATATAACTGCAATGTCTTGCAGTGTGATGGTCGCCTCTCCGGATCTAAGATGGAAAGTATGTGTTTCACGGCGCCATCTCTCAGCTAAAGCCGTGATGAGGTGAAAGTCAAGTGTAATTCTACCAGACCTATAAACACCATAAAAACCAAAACTGTCCAACAAACTCGCAACACGAGTATCGAGGGGGCAAAGATCCCAAAAATACTTATCAGGGTTTCTGCCTCGAAGTGTAGAATCAATATCACCTGCCCAAACAGCTTCAGATCGATGACCTGACTGCAATGATAGCAGATGACTGTCAATCGGTCCTGGTCCTCTTTGTAAATCCATCCTGAAATATTACACAATAAATATCAATATAACAAAATATCAACATGGCAACCACCACCCGCCCCTACCGGTGACAACACGGCAACCGCCGCCGCCGCCGCCGACGCCGCCGCCGCCGACGCCGCCGACGCTGACGCCGCCGCCGCCGACGCCGCCGCCGACGCTGACGCCGCCGCCGCTGCCGCCGCAGCCGCCGCCGTGCCGGAGTACAAAATTACGGCAAAAACTTAAAATTTGTAAATCATCCGACGGTTTGACATTATCTCGAAACTATAATTAATTTTTCAATAAAAACTACCAAACAACAAAATTTAAAAACAACCAACAACATATTTCAAATTTTACAACTTTCAAAAATTTAAATTCAAACTTGTAATGTTACCTGAAATTCAAAAATGTTGAACAAGCAAGCTCCAGAAATGATAAATCACGATGATTTTGTAATTTTTGCACAAAAATAAGCAAAGATCTGAGATGAGAATGAGAAATTTCAGAGAAAAGCCGATGAGAAATGAGGAAGAAGAAGGGGGGGCGACGATTTATTTTTATACTGAAGGCGCCATCCAAGATGGCGCCTTCATAAAATATTAATTTTTTATATGAAGGCGCCATCCAAGATGGCGCCTTCAATTATTTTTTTTTTCAGCTACAGAAGACGCCATCGCAGATGGCGCCTTCACCTGAAGGCGCCATCTGGGATGGCGTTTTGGGTCATTTTAAAAATGATTTTCAAATTCGGATTTTTTGTTAAATGTTTTATTTTTTTCGATTAATTTAATAAAAAAGCCCATTTCCTTCGATGGAACAGGACATAAAAAGCCATCTAAAATATGTGTTTATCAACATAATATAATTCATTTTTAAAAAAAAAAATACTGTTGTGGAACAACTAAAATGCTGGATGAACAAAATAACCATTTCAAATACCAATCTTTGCCAATTTTATCTCTCAACGAGAATAAACGACAAATGATGAAACGAATATAAAAATTTCAATATTAAAAATATTATTTTTGTGATATCTTATTGATATACACATACATCATACATCACACATGTTTCGTACTGTTACCTTCAAACTTCTCAATCCTAAAAACAAATTTTCCTCATTTCATCTATAATAATCACAACCTTGACACTCTTGGGATGCTTCTTGTATTCAAACCCTTTGTTAATCTCATCAAGTGAGTTATTAGCTCATCAAGATCAACTTCATACACAATATTTATAAAATACAAAGTGGCATCACTAAATCTCATTTTTCAAGTTCATAGCCTTATCTCCCACACTTTCTATCTCATAAATTTGTCTTCCCTAAACTGCGGTTGAGACATTCCCCACTCTCTCCACGATAAAGTTGTTAGCATAAATGCCCAGCAAGCCAAATGTTGGTCCGATGGGCTTTATGGACCCTAGCCCAATTAGCTAACCACTATAAATATAACCTTGTCTAGGGTTAAAATTCATTCCATTCCAATTCGAATCACTCTCATAGAAACGCTAACACCAAACTAGCACTGGTGTTGGCTTGTAGATCTGGTCAGGTTGATTGGACTCGAGGACCACCGACATCAGATTGATTTCGCTGTTATCGGTAATCTCTTTTCGTGCATTAATATTTGATATTTGCATGTTAATATATGAATCAGGCGCGATCGACCGTCCCCGGGTCAGATCTTTTTATTGTATTATTTCCGCTGCGTTTGGATCTGACGCCGGGGTACGGAAACCCAACAGTGGTATCAGAGCCAGGTTGCAATTTGATTCATATATCGATAATTAATTTTATTAGATCGTTTCCACTTTTACTAATCGTATTTGAATTTCAGAAATTTTTGGAATCCGGAAAAACATAGAAATAATTAAAAATTTGTTTTTAATGAAATCGCCGCCGGAGAGCTGCCGCGGCTGCGACCGGAGGATGGGTTGAAAGCAGCGTTTGCGGCGGAGTCTGTTGCCTCCGTGGGTGATGCTGCGAAAACCCGCATCCTCGTCGCGGCTGTGGACGGAGAGCTTCTAGGAGTGGTCGCGATCTCTGTTATTCGAAGCGTTTACAATAGTTGCAGCGTCCATGGAAGACAGAGATGAGGCGGCTGTGATGATTTTATGGCGTGATGCGGCAGCGGCTGCAGATGGTCGAATCTGTGCAAGAGCCGCTGCGTGAGGAGCAATGGCGGCGGCCCCATACCCTAACCCTAGCCCTAATTTCCGATTTTAGGGATGAAGATAAACAGTAATTTTCGGAAATTTAAAAAAAAAAAAAAAAAAAATTTATGTTTTTAATCCGAAAATTAAGGGTAATTTTGGGGTTGAAAATTGATTTTCTAATTTTGGATCCAAATTGTTTGGAGTCCATAAATTATTTGGGTCATTTTAGATGTTTTATTCGGATATTATTTTTGAAATAATAAATCATAATACTTAATTTATTAAAAATGTGATTTTTAATTTATTAAATGTAAAATGGAGATTTTACAATTAGTTGAAAATTAATTAATTGAAAATTGAATGAAAATGTTTCATTTAATTTATTAATTTTATTTTTTGACTAATATTATGATTTGAGGTAAAATAGTGATTTTACCAATTAATTGATAATTTAATTAATTAGAAATTAAATGAAAGTGTTTCATTTAGTTTGTTAATTTTATTTTCGATTAATATGATGATTAAAAGGTAAAATAGAGATTTTACCAATTTATTGAAAATTTAATTAATTAGAAATTAAATAAAATGGTTTTATTTAATTTGTTAATTTTATTTTCAATTAATAATGCGATTAGTGGGAAACGATAGAATAAATTAATTATTGTGATCTAATTACATGTGATGTGATTAGTACAATTACATATGATGTAATTGGTTAGTTTAATGTTTAATTACATATGATATGATTGCATGATGAATGATTACGGGCCTTGACCAATGTGTATAGGTGAATGTTTAGGTTTTTATTGTTTCATTATTATTGTGATTTTGGTTATCGGGCCTGCGAGCCTGCTCTCTCTATTTTCTGATGTATCCCACCCCGGATTTGTATCCATATTCTCTTGTTTGCATGATTTAAATGTAAAATCATTAGAATTAGTGGGAGATCGAGATTGAAGATGGAGCACCAAGAATCAAGACATGTATAATGGAAGCAAAAATGTAATAGGATTGCATTGCATACCTGCATCACCTTAGACAGACTTGTGATCCACGTATGGCTCACGTGGATCAATTAGGAAAAGGCCGTAATCGTCCATATTTATTTTTATTATGCATGTGATGTATGATAAATGTTTGTTTGTATGTTTTATTAGTACATATGACTGCATGAATAAAACATAGTTGCATGAATCCGGCAATCAAACAAACAAGTACTTGATGAGATTTGAAAATTATTAAATCCCTCTTTTGAATATGATTCAAAATATTTTAATATCAAACTGTAAAGGGAGCTCAAAGGAGTTTGTTGCTTCCTGTCTTCCATCAACAGTTAAGCCATGAGACGCTACTTGTGTCAGGTGTCTTGTCTCACCCTCGTGGGGGGCATCTGGCATGGGAAAGCTGTGTGTTTAACTGCCACTTAATTATGGATAGGGTTCTGTTAACCTTTAAGATTACTCACCCTCGTGGGGTCTTATTGGCGAACATTGCCATCCGTGGGATGGGTTAGTTTGACGTGAGAAGGCATAATTGGCCTGCCTCCGTAGGGTTATGTCAATCACGAGATGAATATCTTGGAGGTTGCATATGATGCAATTGTGAGCTACCTTTAGTATCATGAGGTCGGCTGGACCCTCGTTCGGGGCTATCATGAGCTAGTTGGACTCCAAGCCCACTAAGAAAATACGATTTTCCGTTCATTTGTCATGAGGGTGACGAATTCGAAAAATTTAGTGGGAGCATTCAATAACTAAAGTCCATAGTTTTTGAATTAATTAATAATCAAACGGTTTGCATGTATTTTCTGTTTATTCTCAGTTTTGTGATTGCCGTGAATCCGATTGCATCAATTCTCGATATAAACAAAGTAACCGCACCAAATTATTCTGATTGACTATTAATGTAAAAATAGTGCTTGCTTCTAAAAGATTGCTATATACCCTTGGTGGGAGCCTCCTGTTGAAGTGTCTCCTGGTTCGTCTCATGAAGAGATTGCCACACTTGAGAAGTGATGGGACGATGATCTCTAGACTATGTGCTATATGATAGCATCAATGTCACCAATGAGTTTCAACACAGATATGAGAAATTCGTTCACATTGCTGATATTTTCCAACACCTACAAATGTTGTTTGGTGAACGGACGCGATTACTGAGACTCGCGATTTCAAAAGAGCTATTTTCATTTCACATGCGAGATGGGGCTTCGGTCTATAAGCATGGTGTAAGAAAAATATCTCTTGTTGAGAAATTGGAAAATCTGAATGTGACAAATCCTCATTAACTGGCTATAGATTTGATCTTATAGTCAAAATGTTGGAAACTCATGAGCCCTTGATTCAAAAGGAGAAACGTGTTCTTCTTGTCGAATCTTCTACCAATGGTAGGAATAGTTCAAGGATAAAGAAGAGGAAGGGAAATGGTTCCCAACCTCAAAAGATGAAAAAGGATATAGTAGCAACTAAGAAAGGAGAGGCATCTATGTTTTCACTGCTGGTCACTGGCGCAAAATTGTAAGGAATACCTAGACTAGAAGCGTTCTAGAAAGGGTATGTTATATATTAAAATTAAATGTTTCTATTGGTTCTACTTCTTTGGTTTATGATGCCAGTTGTGCTCGCATTTTTGCAAAGAGTTGCATGTGATGTGAAGAAGTAGAGAGCCCTAGGAAGGTGAAACCTGCCTGAGGCTAAGCATTGTAGCAAGAGTTGTTGCAAATGCTGTTTGAAACATTTATTTAATATAAAATCTTGAACTGGTTAGGAACTGGTTTAAGCAATTATTTATTTGTTCTAGATTTAATCATGAACATTGTTCCTATTTTGATAGAGAATGATATTCTTTTAAATATGCGAATGTGATTTGCAGTATTTTTAAGAATGCATGTTTTATTGAATCTGGTGAACTTATGAATGATTAGTATGATTATATTCAAAGAATATAAAAAGAATGATAACTTAAATCCAACATAAATTTAGCATGTGCTGAATGTCCATTGAATTTGATTCATATGGACGTATGTGGAGCACTAAATGTTAGTGCAAGATGATGTTGAGTTATCTTAAAGAGAATGTGATTCTCTCTGAGTAACTCTCTAAAGTTACATATTTGTTGAATATAATTCATGCCAATGCAGTGACCAAAACTCCATATACGATATGGACTGAAAAATAATCCAAATTTTTATTTTGAGATTGTTCTGCTTATGTGAAGCAGCCAGTGTGAGATGAGTTGGATAGTTGATCCATCTTATGTTATGTTGTGGAAATTTATATTATCAATTGCAGGCAAAGAGTTTGTTTCGCAAGTGCAATCTTTCTAGAGAAAATGTTTCTATTAGAAAGGATGACAATAATATAACTTGAAAGGGTTCAAGAACCACAAACCACTAGAAAAGTGAAAACGGTGAAATTAATTGAGTCAATCATAACCTTTGATTTACACGCACGAAGGAGATTTGAAAATGTTTCAAGAACTCCTGATAAATTGAATTTACTCCTAGAAAGTAGTCAAAATGATTTTGACCATGGATGTGATCCTAGAACTTTCAAGGAGACGATGTTGAACATCGTTTTGGGATATTGGCGAGATGCCGTAAAATTTGAAATAGACTCCATGTACTCCAATAAGGTATGGGCCTTAGTAGATCCTCTTTGGGAATTGTTCCCATTGGCTGCATAGATTTACAAGTGAAAGCTTGGAGTGGATGGGAAGGTTGCGACCTTCAAAGCTTAACTGATGTAAAGAGATTATTCTCATAGGCAAAGAGTTGTCTGTGAGAAACTTTTAATCAGTTGTGATGCTATAGTCTATTTGGATTTTTATTAGTTATATCTGCATATTATGAATATGAGATATGATAGTTGGATGTGAATACAACATTTCTCAATGGTGACATTGAGGTAGAAATGTAGCAGCCAGAGGTGTTCAAAACTTATGGGCGTTACCAAAATGTTTGCAAACTCCATAGGTCCATTTATAGGCCTAAGAAGACATCCCAAAGTTTAAACTTCCATTTTGACAACATCATCAAATTGTTTGGTTTTGTTATAAATCCGGAAGTGGCATGTGTGTGCAAAAAGGTTAGTGGGAGCACGGTTACATTTGTGATGCTTTAAGTCGATTATATCATGCTCATTGTGAATGGTATTGGATTAATCAATTAAAGCATGATTATATACTAATTTCTCCATGTAAGATTGGGAGAAGCGTCATACGTGCTTAGCATAAGGATCTATAGGGATAGATCTAAATGATGCTTGAGATCTCTCAATCTACGTACATAAACACTGTGCTAAAAGAGTTTAGCATAGAATAGTCAAAAAATGAGTTACTTCATAATATGTCATAGTATTCATCTCTCGGGTCAATGGGTTTTAAGATTGATGAGGAGAAAGAAAAGATGACATTGGTACCTTATATTTCTACTTCTAATAGCATACTGTATGCTATGGTATGTACTTGGCCTGATGTATGTTCTTAGAATAATGAGCAGACATCAGACAGATCCCGGTGAAGGTCACTGGAAAACTGTGAAAATAATCTTCAAGTTCTTATGAAGAACTTATGATATGTTCATGGTTTTTGGATCTGTAAGTGGAGAAATAAAAGTTGAAGGCTAAGCTGATGCTGGTTTTTAAATTGGATGTAGATGATACCATATCGATGTTCGGATTTGTATTTAAGCTCAATGATGGTGATGTCTCTTGGAAACGTTCCAAGCAAGACATCACTTTGGATTCCACCACTGAAGCTGAATACATTGCAGCATACGATGCAGCAAAGAGGCAGTTTGGATAAGACATTTCATCCAAGAGTTGGGTGTAATTTCTAGTGCAGTTGACACAGTCTCTGTGTACTGTGACAACATTTGAGCTATTATGAATAGCCAATATCTCATCAGGATCCAAACATATATTGAGAAAATACTATCTAATGAAAGAGATGGTATACGCGACATTATTATCGAGAGAATCGCTTCAACAGAAAAATATAGTGAATCCACTGACAAAGCATTACAATGATTGATGTGTGTTAGACATCTTGGGAAGATGGTCTTAAGACACATGAGTAGTTGGCTTTGAGAAAGTGAAAGATATTGTTGTCATACATGATTAAGTAAATCAATAGTTGATTGATTGTACCTGTAATCTTATTATGACAAATCTTTGTTTGAATATTAATATATATGGCACTTCTTCATCTGTTTACCCATGCATCTTGATGTATTGATGAAGTCCTTGAAGTTGCTATAGTCCATAGAATGTGGTTACGCATATGATGGTGACCATGAAATACATTCTCGACTGCGATTTCTAAAAGTTCCTGGTCGATGAGCCTTCGAAAATGGGATATCGATATATGCTCGTTAGAGACTGGTATTCATGATGTGTCTAGTGTAGTGCGCCGCGTTTCATCGGCGTTGGCTTGGAGAAGTCAGCACACATGAATAGGTGCTCATTAGGAATGAGTTCACTGAACGACCCTACTCGGAATTCTATAAGTGGTTACCATTTGTCGAGTATAGAATTTCTAGTCATAGTTGTGCACCATTACTCCTCATGACCCGAGGCGTCATTGAGGTCTTGATAGATAGTTGTGTACTTTGATTTAATGACTGATCACATGTGGGTCATAAAGTCATTATTTTGGGTATTCAGTGATGCTGTCAGAGGCCTATGATTGTCGTTGGGGATTCACCACTGGTCTTGATGAACCAGGATGTCCTATGTGTTTTTCTATATATGATTCGAGGAATCTCTGGCCAGAGTGGGTAGTGCTTGTGAAAAATGGGTTTTTCATATACGCACACAAGGAATCATATAATGTGAAACAAATACATAGTTATTGAAATCATAAGGGGCCTCGACCAACCAATGCCCTTGATTCAATCGGGACATATTGAGTGAAAGGAATGTACTGCACGCTAACTATGGCTGACAGGTTCTCGTACGTTGCTAGTCATTTGTATCTAGGTCTTCGTGAAGCGCAGATGCTAGGCGCTACCCACGATCGGTAGGTTCATACTGGATTATATTTCGGTAATTGTCTATTAAAGGAGTTTAATTGACAATGGGGCATTCAGGGTAAGCCCAAAGAAGTTGTTTGACTTCTAAAATCACAAAGGTTGTGATCCTACTGCTATGATACACTTGAGCCTCGTTGGGTCACAATCAACCGGCCGCCGATCTATCGATGAGAATTGAGACTTAAATGTTAAGTGCTCAAACTGAGTGATTTAGAAGAGATGAATTTAATTTTTGAAAGCTCCTCAATTTAGTGGAGTTCTAGATTTGAAATTGTTTCATTTATAGAAAGTTCTAAAATTAAATCATTTCATATATTTATGTCTCATAATTCACAGCTTTCCACGTTTGTGCTGCTGAAAGAAGGAATTTTCGTTCCTTAGTTTTGTCGTGGTATACGATCTCTTTCTCGTCTGGAGTCCGTAGTTTAACATTCTTGTTACGGCAGTCGACTACTCCATGATGTTTGGATAGCCAATCCATTCCCAATATAACATCAAAATCCACCATTTTGAGTTGAATTAGCTCAGCATTAAACTTGATTTCATTAATACTAAGATTACAATCTCGATGTATGCTATGTGCTATAAGGGTCTTATTGGCTGGTGTTGCTACGTTATATGGTTCACTAAGCAGTTCAGGCTTAAGGGCTAGTTTCTTAGTAAACCTCTTAGATATAAACGAGTGTGTGGCACCACAATCAAACAAAGTATACGCAGGTAATTCGTTTAAATAAATGGTACCTGCCACAACGTCGTTTGCGTCCTCGGCCTCATCTCGCGTTATAGCAAACACTCTGGCGTTCGGCTTAGTCTCATTTGGTTTACTAGGAGGGCCGTTATTCCTTACAGTCGTCCCCCTCATATCAGGTTCGGGACACTCAGCAATTCGGTGGCCTGTCTTCCCACATCGGAAACATGCACCTTTTCCTCTGAGACATTCTCCTAGATGGTTGAATCCACAGTTCGAACATTTAGGGTACCTCTGTTGAGTAGGGCCTACTGTGGGTCCCCTTTGCTGGTTGCTGGACGAACTAGGCCTCTTGAAGTTTTGATTACTAGAGGTATGCTGATTGGTGGAGGGTCGCTTGCGTTTAAACTCTTCCTCGCGACGCTTAATGTCTGCTTCAGCCCTGATGGCTGCTCCCATCAGATCTCCAAAATTTGCGGTTTCGAAAATCGCAAGGGCGGATTGGATACGACTGTTCAGTCCAATCCTAAAGCGATGCAGTTTAAGAGACTCGTCTGCCATTATGCTCGGCGCGTATGTTCCCAGCGAGTTGAACTTCGCGGTATAATCTACCACTGTCATGTCTGGAGTCTGTGTCAGGTTTTCAAACTCTCGCAGCTTCTGGTTCTGGACCGCAGTTGGAAAGTACTGCTTTAGAAAGGTACTTCGGAACCTTTGCCATGTGATTGGTCCCGCTTCTAGCATAAGTGGTGACACGTTTTCCCACCATTTCCCAGCTTGGTCGATGAGAAAAGACGTGGTAACTTCCACCTTGATATCATCCGGTACTTCCAACAGTCTATGGTGGTTCTCTATTTGCTTCAGCCAGTTCTGGGCCATCTCCAAGTCTGAGTTGCCATCAAAGGTTGGAACTCTGTTCTTCCGCAACGATTCATAGTGGTACTTTACACCTTGCGGACGTGCTGGCTGTGCTTGAGGTTGATTAACAGCAGGGTTACTCAAACCTTGAAGTGTTGTGGCCACAATGGTGGCTATTGCTGCCAAGTCTTCACGACTCAGTCCCACCCTCGGAGGTTGTGGCGGTGCAGGTGGAGAATTCTGATTTTCATTAGTTCTCTCTTCATTAGAGTGGGGAGGAACAGCATAGTTTGGATTACGGTTGTTGCGGGTTGGACGTCCGGCCATTTCCTACAATATATAAAGATCTAAAATCTTTGCGCAGAAGGTATAACGATAGCAGAAAGATAAAGAAGACATGATAAACAAAAATGATACTTTTATTAATCACTGGAAAAATGTTTATCACAACTACTGAAAAGGAAAATGCTGAACATTGAAATAAAATGAAAACAAAACTCCTAAACAAAGCTTCTACGAACTATGGATCTATCACTTCTCCACTTCCTAATTCTTCTACGACATCTTCCTGCATGGGTTCTTCCTCAGGGTCTTCGTCTGTATCTTCATCTGAATCGACAACATCCAGAAGATTTCTCATGTGATCATTGGCTTCCCTTAGATCACTGTTGACATTCAGGAGATGAGTGACTATACCCCAGTAACCATTGCTTCTTACAGACAGGCGATGGTTCGTATTTTGAAGTGTGAGAATATGATCAGCCATTTGATCCAACTGCTGTCTTTGGACTACGCATTTTTCCTCTGCAGTCCTATGGAGTTCGTCTTTTCTAGCTACTTCTTCCTTAGATTCCTCAAGCTGCTCATTAGCTTGATGATGGTAGTAGCTAATTCTATGGACATCACCTCTCAGATGTTCCGCAACTTCTATCAGTTCAGCTTTAGCTTCCTTGAGCTTCTCAATTTCTTGCTCCATACTGAGAATCTGGACAGATTGCACTCGGGTTGTCATCACCTAAACCCAAACACGGAATTAAATACTTGACAAATCATAAAATCAAGTATTAAAAGCAAGAATTCGAATTCTGGGAAATTTTTTTTTTTTTTTTTTTTTAAATCGAAAATTAGGGTTTATAATCGAAAATTAGGGTTTCGAAATTAATCCCTAATCGGAGCTTGAAATCTGAAATTGGCAGAGGGTTAATGATCGAATTACTTGGAAGATCTCACGAAAATTTTTAATTTAAAAAACGATCAAGGTACGATCTGTAAATCGGGAAAACGAAATAATTTGGGGTTAGGGTTCTTGAGAACAATCGGGAAATTGACGGATCAAACGAAGTCCGATTGGTCTGATACTTGGACAGAATGATCGACTGAAGAAGACGATTCGATTGGTATATTCCCCGACGTCTATCATGGCGGCAATCGGCGGCGACGGTAATCGGCTAGGGTTTACTGTACGAAAATCGAAAAAAATCCGAAAATAATTCTTAAAAATCGATTTTTCGAAAATAAATTTTTTTTAAAAACAGAAACTGAAAATTTTAAAATTTCAAAAATTTTCGTATTCATGTGATTAATCAGATTGGACTTCTGATTATCGTAATTATCATGAAACGACAATTTTCACCCAACTGTATTTATTTCTCCAGTTGGTCTATTTCAACCGGAATTTTCTTCTAGTTATTTCCTTAACTAGAATACTTTTCCCAGCGGGATTATGGAACCTGGCTAGCTCTGATACCACAAAAATGTCACGCCCCGAGACCGGGGTCAATAACACCGGCATTGATTTCCATTACAACTAGGAAACCAATAAGCCTCATAATATCATAACTACTGAAAAGCCAGTCTTTTTCTATAAAAATAAAAACCATTGTCTTTACAATGAATAAAGAAATACGGAATTAAAAACTTAACAACTGAATAAATAAAATTGTCTTAAAACTGGAAAACTTTAAAACATAAAATCTTGAACTACGCAGCGGACTTGATTCACCAACCCCAAAATTGGTGCTCTTCTTCTTGCTCTAATTCTTCTTCGGCTTTATCTGGGGATGTAGAGTAAGGGGTTGAGTGCTTTGGTAAACACTCAGCAAGTGGGGGACAATCGATATCATACATATAATATAATTTTCATAAACTTGTATCATAAAACTTGCATAAATCGATATGAATGTATCTTAACATACTTGGTTGCCCTTACGAGCCATGACATAACATATCGTTTCATAATTTTCATATACTTAAGCACAGTAAAGCATTCTACTCTCTTCTTGGTACTGATATCAGTCTCTAGACTTAACCCTCCTAGAGATGAGGTCATAACATCGGCTAACCCACGAATAAAGGGTCTGGATAATCCAGAAACAACGGATTACCACCGTATAAGGTTCTTTTAGCGGTTACATCCCACCGCATCAGGGTCATGGGGATCCAAATCCAATTAGATTTCGAGTTTAGCGTGCTTACAAAATAATACTTTCATAATTTCAACATAATACATATCGATTGGAATTTCAAAACATACTTATATGATTTTAGAAAACGAAACGAATATTTATAGCAAAAGCCCACTTACAGTGCTTGGTATCGTGCTTGATTAAGGGATTGAAACGCACGGATGAATTCTTATCTTCCTTGGCTTTCGAACAACACGAGTAGGCTGCCAAAAGTTCGAACCAAATCAGGGAGCACCCGAACCACTTCTGGAAATTCTCGAACAGAATTTCTCAACGAAATTGAATAGAGCAATGGTTGCACTTCGATGGGACAAGGTGATGAAACGTTTCAGAAAAGCTTGGACAGAATCAAGGCTCGAAAGTGAGGCTAACGTTGTGAGTTTATAGGCTGGAACTAACGATGGGGTAGGTGCTGATTATTGATCGAGAATCCCTCGGTTTCAATCTAGAAACTTGCTGGAATTATCGATGGGAAGGCTGCTGTTTCACACGGAATTTTCTGAGATTGGTCGAGGAATTGAGCTGAGGTTTATTGAGAAATATATGCTGAGAGTGGTGAGAGTTTTCGATAAATTATAGGCTTGGAACAAGGCTGGAAGTTTGCAATTCAAAGGACTTGGAGTTATGAAATCTGGTGGCTTGGTGATCGATGAACACGTCTGAAACACAGACGGCGATATGGCTGGAAACTCGAACAGATTCTGAGGCACAGGTTCTGAAAAAATTCGTGCAGGAGCTTCTGCTTTGTGGAGGCTGAGAAGGAAGGGAAATTGTGATGTAAATTCCTCAAGATTGGCACTTATATTTATAGGTGAAGGTTGGACCAACTTTAGGAGTTTGAGTTGGACTCTAACTCGAAATCGAAGGGATCCGATTCTGAAATCTTTGAGGTGGAAGAACAGATTCTGTTTTGTTCTTTGATTGCGCCTCGGATGGAGTTTTTGATAAGGTGAGGTATGTGGCTTGAGAAGAGGTTTCGAAGCATTGTATGACTTGGACTCTTCTAACTTATAGGGACAGAAACGTGTGGCATGAGGAGGTGATGGAATGGATTTTGGTTCGATCTTGACAGCTGCATATTGATTTAAATGGAAGGAGTTTGAGATGGCTAAGGACTCCTTGAAGGATTGAAACTCTATGCTAGAGTTTAGAAGTATTTAAACTCTTTTAAATCAAGTTTTAGTTACCCCTTAATTAAATTCCGGGTCTTTACATCCATCCCTCCTTATTGGAAGTTTCGTCCTCGAAACTTGAGTCAACTTGATTTAGGAACAGGTAGGGGTATTTCTCCCGCATTGATTCTTCCATTTCCCAAGTAGCTTCTCTTTCCGTATGGTTTGACCATTGGACCTTGACGTAAGGAATGGTCCTTCTTCTCAGAACTTGGTCCTTGGTATCCAGAATACGGATTGGGATCTCTTCGTATTTCAATGTTTCGTCCAAATTCCCTTGAGTTACTAGGGGTTCTGCTTCCAGTACATGGCTTGGGTCAGCAATGTATTTCCTTAGTTGTGATACGTGGAAGATATTGTGAATTCTTGACAGATTTGGCGGTGGTGCTATTTTGTATGCTAGCGTTCCCACCTTTTCTAAAACTTCAAATGGTCCCACGTATCTTGGGTTCAACTTTCCCTTTTTGTCGAATCTAATTACTCCTTTCATTGGTGAAATCTTTACGTAGACCTTTTCACCAATCTCGATATCCACTGGTCTCCTCTTCAGATCAGCCCAACTTTTCTGTCGGTCCTGGGCTGTCTTAAGTCTATCTCTGATGATGGCTATCTTGTCAGTAGTAGCTTGTACTAACTCCGGTCCGGTGATAGCTCTTTCTCCTACTTCATCCCAGTACAAGGGTGATCGGCATTTGCGCCCATAGAGTGCTTCATATGGCGCCATCCCAATGCTACTATGATAGCTATTATTGTAAGCAAACTCGACTAGAGGTAATAGTTCGCTCCAATTTGCAGTAAAATCCAATACACAAGCTCTTAGCATGTCTTCGCGGGTTTGGATAGTCCTCTCCGTCTGGCCATCAGTTTGTGGGTGATAAGTCGTGCTAAGAGTTACCTTACTTCCCATAGCTTGCTGAAAGCTTTTCCAGAAACGCGACACGAATCTGGGATCTCGGTCTGATAGTATGCTCACTGGGACTCCGTGCAATCTCACTATATTGTCCATATATAGTGTTGCCAACTTATCCAAGTTGTAGTTCATGCGGACTGGTAGGAAGTGTGCTGACTTGGTTAGTCTGTCAACAATTACCCATATTCCGTCATGGCTCTGCTTTGACTTTGGTAGTCCCACGACAAAATCCATGGAGATGTGATCCCATTTCCATTCAGGGATTTCCAGAGGTTGAAGAAGTCCTCCGGGTCTCTGATGCTCAACTTTAACTTGTTGACATACCAAGCATCGGGCGACGAATTCAGCTACGTCCTTTTTCATTGCGTTCCACCAAAAACTTTCCTTCAAATCCTTGTACATCTTTGTACTCCCAGGGTGGACTGAAAACTTTGACTTGTGCGCTTCAGACATTACTTCTTGTCTTATGTTATTCACATCTGGCACGCACAACCGTCCTTTCATCCACAGAATTCCCTTGTTATCGATTTCAAAGTCAGTAATTTCCTTCTCCCTGACTTGTTCTTTTAGCTTGGTTAGGCTCGGATCTTGATCTTGGCTTAATTTGATGGTCTCTCGAAGACAAGGTTGAGCTGAGACCGTAGCTAAGATTATTTTCCCTTTGCCTTTCCGGCTCAAAGCATCTGCTACTTTGTTTGCCTTGCCGGGGTGATAGCTAATAGTGAGATCGTAGTCTTTTAGAAGTTCGATCCATCGTCTCTGCCTCATGTTGAGTTCCTTTTGAGTGAACAAGTACTTGAGGCTTTGATGGTCCGTGAACACTTCGCACTTGGCGCTATACAGATAGTGTCTCCAAATCTTCAAGGCGAACACTACTGCGGCTAACTCGAGGTCATGCGTAGGGTAGTTTTGCTCATGGGGTTTGAGCTGTCTTGAAGCATACGCAATTACTCTTCCTTCCTGCATGAGTACACATCCTAGTCCTTCTTTAGATGCATCACTATAAATAGTGAAACTCATGTCTTCAGTTGGTAATACCAGTACAGGTGCAGATGAGAGCTTTTCCTTTAAAGTCTCAAAGCTCTTCTCACATTCCTCACTCCATATGAACTTTGCGTTCTTTTGTGTGAGCCTGGTAAGAGGTACTGCTATTGACGAAAATCCTTCGACAAACATCCGGTAGTAACCAGCTAATCCCAAGAAGCTTCGGATTTCTGTCACTGTCGTTGGTCTAGACCAATCCAAAACCGCCTCTACCTTTTTAGGATCCACTGACACGCCTTCTTTTGATATGATGTGTCCTAAGAAAGATACGCTTTCTAGCCAAAATTCACATTTATTAAATTTGGCGTAGAGCTCCTTCTCTCTCAAAGTCTGTAGAGTGAGGCGAAGATATTGTTCGTGTTCCTCATTGCTCGATGAGTAAATGAGTATGTCGTCGATGAACACCACTACAAAGTCATCCAGGAATGACTTGAATACACGATTCATTAAATCCATGAATACGGCTGGCGCGTTTGTTAAGCCAAATGGCATCACCGTGAACTCGTAATGCCCATACCGTGTTCTAAATGCGGTTTTCGGCACGTCTTCTGCTTTAATCTTTAGTTGGTGATGGCCTGTCCTTAAATCGAGCTTGGAAAACACTTTAGCGCCTTTGAGTTGATCGAACAGGTCATCTATCCTTGGAAGAGGGTACTTGTTCTTGATTGTGATCTTATTCAGCTCTCTGTAGTCGATGCACAATCTCATGCTCCCGTCTTTCTTCTTTACAAACAACACTGGAGCTCCCCATGGGGATACACTTGGTCTGATTTGTTTCTTGTCCAATAACTCCTGCAGTTGCTCCTTAAGTTCCTTCAGTTCGGCTGGGGCCATTCGGTATGGTGCCTTAGAAATTGGTGTAGCGCCTGGCACCAAATTAATATCAAATTCCAATTCTCGGTTTGGAACAGAACCGGGCAGCTCTTCAGGAAAGACATCCGGAAATTCTTGTACAACGGGTATGTCTTCTATCCTGGGTTCATCTTCCTCTTTAACCTCGCTTATTGTAGCTAGGTAAACTTCTTCACCGTTCTTCACAGCTTTCCACGTTTGTGCTGCTGAAAGAAGGAATTTTCGTTCCTTAGTTTTGTCGTGGTATACGATCTCTTTCTCGTCTGGAGTCCGTAGTTTAACATTCTTGTTACGGCAGTCGACTACTCCATGATGTTTGGATAGCCAATCCATTCCCAATATAACATCAAAATCCACCATTTTGAGTTGAATTAGCTCAGCATTAAACTTGATTTCATTAATACTAAGATTACAATCTCGATGTATGCTATGTGCTATAAGGGTCTTATTGGCTGGTGTTGCTACGTTATATGGTTCACTAAGCAGTTCAGGCTTAAGGGCTAGTTTCTTAGTAAACCTCTTAGATATAAACGAGTGTGTGGCACCACAATCAAACAAAGTATACGCAGGTAATTCGTTTAAATAAATGGTACCTGCCACAACGTCGTTTGCGTCCTCGGCCTCATCTCGCGTTATAGCAAACACTCTGGCGTTCGGCTTAGTCTCATTTGGTTTACTAGGAGGGCCGTTATTCCTTACAGTCGTCCCCCTCATATCAGGTTCGGGACACTCAGCAATTCGGTGGCCTGTCTTCCCACATCGGAAACATGCACCTTTTCCTCTGAGACATTCTCCTAGATGGTTGAATCCACAGTTCGAACATTTAGGGTACCTCTGTTGAGTAGGGCCTACTGTGGGTCCCCTTTGCTGGTTGCTGGACGAACTAGGCCTCTTGAAGTTTTGATTACTAGAGGTATGCTGATTGGTGGAGGGTCGCTTGCGTTTAAACTCTTCCTCGCGACGCTTAATGTCTGCTTCAGCCCTGATGGCTGCTCCCATCAGATCTCCAAAATTTGCGGTTTCGAAAATCGCAAGGGCGGATTGGATACGACTGTTCAGTCCAATCCTAAAGCGATGCAGTTTAAGAGACTCGTCTGCCATTATGCTCGGCGCGTATGTTCCCAGCGAGTTGAACTTCGCGGTATAATCTACCACTGTCATGTCTGGAGTCTGTGTCAGGTTTTCAAACTCTCGCAGCTTCTGGTTCTGGACCGCAGTTGGAAAGTACTGCTTTAGAAAGGTACTTCGGAACCTTTGCCATGTGATTGGTCCCGCTTCTAGCATAAGTGGTGACACGTTTTCCCACCATTTCCCAGCTTGGTCGATGAGAAAAGACGTGGTAACTTCCACCTTGATATCATCCGGTACTTCCAACAGTCTATGGTGGTTCTCTATTTGCTTCAGCCAGTTCTGGGCCATCTCCAAGTCTGAGTTGCCATCAAAGGTTGGAACTCTGTTCTTCCGCAACGATTCATAGTGGTACTTTACACCTTGCGGACGTGCTGGCTGTGCTTGAGGTTGATTAACAGCAGGGTTACTCAAACCTTGAAGTGTTGTGGCCACAATGGTGGCTATTGCTGCCAAGTCTTCACGACTCAGTCCCACCCTCGGAGGTTGTGGCGGTGCAGGTGGAGAATTCTGATTTTCATTAGTTCTCTCTTCATTAGAGTGGGGAGGAACAGCATAGTTTGGATTACGGTTGTTGCGGGTTGGACGTCCGGCCATTTCCTACAATATATAAAGATCTAAAATCTTTGCGCAGAAGGTATAACGATAGCAGAAAGATAAAGAAGACATGATAAACAAAAATGATACTTTTATTAATCACTGGAAAAATGTTTATCACAACTACTGAAAAGGAAAATGCTGAACATTGAAATAAAATGAAAACAAAACTCCTAACAAAGCTTCTACGAACTATGGATCTATCACTTCTCCACTTCCTAATTCTTCTACGACATCTTCCTGCATGGGTTCTTCCTCAGGGTCTTCGTCTGTATCTTCATCTGAATCGACAACATCCAGAAGATTTCTCATGTGATCATTGGCTTCCCTTAGATCACTGTTGACATTCAGGAGATGAGTGACTATACCCCAGTAACCATTGCTTCTTACAGACAGGCGATGGTTCGTATTTTGAAGTGTGAGAATATGATCAGCCATTTGATCCAACTGCTGTCTTTGGACTACGCATTTTTCCTCTGCAGTCCTATGGAGTTCGTCTTTTCTAGCTACTTCTTCCTTAGATTCCTCAAGCTGCTCATTAGCTTGATGATGGTAGTAGCTAATTCTATGGACATCACCTCTCAGATGTTCCGCAACTTCTATCAGTTCAGCTTTAGCTTCCTTGAGCTTCTCAATTTCTTGCTCCATACTGAGAATCTGGACAGATTGCACTCGGGTTGTCATCACCTAAACCCAAACACGGAATTAAATACTTGACAAATCATAAAATCAAGTATTAAAAGCAAGAATTCGAATTCTGGGAAATTTTTTTTTTTTTTTTTTTTTTTAAATCGAAAATTAGGGTTTATAATCGAAAATTAGGGTTTCGAAATTAATCCCTAATCGGAGCTTGAAATCTGAAATTGGCAGAGGGTTAATGATCGAATTACTTGGAAGATCTCACGAAAATTTTTAATTTAAAAAAACGATCAAGGTACGATCTGTAAATCGGGAAAACGAAATAATTTGGGGTTAGGGTTCTTGAGAACAATCGGGAATTGACGGATCAAACGAAGTCCGATTGGTCTGATACTTGGACAGAATGATCGACTGAAGAAGACGATTCGATTGGTATATTCCCCGACGTCTATCATGGCGGCAATCGGCGGCGACGGTAATCGGCTAGGGTTACTGTACGAAAATCGAAAAAAATCCGAAAATAATTCTTAAAAATCGATTTTCGAAAATAAATTTTTTTTAAAAACAGAAACTGAAATTTTAAAATTTCAAAAATTTTCGTATTCATGTGATTAATCAGATTGGACTTCTGATTATCGTAATTATCATGAAACGACAATTTTCACCCAACTGTATTTATTTCTCCAGTTGGTCTATTTCAACCGGAATTTTCTTCTAGTTATTTCCTTAACTAGAATACTTGCCCAGCGGGATTATGGGAACCTGGCTAGCTCTGATACCACAAAAATGTCACGCCCCGAGACCGGGGTCAATAACACCGGCATTGATTTCCATTACAACTAGGAAACCAATAAGCCTCATAATATCATAACTACTGAAAAGCCAGTCTTTTTCTATAAAAATAAAAACCATTGTCTTTACAATGAATAAGAAATATCGAATTAAAAACTTAACAACTGAATAAATAAAATTGTCTTAAACTGGAAAACTTTAAAACATAAAATCTTGAACTACGCAGCGGACTTGATTCACCAACCCCAAAATTGGTGCTCTTCTTCTTGCTCTAATTCTTCTTCGGCTTTATCTGGGGATGTAGAGTAGGGGTTGAGTGCTTTGGTAAACACTCAGCAAGTGGGGGACAATCGATATCATACATATAATATAATTTTCATAAACTTGTATCATAAAACTTGCATAAATCGATATGAATGTATCTTAACATACTTGGTTGCCCTTACGAGCCATGACATAACATATCGTTTCATAATTTTCATATACTTAAGCACAGTAAAGCATTCTACTCTCCTTCTTGGTACTGATATCAGTCTCTAGACTTAACCCTCCTAGAGATGAGGTCATAACAATCGGCTAACCCACGAATAAAGGGTCTGGATAATCCAGAAACAACGGATTACCACCGTATAAGGTTCTTTTAGCGGTTACATCCCACCGCATCAGGGTCATGGGGATCCAAATCCAATTAGATTTCGAGGTTTAGCGTGCTTACAAAATAATACTTTCATAATTTCACACATAATACATATCGATTGGAATTTTCAAAACATACTTATATGATTTTAGAAAACGAAACGAATATTTATAGCAAAAGCCCACTTACAGTGCTTGGTATCGTGCTTGATTAAGGGATTGAACGCAAGGATGAATTCTTATCTTCCTTGGCTTTCGAACAACACGAGTAGGCTGCCAAAAGTTTCGAACCAAATCAGGGAGCACCCGAACCACTTCTGGAAATTCTCGAACAGAATTTCTCAACGAAATTGAATAGAGCAATGGTTGCACTTCGATGGGACAAGGTGATGAAACGTTTCAGAAAAGCTTGGACAGAATCAAGGCTCGAAAGTGAGGCTAACGTTGTGAGGTTTATAGGCTGGAACTAACGATGGGGTAGGTGCTGATTATTGATCGAGAATCCCTCGGTTTCAATCTAGAAACTTGCTGGAATTATCGATGGGAAGGCTGCTGTTTCACACGGAATTTTCTGAGATTGGTCGAGGAATTGAGCTGAGGTTTATTGAGAAATATATGCTGAGAGTGGTGAGAGTTTTCGATAAATTATAGGCTTGGAACAAGGCTGGAAGTTTGCAATTCAAAGGACTTGGAGTTATGAAATCTGGTGGCTTGGTGATCGATGAACACGTCTGAAACACAGACGGCGATATGGCTGGAAACTCGAACAGATTCTGAGGCACAGGTTCTGAAAAAATTCGTGCAGGAGCTTCTGCTTTGTGGAGGCTGAGAAGGAGGGGAAATTGTGATGTAAATTCCTACAAGAGTGGCACTTATATTTAATAGGTGAAAGGTTGGACCAACTTTAGGAGTTTGAGGTTGGACTCTAACTCGAAATCGAAGGGATCCGATTCTGAAATCTTTTGAGGTGGAAGAAACAGATTCTGTTTTGTTCTTTGATTGCGCCTCGATGCAGTTTTTTTGAGAAGGTGAGGTATGTGCTTGAGAAGAGGTTTTCGAAGCAATTGTATGACTTGGACTCTTCTACAATTAATAGGGACGAAACGTGGTGGCATGAGGAGGTGATGGAATGGATTTTGGTTCGATCTTGACACTGCCTAGTGATTAATGAAATAGTTTGAGATGGCTAAGGACCTCCTTGAAGGATTGAAACCTCTATGCTAGAGTTTAGAAGTATTTAAACTCTTTAAATCCAAGTTTTAAGTTACCAACCCTTAATGAAATTCCGGGTCTTTACAGTAAATTATATAATAATTGAAATTAAAATATATTCTCTTTAAGGCCAAATGATATTAAATAACACAATAATTAGATATTTTAAGTAATATAACGCAGTGTCAAAAAATAATGCTAATAATATTTATTGAAACTTTACACCTCTTCGTTTTCCATGCTTTATCAACTTTTAAATTATAAGACTTAATCTTCTTAAATTACTACATCCTAATTACTATTTGTTAATAATTATCAGTTAATTAATAATAGCTTTACAAGGATAATATAATATTACGATTAGAAAATAAAATAAAATGTATTAAGTTTCAACATTAGGTTACAAATTTATAAACTTAAATTTGTACATCTCAATTACTAATTAATATAATTAATAATAGTATTAATTATCAGTAATTAATAATATCACTAAAAATATAATTAATAATAAGATTAGATAAATATAATAAAATGTTGTACAGTTCAACCATAAAGTTACAAATTTATAAACTTAAATTAATACATCTTAATTACTAATTAATATAATAATAAAAGT